>CM020520.1:1035000-1292500 GCA_009823395.1 Thamnaconus septentrionalis
TTGACACATGCAGAGCAGCACTCAGCTGCATCTGCACCTGTCGCAGGCAGCAGGACTTCAGAGATGATGCGTCAGGAGAGCTGGGAGGAGCTCGGAGGGGAGTTACAACTTAAAACGAGACAAAGAACGAAGCAAATGCGTCCAGCCAAAAGAATAAATCAATAAATAAATAAATAAATAACAGCCCAGTGAGGAGCTCCTGGCAGAGCAGCTCATGGACCAGTTTATTTCATTATTAATTTCTGTTTGGGACGCTCTCCTCTAACTTTTAAAGGATGCGTATGTGAGATATTTATAGCATAAACACGGCTTTATTGGTATTTCTTTTCTATTGCCTCTTTCTCAGCGCTTTGAAAATTCTCTTTGGCTCCCAGAGAGAAATTGAGTTGTCCTTTTTTTTTTTTAAAAAAAAAAAAAGGAAAAAGGCATTTCCTCCGGGAGAGCGAGGGATTAAAAAAAGCCCTGGCGGGACCCTCTTGTCGTGGCTTCAAGCACAACACTGTGACTGACACACTCACACACTGGGATGATTGGAGCCTCCTTATCGGCCAGTGTGTGAACTCCTCCCGAGTCCAGGCCACCTGGAACATCCTCCCTCCGGCAGCCGCGGCTGTGCATTCCGCCCGAGGAAGACTTCCGAGGAAGACTTCCTCTCTGCAAAAAAAGGCTGAACTTTTGCCCCCCTGAAGATATGGAAAGGCTGAGCGGCGGAGACAAAACCAGGCCCCGGGGCGATGAGGCAGCAGCTCAGTGACTCAGCCGAGCCTGGATCCCCAGCCAGCGCCGGCTGTGATGCAACACACAGTGAACGCTTCCCATTAGCAGGGATATAGATTGACTCATATTTATATACGGTAATTCTAGGACACCAGCTAGCGGCCGGGATCTAAGCGATGGATATTCCTCCTCCAGCTGGACCGCACTCACAAACTGGTGCTTTGTTTTGGTCCCACTCTGAGACCTGCAGCCAGAGAAAAGTTGAAAACTATTCACTGGCTGACTCCCAGTGTAAGAGGTGCTCAGTGTTCAGAGCAGGATGGTGGGCGGAGTCTCGCTAACCTGCTCACTTTGGGTCCATAGACAATTTCATTTTCTAAAACCACTCGTTGGCAGGAGGAAAACAAGACGATGAATGAACGCTCACCTCTCAAAAAGTGTCATGGCAAAACCTCCACAAATCTGCTGCATGACTGCAATTTAACTTTCATTTAAGCTTAATTTTGATTTTTTTTGCAACTTGAATCCACAGTAGAACGAGGTCAATTGTATTTAAAAGAAAGAAAGAAAGAAAGAAAGCAAAGCTGACTTGAATGAGCACGTGTGATGCAAGCTGACGCTGAGTGGAGGCTCTCTGGAGGCTGCCCAGATGGAGTCGGGGTTAAACGCTGTAATAAAGGGATAAATTGCAGAGCGGCTGCCGTCGTTTCGAGAGGTTCCTTTTGTTCCGCTATGGATCATTTAGCTGTTTTCCCATCCCAGGCTTTCTCTTAATTTGGGGGGAGAAAAGAAGAGACAATAATAAATCACCCAAATCCTGGGCTTTGCCCCGCAGAGGATCCTTCAGTGCCGCTACCGTCGCTAACGAGGAGTTTAATTCCTTCAACTTTTGGCCCCTAAAAAGATCAATGTCGAACTCCCCACACAGCTTGGTTTTGGTTTCAAGGAGCAAAACTGCAAACTGTTGCAACCATTTGCAACAGTTTGCCTTTAATAATTGGTCTGGTTGCTCTGTGAACACTTGTTGCTGAACTTGTTGGGCAGCAGTTGTTGTTGTTGTTGTTGTTGTTGTTGTTGTTGTTGCTGAGACGTGGCGTCGGGCTGAAGCGTGAGAGAGTTTCTGAGAGAAAGTGGCCGAGACTCACCCCATTGTTGAGCAGACTGAAGCCTCCGTGTCGTATGTTCTCCTCAAAGCTGCGTCACTGAGCCGACTTGGCGGCGGCTGAATGCGAGGATCTTATCTGGAGCGCTTAATTAGTCTGCTCTGTGTGCGATTATCAGGCGGGAAAAGAAGATCTTATCAAGGAGAATGCAAATGTTGTAGTGGCCTCTGTCCTCCTCTTCCTCCTCCTAGTGCAGCTGAAACCCAGCAGTGGTGGTGCTGAGACGCGTCCTCTTCAATCACAGCGCTCACGCTCTGCTTATTGCTGTTGTCTCCCTTTAATTAGCCACATCCAATAATGGCGCCTGCATGCTGCGACATGCATCCCCAGCCATGACGCCTGTCATTATGGCACCGCCCCCTCTTCCCCTCCCCCAGCCAACCAGCACGCCACCAACCGGCCCCTCCCATCCCCGGTTCTCGCTTAATTAAACATCGCTAAATGTTAACAGATAAAGCCTGGGCGAGCAAGTCGGCCCGCGTTCACATTTACACTGGGCGCGAGCAGATGGCAATAAATTAGATATGAGGGAGAGCAGGCGAGGCAGAGGCGGACGGGCTAAACAATTCCTGGATTTTCTGCCTCATGGAAAAACAAGCTGTCGCGCTCGCTTTGGTGACGTTTGGAAAGCGTCCGCCTCGTTTCGCTTTTAATCAGCGGCTGAGGAGCCGCGAGTGGCTCCGCCTCCTTCCAACACGCTGCTGGGGTTCCTCTCTTCCCTTCCCTCCTCTTCTCCTCTCCCACGGTGTCAGGGTTATTTACACACACAGCAATGAAAGCGGTGAAGAGCGGCAGGTGGAGCCGGAGCTCGGAGTGTGGAAGCTGCAGGCAGGCAGGCTGCTCTCGCCTTCTGCCTTTTCAGCAAAGTTGGAAGAAAAGAACTGCGTTTGACTCGGTGAATAACTTTGGCTGCGTCGGCTGAAGGATCGAGGCTGTGACATTTCACCTCTGTCACCACCGCGCGCCGCTGCGCTCGTCTCGACTTCTATATCATCTATTACAACTTCCAACTTCCTGCCTGCAGATGGAAGTTCTGAAAAAAAAAAAAAAAAAAAAAAAACATTGTTCTTGGTGTCTTTTATTCAAATATTTGAATTCAAGTTCTCCTCTGCGGAGAAGCACTGAAGACACCGAGGCAGGATGGCTTTTCATTCCTCAGCTCGTGTTTCTTTGTTTCCCAGTGGCATTAACGGCCCCAGACACACGAGGACGTCTCACCCCATGACGGCCGCAGCGTTTGGTTATCTTCCACGGCCGGTGGGCGTGTGTGTGTGTGTGTGTGTGTGTGAGCAGAGAGTGGAGAGGGCTTAATTAAGAAGCTCTGGGGCTTCTTTGCTGTCATTCTTTTTTATTTTTTTTGTGGGGGGGGGGGGTGGTTTCTGGGAGAGAAGTCAAAACAATAGAAGCTCTTTTGGTGTTTGCCACTGACGCACAATGTGGTGCTCATGAATATTGAAATCAGCCGTGAGTCTGCAGAGCAGCAGTGTTGTTTTCCTGCCCACAATATCTTCATATATAAAAGGGATTTTCTGGGTTTTTTTTCTTTTCTATTTTCATCAAATAATTGGAAGATGCTCCATAACAAAAAAGTTTCTATTTTTGAACACGCAGCGTCGACGCCTCGCAGCAATTGCAACGCCGTGCGCAGGCTTTGGCTGCTTCAAGTGGAGAGTGAAGCCATTCAGCCAGTGCATCATTTTCACACCGGTGTTTCATATTAATAATGACGCTTGCTTTGGGCTTCTGATGGCGTGATATTGATGACAGAACACAGACGTAGCTGCATCCTGAAGCAGCCGCTGGTCGGCCGGTCTTCCTGGAGATGCACCTGCACGTGCATCAACTAGGAGATCTTATTCAACATATACAGCCACATTAGTCTCTTTGTGTGTGTGTGTGTGTGTGTGTGTGTGTGGAGGGGGTACAATTCATCACCATGTTGTCTTTTTTTCCCCACCTTCTATTATCATAGTCATCTAAATGCAAATCCTAAGCGTGCCTTTTTTTCAGTTGGAAGATGCTCCTGGCTCAGTGCGCGAACAAGAACCGAGATTTTTTTTCTCTTTCTCTTCATTCTCCACCAACTGCTGCTCTGCCTCTCCACTGGCGAGAGTCACCGCAGGGTGCTTAGCAGGTGAGCACGTTGTAAAGGAGTGAGAGGGTTTGTTGGGGGAGGGGCCGCAGATGTTGCTAATTGCACTAAATGAAAGGTTCCGCAGTCACTTTTGACAGCTCTGTCGGCCCCGTCAAAATAAGAGCACTGAAAATCTCCATCGCTCTGAAGATAGTCGCAATGTGTCCCGAATTCTGAGAGGGTCCTGAGCCCAGCCAGAACTTCAATTAAGATCTCAGGTCCAGTGACCAGATAAAGTTGTTGCCTGCTTTCCCTTTATTTCAAACCAACCTTGGCAGATGTTTCTTCTTCTTCTTCTTCTTCTTCTTCTTCTTCTTCTTCTTCTTCTGGCTCGCCATTGTCAGTGCATCCATCCTCTAGCCCCGCCCCCTTTTCCATGTAACTCTACACCAACGTGCTGCTGTTGGCGTGACAACAATTATCTTGCCCTGCACGTTGCTACTTTGTCGCTGCCACTCAATTCTTCTCCATCATTGCGGTCAGGGAGGCCCCACCGCTCTCTCTCTCTCTCTCTCTCTCTCTCTCTCTCTCTCTCTCTCTCTCTCTCTCTCTCTTTTTTTATACGTCGCCTATTTATTAGTGGTGTGAAGGCTGGGGAGGGAAGCGTCTGTCATTTCCTCACTGTCTCCGGAGGTCAGACGACTTTTGTCTGAAATGAATCTCATCTGCCTCTGTGACTGGAAATTGCAAAGTCGGTGAGCAGCTGATGGCTGAGGACAGATTTGAAGGCGAAGCTGAGCGATATATTACCCAAACGTTGATAAGGAACATTTTGCAGAATGATGCATTTCCACCCAGAGATGTTCTGCAGCAAAAAAATAAAAAATCATTTCCACCCCGGTGGAAGTTGTATATGTTTGGAGGTCTACTTCCAGTGCAGCATCTGCTGCCTCGACGCATCAATCTGACCAATGGCAGACTAACACACCATCACTTCACTATTTATCATTGATTGTGTTATTGAATATAATAAAAGCAATTTGTCCAAGACATGATGATCTCAGTATTGCTGAGAATAATCTGACTCACTTCATACTTTGCAACGGTCTTGTTTTTGTTTTGTTTGTTTGTTTGTTTTTAAATGGAAAAGCTATCGAATAAACTTTGAAGAAAAAAAAGGTGGACAAATGAACAATAAAACCATCTCCGTGATGAAAAGATAATAATACGGAGGCTCTTGCTAGACTAATAATTCATTTGATGTCGCTGCATCCACAAATTAAATCCACGTTAACGAGTCTGCTGCGAAGCCGCAAAGCAGCTGTTATAAAAAATGACTTTTGTTTTTCTCCTGCAGCCGTTAGAAACTATTTCTCAGTCGGTGTCGTTTTATTTATTGCGTTGAGCCAGCCTGCAGTCTTTTGTGAAACATATTTTGTAATTTTAACAAAGTTGTGAAATTATTATTTTTTATTTTTAAAAAAAGGCAATCTTTGTCACAGGGGAAGCTTGAAATAAGTGTCTTGGTTAAGTACGCAGTGATGTGAGAGAAGGGAGGTGACTTCTTCTGCATGGTCTCCAGCACAGGCAGGTGAGAGCCACTCTGCAGGTGACTTTTTGCCGGTGGATTTGCGTGGCGAAGCCGAGGAGTCGCTGCTGAAATGGGATCAGAGATCAGAGTGAGGAAACTCACAGCCAAGGAGCTCAACGTCGCTGGGCTCAACGTTAAGACCCGCAAACTAAAAGTGCAAGAGAACTTTCTCTCTTTGTGATTCACCGTCACTCCTCCCCTCCCCACAAAAGGAGACAGTGTCTGGCGCACTGACTAGCAAACACACTGGTGTCACTGCCTGACGCCGCCGCCGCAGGAGAAGTGACTTCAAGTGGATCTTGACATTTCTCCGCTGTCTGATTGTTCCGAGATGCAGATTAGGAAGCAAGTGTAAACATCTGCATGCAGCTGCAGCCTCAAGTCTCTGAAGGCTTTGAGCAACACCATCTGTAAAACATGAATGTGATCTTTGAACCGCGTTCCTGCGTTATGTATTCCTCTCTGCGGTTGGCGTCGGAAGCCTCGACGCAGCGTTTGTTGCGCTTAAAATGAAAGGCGGCACCATCACAGCGCAGGTTAAACGGTCTCCGCTCAGCCCGCAGATTAACCTTGGCGCTGTTTCAGGAGGTAACGGCTGGGTGGGGGAGGCAAAAATAATCATGTTTACACAAACGCAAGCGAGTTGTAATTACCGATAATAACTCGGCGTGAGAGGGCGAGTCGGCAGCGCTGCCACGGCCACTCAGAATAAATAATGAGGGGAAACTTAAAGTGGGGGGAAAATAGGGGGGAAAGTCTTGCTTAATTATTCAGCAGCTCAAATGGATTCAGTGGCGTACATCAAATGGATGAAGATCAAAAAACTGGGAAAAGGAGAATTATTCTGTCGACTGCAGGGCTCAGGATTAAACCAGACTCAATCTTCGCAGTTTTGTAGGTGGAAAGATTTTTTTCCCCCTTGTGGCGACACCAGACTTCTTCCACACGGCTTGCGATTCCTGATGCTGAATGAATTTCACAGGCATCACGTGTTGTTGTTTTTTTTTGTTTTGTTTTTAATCAATGACAGGAAAGAAGGCGGAGTCACGTGGCGAACCAGCCGTCTGCCTCTGATGCTCGACACCTCGGCCTGATTCATCGGGTGGGACGTGTTACTGTTACCGAGGAGCAAATATTGAGGCCGCCTTAATGCGCCGTCGCCATGGTTACGCCCTCCAGCTGTTCAAACTACGGCCAGGAGACGCTCGGCGCCGCGCCGCTTCCCTGCAAACTGAATGACTTGACGTGGCCTCGCTTCCCGTCACGTCAGTTGGGAGAACGCTGCGGATGACATCGCCCGCTGGCTTCCAACCACTTCCTGATGCGTTCCATTGCACCACACTGTCATCATAGTGTCCTGCGCAACAGGCGAGTCTCACATTCTTAGCCAGTAAGCACATCCAGGAGCTTGAAAGTCTCAGCAGCGTCGTTCACAACAAGGATCTTCTCCAGTCAGGAGCCCTTAACCCGCACCTGGCAACCCTCCGGCTTTAGCAGCCTGTGTGACACAAATTATTCCCAGCGGCGGTGTGAGCGGCGGTGTGAGCGGCGGTGTGAGCTCCGGTGTGAGCGGTGTGAGCGGCGGTGTGAGCTCCGGTGTGAGCGGCGGTGTGAGCGGCGGTGGGAACGGCGGTGTGAACCGGGACTCTGGAAGTGCACATGAGGGAGCGATAAGCCTGGAGGCGCCGGGGCTCCAGGGCGGCACAGCATCGCAGCACCTTCGCAGACCAGTGATAAAAATCAAGCTCGGAGGCCGGCTGCTTGGCCCCCTGCTGGCCACAGCAGGTTCTATTTTTTTCATTATTCGTCTCATTATTATTTAGACGTGAGGGCCGAGCGGCGGCGGCTCCACATGCGTCACCCGCATCTCTCGCTCCATTTCTGTCATGGAGGAATAATAAACGCATTACACCTGCGTTAACAGTATAGATTTTAGATTATGCAGCGTGTGGCTGGTTAAACAAATGCCCCCCACCTCCCCGAGCCTGACGATCAATACCACCACATCAGCTAGAGACCCTTCAGTCTCTCCAGTGGTTCTGCACCTCCTCTGCAGGAGGCCAGTGCAGCGCCACCACTGGTGTGTGTGTGTGTGTGTGCGTGTGTTGCTCACGCACCACTAGCCTGGTGCACAACAAGTCAGTCAGTGACTGATTGAACTCAAATGCAAAAGCCGAGGTGGTTAATCTGCTAAATGAATGTTCCTGCTCATATCTGGGGCTGGATGAGCTCAGTGAGAAGAAGCCACGTCCAGGCTGAAAACACTGGGACTCTGTTGGATTATTAAAATGGAGAATTTCACCGACCGTTCATTAGCGTTTCATCTCTCGCTCGGTAGCTGCAGATGTAGCGTAAGGCAAAGCAAAGCAAAAACAAAGACAATGTTGCTGGTTTTTTTTCCATTGTCAACACCAAGCAGCTATTTGTCCAAACAACATTTTTACTGGGCAAAACCGCATTAATAAAAGCAGCGCTTTTACACATAAGCTTGAATTTTATGCAGCTGAAAAAGTCTCCAGTTTTTTCTTTTTTCTTCTAATTTGCATCAAATCTTCCACACGGGGTCGGAAGCCTGCCGCTGCCGCACAAGAAACCTCATTAGCGCTTCTATTATTAACCAAGCAAACATCTCCCCCTTTTCCTCCCTGTCAGTTGCACCACCGTGACCTTTTTTTTCAATGCAAATTAAAGAGCGATCAGTTTTGGAGGTTAATGCTACAGCAGCTGAAACCACTGAAGCAAATCAAGCACGGTGAGAGGCGGGAACAAGTCAGTTGCCCCTCCCACACACACACACACACACCCTGCCGAATCAACGTCAGGAGCTAAACTGATGTGAACAAGATCTTGGTCTTCTGAGCCAGACAGGGAAATGAGATGCTTGGCTTCACAGCAGAAGTCAGATGTATTTATTATTTGATTATTTATTTATTTATGTATTTTTTTTCAAACTTGTGCGATCACTGCATTGTTCACCTGCCGTGTCACACGTCTCATTGAGATTCCCAAAGCACAGCTCGGCGGAGGAGTTCTTCTATTTTTAAAAGATGTGCCTGTTGAGGACGCATGCAGGAATAGCAGCCAATGAACCAATGAAGGCGGCGGCCCGGCCCGGCCCGGCCCGGCTCGGCTCGGCCAGGCCAGACACTCCTTCTGACTGGAGCTTCTGTCCTTGAACTGAAAGCCTCCAAAGACGAGTCGCTCCGCACCTGATTACATTAAACGCTGGATTTTGCCGAGTCGGTGAACCTGAAACGACGCAGGTTGAACCCTGTGGTCTCTGTCGCCGTGACCTCCAGTCAACCTCCTCTTCCTCCTCCTCCTCCTCTGTTTTTTGCAGTATTTTCCTTCGCGCTCTGCCGCTACACCTCATTCGCCCTGCACATCGTCCATGTTCCGCTTAACGGTGTTGCACAATAGAACATTGAAGAGGGCAAGGAAAACAAATAATTTGCTTTGTTTTTTTCTCCTCCTCCTCGTCCTCTTCCTCCCTCCTCCTCTTCCTCCCTCCTCCTCCTCCTCCTACGGGTTATTAGGCTCACAGAGCCGCATCATGGGGCCGAGTCTCATTATCAGAGTGAAAATAAACTCCAGAAGCATCAGGGATGGGACCCGCTGATGTATGATCACCACATTGGTTATGCTAATGCACCTCTGTGTTTCCGTGCGTGTGCGTGTGTGTGTGTGTGTGCGCGCGCGTGTGTGCACGCTACTCACACTAATGGCCGTGTTCATCAGCGTGCACACGAGTGTTTCTCCCAGCGAAGCGCGCCGCCTCACATCACGCTAATGCGGCCGAGCGACAAAGGAAGCTGTCAAGGCTTCCTGCGAGCCGCCGCCCGCCGTCATCTTCCCACTAATGTGCCATTACGCACAATACGCACGCTGGAAAAATCTAGCGTGAGACTCCGTCTAATTAATTAATGCACGTGCAGGCGTCGCCGCCTTGTTTTGTGCTCTGGTGCTGGTGGAGACTCACTCTGCACTGCGCAACTTATTTATTTTAGCGCTTTATTTATTTATTTATTTTCCAAAAGGCCGCTCTTTCCAGAAGTGACTTCCCTTTGGATTCAGTTCCACCTGCTGCCATCATCCGGCCTCTGATTGGCAGCCGGCGCTCGGCGTGGCCAAAGGTGATGCGCCTCCAATTAGCGAGGCAGTCCTTCTGCAGCTCTTCCAGCCTTTTATTTATGGTCTTTATCTTTGTTGTGCCGCCGCCGCCGCCGCCGCCGCAGCAGCAGCAGCAGCCGTCGCTCCTCCAACCTGAAAGTCCTCACTCCTGTTTCAAATCACAGATAATCTAATGGACCCTGCACTCACCGGCGCTATTAAAGCCGAGTGGTCGACCTCGCGGCCGCTCAGAGAGCCACTCCAGCGCCGCTGTTTTTCACCACTTAATTAAAGTGACACCAGCCGCGTTGTTCCCAGATTGTTCACTCAAAGTGTTCTTTATCTGGCTGGAAGTGACCCCCCCCGCACACACACACACACACACAGCACCAGTCCAGCCTCTCGGTGTAAACTGGCCTGGAACCCAGAGTGACTGCACTGTGATCTATTCATATATAATACGATATATCCCATAATGAATGCACTGAGATCTTACAGCGTTCCTCTAGCGCCGTGATTACCATTGAGATGACAAAATCATGCTTCGCCTCATCCTCTCTCATCTTAAGACACCTGTTCTGTCGAGTTCTGAGGGATCTTGTTGGCACCAAGCTGTGAAGAACCGAGCAGCACTTTCTGCAGTGGGCCTCCTGCTCCTCCTCCTGCTCCTCCTCCTCCTCCTCTCTCCCTCCTCTCCTCTCCTCAGTGATCTGACAATCCTTCGGGGAGGTAAAAGTAATCTCATCGCTTTAAAGGCCGTTTGATCCGACATGAAATGGTTCTGATTCATCCGAACCAGTCTTTCACTTCATGCAGCTTCAAACTTGGCTGATTGCGTTTTGGACCACCAGATGATTCAAACAACTTAAAGGCAGTGCGGTGCAAAAAAGTTTTCCAGTAGTTGCGCACATCCGGGGTGTTAAGTGCTTGTCAAAAGCTTGTTGATTTCACAGAAGAAAAGTCTCGGCGGCTCAGCTGGGAAACCGTCGCTAAACTCTCCTGAGCTGATGATTAAAAAATAAAAACAACGCAAACTTCTAACTTCTATTTTTGTGTTTGTGTGGAGGAAGAAAAAGATAATCGGCGTTGCTTATTGATGAATGTTGGGATGGATGGGTTGGTGGGGGGTGGGGGGCTGCAGGGAACTGGGATGCTGCTCAGTCACACAGAGGCCGTCTTCATCACTGTGTAATCAAGCGGTGCTTTTTCAGCGTTATTAGCCTGGAGCGGCGCCGGCATCATCAGTCAGCCAGGTGATATTAAAAGGTGGGCTCCTCTCTGCCTCTCAAGTGACACAACTGCCTTCATCAAACAGTCATCACGCCAGCGGCCGCAGGGACAGCCAATAATGGCAGAGCAATATCCTAGATTAGGAATTAGGCCTCAGCGGCGGGGCAAAATACCACCTGATTGGGCTCTGTGTGTGTGTGTGTGTGTGTGTGTGTGTGTGTGTGTGTGTGTGTGTGTGTGTGTGTGTGTGAGAGAGAGAGAGAGACAGAATGAAACTATTTATCCCCTTCACTGAACGAGACACTGAGTTGAAGACTTCATGTTTTTCCTGCTCGTACAAGCCAACGCTTCCCTTCCTTCCTTCCTTCCTTCCTTCCTTCCTTCCTTCCTTCTGATTGGCTGTCGCCGGGGGTTTGCCTCTCTGCCTCCGTCTGCTAATGGGAAGTGGCAGCCGCTCGTTAACACAACATTGACTCCACAGTCTCCCCGCTGTGTGCCGTGAGAGCTGAACCTACATATTAATCTATATACATTTGTATATAACATAAAAACACAATATCTTCTAGACGGAGCACCAGAAAAAACGACAATGCTGGTCTAGATTTTTCTTACACGTTCATCACTACAGGTACTAGTCAGAAAATGAGAATATCCTGAGAAGGTTGCTGTATTTCTGCAATTCAACTTAAAAGGTGAATGTGACATATTATATAAAGGAATAATATGCAAATCAATATATTTCAGGTTTTTATTTCTTTGGATTTTGCTGATCAGGTCTTGCAGCTTAAAAAAAAACCTCAGATTTTATAATAATTTTCTGAGTTTGTGGGCTTGTGGTTTTAATAAGCTGAAAATCTTAATCAGCAAAGTGACAACAAGGAACTGCTTGAGATGTCAATTTGCGTGGAATGGCTCAATAAAATGTTTTGCTTCATCTTTTATGTTAAATTGCCAAAATAAAACAACTTTCACTTGATATTCTAATTGTTTGGGTAGTACCTGTATATGAAAATTGGCAACACAGTGCTGGCGGTGTCGGAGCGACTATATGACAAATATCAAATATTTCTGCTAAAGAATAAAAGGGCTTGGAATACAGAACCAGCAGAATCACAGCTGGATGATTTCCTGCTGGTCGCTAATCGATGCTTCTGTGACGCCAAGTGGCTGAACGGAGGAAACAGTGGCTGCTGAATGAGGTCACAGTGTCTCTTCCCCCTGATTGGCTGCTTTTGTTCCCTGGGATATTTTTGGACCGTGCGGTGACAAGGTTGGCTTTAAAAGTTCCAGGGGAAGGAAAGTCTTTCTTTCCGCCCTCTCCAGGAGAGTCGCGCTCCTTTTTTCTTTTTTCTTTTCATTCCAGCGGCGGCGCCGATGCCGACAATAGCGGCAAAAAGGCTTCGGAATGACTTTTGTGTCGCACGTGACCGAACTGGAGCAGCTTCCTTTGAATACGTGAAGAGTGGAAAATCTTCTTTCCCCGAGAAAAAAGGGGGAGGAAAAAAAAAGTTGTTTATCCATAATTGAATGAGCCGGAATTGTGAGTACAAACTCATCTTTTTGGAGGGTTTTCCTTTTAAAGGCGGCAGTCGGCTGTGAATTATACACGATCTGCTGATGGGAAGAAATGGAGGAGGAAAAGAAAAAAGTGTCAATCGGGTGGTAGTTTAATTCCTCGCTCGCAGCGGCGCTCATCTCTTGATGGTTTGGGTTAAGAAAGCGTGCAGAGCGCTGAAGTTCAGGGGTGGAAATGGAGGTTTCAGTGCAGGATTGTGATCAGAGCTCTGACTCAGGCAATTTGTAGAAAAGTTGTGCGACATTTATTAAAAAATGTAGAAAAAGTCAAGCGGGCTGGAAACAGCCTGCAGGTGTCTCCCTCAGGGTTTTGAAGAACCTAATTCAAGCTGATTTATTCACCATACAAATAAATGACTAACTCAGCTCCACACATTTGAAGTGCACAAAGTAAAAATCCTGCATTTCTATTTATTTTATTTATATGAGCCGTCTCCTGTGCTGCTGTGTTGTTTTTGTTTTGCCAACAATCCTCTAAAGGAGCAAATATGATCCAGAAGAGAATATTTCCAATTTCTGACTTTCTGGAATCACAACTTGTTGCACAGCCAGTCGCTCTTGCATTGCGTTGACCTGCAGTGGTGAGTTTATGTCTTCTCAGTCCTGTGCATGGTGGAATTCTCATCTTCTTCTCCTTCTTCTTCTTCTGGCTGCGCTGTACAGACAAAGTGGGACGGCGCTGGCAGAAGGCCTTTTTTCAGCACAAGTCCAACGTAAACAAGTTTTGTTTTTTTTAATGACTGAGTCAAAACCCTCCTTCCTCCTGGAGCTTAGCAGACGTCGTCACGACTGCTGAACAGAAGCAGCCTTGGGGCCTTGGTTCTGAATTTTGTTGCCACTGACTCATCACGATTCTCCACAACTGCAAGCAAGAAATTCTTCTTTATGTTAGATTTATATTGGTTATTTTTCCAAGAAGAATTCTCGCTTCTTTCCTTGACCACGGAGAGGAAATCAACCCTGTGTCAGGCCGGGACTTGAGGCAGGACTCAGACGTTTAACAGAAAAGTACATTTATTTCACAAGCAATTGTCCTCAGATCAGAGAGATCAAATAAACAGGCTATACGAATACTAATCTCACTGAGCTGGCAACAAAATCAAAATCACTCGCATGGAGGAAAAAGGACTGAATAACTAACAAAAGTGTACTCTAATATCAAATCTAGGTTTTAACAGAAAATCACTCACAAGGAGGAAAAATGACTGACTAGTAAACAAAATCCTATTCCAATAACAAAACTTAGCGTTAACAAAAAAATCACTCGACCTCGAGGAACAACCGTCTTACTGTGGAATCTTGTGGCTGTGGCTGTGGCTGTGGCTGTGGCTGTGGCTGTGGCTGTGGCTGTGGCTGTGGCTGTGGCTGTGGCTGTGGCTGTGGCTGTGGCTGTGGCTGTGGCTGTGGTTCTGTCAGGGGCTAGACGTGACGGACGAAGACACTCTGGCACAAGACAAGGGCAACGCAGACTATTTGAACACATAAGGTAACAAGGCACAGCTGGAAACAATGGGTAATTGGGTCAGACGAACAGGTGGAACATGAGGAGAGGTTGTGAGCTGGAACGAGAGGAAGTTGTCAAAATAAAACAGGAAATGACGAGACAAAACCTCACCACGGTGTGACACCCTGTTGATTTTCATCACAAACAATCAGACAACCTCGACTCACACCACCATCAGATTCATCAGTGAGTGATTTGATCATTTTCTAGATGATTCTGCCAGGATTTTAAATTCATTCCCTGTTGCCGCACAATGAGTCAAGCCTCAAACACAAGTTGAACTATAGATCACAGCTGTCCACCATCTAAAGGTTCTCCTCTGGGCAACACAACCGTGCAGCAACCCAGCGCTACACACACACACACACAGTGCACTCGTCTACTCTCCCAGGCTTCATTCTGTGCCAAGGCCTCATCAAGGGTCAGGCCAGGTCACTTGGTATTTGTTCAAGGGGATTTTGATGCTTTTGCCCCAATTTCTTCTGCCTTTTGCACCACTTGACCAAAGACACTGGCTGCCCAAATCTCTTTTCCAACCCATCCAGTCTCATCCTCTCTGCACTTCTGCATATCTTCTCAAATTGATTTATTTGGAGGACGCAGCGGCTGCATTTCTTCTCTTTTCCCCTCTCGTTATTGCTCTTTTGATTTTTACTGCACAGACTGCTTAACTTGTTGAGTGTCAGTCCTGGACTCAGAGCAAGAGGGAGGAAGAGGCTTCTCCAGACGATAAAAGAACAACTCTGAGGCTGTAAATAATCCCAATCTGCCTTCACTTGCAAAGGAAACTTCACTGGCCAGTAAAACGTATCGCTCCACCAGCGTCCCCGTTAAAACTCCTCCCACCTGAAAATGAAAATGGTTCAAAGTGACGGCGGTCGCGGTGGGAACGCGGCTCAGCTCATTTCAGCTCCGTTTGTGAGGTCACAAAGGGCTGTTTTGCCTTTGTCTTTGTGACTGTGAGGCGGTGAAGAGAGTCACTGCAGCATTCACTGAGGTCAACGGTGAACTTTTGATGAATTGATGCGTTGAGACCAGACGCTAAAGTCATCCAAACTTTGCATCTCTCTCCCTCTCTCTCTCTCTCTCTCTCTCCCTCTCGCTCTCTCTGAAACTTTTCAGCGATTGCAAATGAAAGAACACTCCTCCACTGCGTCCCGTTAAATCTATTTATCCTCTGTTTTTTATCGCATCTTTGAAACGCTTCAGCCGTCCGCGGCCTCCGTTCACAGGTAAACACAATACATTAACCTCCCACATCTTCACCCTCCGGCCCGGCCGTCCTCACCCTCCCACGTGGCGTTCCTATTTATCATAGCCGCCGCCGCCGCCGCCGCACACGCACACACACGCACACACACGCTGTGCAACGGCGCGGCCGCAGGCCGCTGACCTTGAGGGAGTGGCGCTCATAAGACGAGCGGGCCGGGCCGAGATCTGGGGGTCTGTCAGGATGATTTCTTATTCTATTTAATAGAAGAAGAGGAGCCGCGCTTTATCACTGCCCGGGTTCATGCTTTATATAAGGCGCCTCTGTCTGCGCTGCTGCGCTGCTGCTGCTGCTGCCGCTGCTGCTGCTGGCCGTTAAAAGGAAGCGGTACACAAAGAAGATGTCCTTTAGGAGTCACCGTGATTTAAGCTTAAGATGAGGGCAGATGAGTCACTTTCCTGCTAAATGGGGTTGAAACTGCACTCAGCTCGGGGGGGTGGAAACAGACGACGCCGATGGCTGCTGCTGCTGCTGCTGCTGCTGCTGCTGCTGCTGCTGCCCGTATTTCCACCGCAGACTTCGGCCCCTGGAGATCAGCGAGCAGGAAGCCGTGGAAGGAGGCGGGACTTCTTTTCTTTTGGCCCCTCAACTTCCCGTCGCAGTCGTGAGTTTCACCTCGCAGCCAGGAAAACACTTTCACTTTGCAATCAACAGGCATCGGAGTTTGGTTTTATTTTGCCGAGGCTTCCTGAAGGAGTTTGAGTTGCTCCAAACATCAGAGGAGCGACTGTGTAGTTGGAAAACACGACCAGGTCATCAGGTCTTCAAACACCTGAGCAGGTCGACTTTAAATATCCTGCCGCATTTGTGTTCAAGTTGATCGCTACTCACTCTCTCTCTCTCTCTCCCTCTCTCTCTCTCTGGTCCCCAACAAACTCAAGTTCCGTTGCCATATTCTATTACCGCCTTCTACTGCCTCTCTAAAAAATGACCCCTGGTTCTCCTCCCTGTCATCAAACAGAAGAGGCCACAAAATCTGCCTTTAATATTTGCTGCCTCATGTCAACCAACTTGCCCTGGTCTTGTTTCCAGCCGTTAAGAATCATTTGCAAACCCAAAGCCCCCCTCGCTCTGATTTGGACAGAAAACTAATCCATGCTTTCATATCCTCTGCACTGGATTACTACAACTCACTCTTCTCTCTGACATCAACCAAAATAAACAAATAAATAAATAAAGACTCCCACTGGTTGAGAGCACAGCAAACTGGGCCGCTAATGCTAGTGTCAGCACATGACGTCACGTTGCCCCATTGCTTTAGCTCAGGTCTCACAAACTCTGAATACACTTTGAGTCTTTGGATTCTCAACTGGACAACTTCTGGAGAAATCCAGCCATCAAACTAAATATGGCTGAATATTTTCCTGCAGTTCCTCAGTCTGTCAAGTAGTTTAAACTACCTCCTAAACCCATTGCAGTGGACTTTAACAGTCTTGTGTGACACGTTCTCCCCTTTTCTTCTCTTCAGCTAGGTGGTCATTGCCAATGATGTGGTTCTCTCGTCTTCAGAATACTTTGTAGTATTTCGTCTGGCTGTTCGTGTTTCTAATTCACAAACAGCAGAGTCGCTGATCTCCATGTCAGGTGTACAAATCCACCAGCGTGAGCGCCGTTTGCCGCACGCCGACCTCGCGAAGGAAGATAAAGCAGCCAAAGGAAACGGTGGGTATAATCCCTCGCTCCGCTCAGCGGGAAGCTGAATCACCAGCAGTGGGAGGAATTAAAAAAAAGCTGTGAATATTCACCGCTAGCATGACAATATGTTGGCCCTTGTAGCTCCGCCTCTCTGCTACTTCACTAAGTTATGATGTCATTTTCCTGGGCGCCACGCTGACGATAAGGAGGGCGGGGGGAGCAGATCGTGAGTGGAGGGAGTGTGTGTGTGTGTGTGTGTGTGTGTGTGTGCACGTGTGTTTGTGTAAATATTTCAAATGAAAGCGCCGGCCCTGCACGGCGAGCCCTCGCCGCTCAGATAGTGTAAATCAAAGTGCTGCACTCCGCCGCCGCCGCCGCCGTGTTTGCTCTCCCTCTGCTTCCTGATACTGACCGCCTCCCACTTCTCTCCCATTCCACCACACGCCTCCGTCCAGCGCCGTATCCACGACCCAGGATGGTGCATTAATTCACTCTAATGTAATAAGATGGAATTTTTGGAGGAGATTAAAAAACGGAAGGGGGGGGGCAGAGGAGGGCGCTGTGCTTCGCCAGCTGCATTCAGAGCGGCTGCGGATGTTCTGGAGGGGGTGAGGTGGGGGTGAGGTGGGGGTCTCTCCGGTGTGTAGAGCTAAATGCGGAACGTTAGACTTGTGGAGAGGCTCTTGGCAGGAAGGAGGCATCGGGACAGGATGTGAGTGAGGCAGTGAATTTCCCCCTTAATGAAATGAAGATGAGTTTTGACACGGATGAATGAAAGTGGAAATTCTTTACGCGGTCTACGTCAAAAGAGAGGCCCTGCATGGTTAATGCCTGGGACTTGTTGAGCAGGAAGGAAGAGTTCACCGCACAGGAACCTCCAACGCACGCAGGAGTCAGAAACATTTCACACACTTCCTGTTTAGAACATCCTGGAATACATTCTTGCAGGCTTGATTTAAATTTCCATTTGTTGTTGGAGAAACGACGACAACTTGGTCGTTACGTTTCCGCATTCCACAACATCAATTGTGGGAATTAATGAATTATTCTCTTTTCTTCTTCTTCTCAGGTTGCTTAAACGCTGGCTTTGGCTCCGCTGATTGATTGGAAAAGATTTTTGAAGATGCCACCTTTTTTTGTCTCTGGGGATTTGTGTCGGGATTATTTTCCACAGTCGTGTATAATTAAAAATAATTGGCAGAAACAGCTGTAAGCTGTAAGCATCCATTGCAGACTTTCAATGAAAGAGTGAAGATCGCTGCTCTCCCTCTGTCTCTCTCTCTCTCTCTCTCTCTCTCTCTCTCTCTCTCTCTCTCTCTCTCTCTCTCTCTCTCTCTCTCTCTCTCTCTCTCTCTCTCTCTCTCTCTCTCTCTCTCTCTCTCTCTCTCTCTCTCTCTCTCTCTCTTTGCACATCCACGCACGCATGAGGAAACAAACCAAAGCAACAGCTTGGGAGACATATTACTAATGTGGCGCGTTCACTCTGGAGCTCATCACTGAGTCTCCATGAAAAACAAAAACACAAACAAGATGGAAAAAAAACACACAACCAAAAATGTGTTTGGTTCAGTTTTTTTGGCCATTCGGCTAAAAGCTAAATTCATTTTATTTATGTAACTGTCATTCATCACTGATATTCCTTTAACGCTCATGTTCCCGATCAAGCATTCCGACTGGCCGAGAGCCACTCGAGGTGCGTGAGTATTGCTCCGGCTTTGCCGCCACACTGGGCTGCCTGCAGCTGAGACGTTTCTCAGCGACAAACACGACTGAGTGAGGAGTTGAGAATCAATTGAAAGAAGAATTCACTTCAGTCGCAGTCGACGTGGCGGCTGGTGATTAATCAACACAATAGAAGTTGTGTTGAGTGAAAGTCTCCGGAGCGGCCGGGCGAAGAGTGTCGCAGTGACACTGTTGCAATAGTATAAAGTGTTTGTATATTCACGGTGACGGCGTGGCGGAAGTTTGATTCCCACCTAATTATCTGTCGCCGATGCAGCAGCTAGTTTGATGAAAGTGTCTGCCACAGCAGTTAGCAGTTAGCAGTCCTCCGGCGTTTCCTGAACACTCCGCAAAAGAAAACGCTGTTTTTCGGGGGCTTGTTGTAAAGTTTCGAAGTGTGCAGAGCGACTGGCAGCAGGATGAAGTGTGTCATATCTGCTGCAGCTCCGCCTCCTCCTCCTCCTGCACCGCCGCTGCGCTCGGCTCCTGCTTTAATGAAAGGCCTCGGAGCAGCCTCTCCAGAAATCATTACAATCTGCCTCCAGGGCCCGTAAACTAATAGTCATTCACCTGTGTGACAGCAAATCTTTGGCCACTTGCCGTCGGGGGGGCTGGGCCGCCCTGTGTTTAAGTTTATATGGAGTGGAGTCCAGCCGGCAACGAGCATTTATTGTTGGGGTTGGAATCCTCGTGATTAAATGTGCGTCGGGGCGGAAGGTGTTCCATCTAAGCACGAAATCCTCGGCCGGTGACAAAAAAACACACGGTGCTCGTCCTCGCACAGCTGCGGCCCGGCAGCATCCTGCTGGAATTTCTGGAAAGAGTCGGCACAAATGTATTCAAAGGCTCCAAGAGCCTCGGGGTGTCGCCCGCCGGCTGTTTTATTAAGTTGCTCGGCAGCACAAAGAAAAAGATCTCTGAGAGAAAGTTTCTAAATTAAGTCCCTCAACAACAAAAAAGTAGGAATAATGAAGCGTCCGCAGTGTGGAATTTGCTCAGAAACACCTTCACTGGGGGGACAGGAGGGAAGCAAAGGGACGGGAAGGCTGCCTGGCTTCAGAAACGGAACAAAGGAAAGAGGCAAAGTGGATGAGAATAAAACCAATGAGACGGATGGAAGCCGCCTTTGTGTTCGGTGCTGGGGAAGCTAACGCATCTACAATAGAGCAGCAGTATCTTTCAGGCAGCCTGCACACAAAAGGTGACGCAAACGCTGAAATTTGAAGGAAAAAAAGAAATTGTCTCATTTCAAAAAAAAAAGTTCTGTATTTTACTAATAAGTCGCAGCAGCAGCAGCAGCAGCAGAGCTGAGGCACTGGATGGAAAGAAGATGAGTGTTGAGAGAACCAGGATCAGTTCAGTTGTTTTTCTCTGGAGCCACGAGGCCTCGCCAACTGTTGTCACCCGCTGACGGGAAGAAGCGCTGCGCGTCCACAAAGCCGACAAACCAAGAAGGCGAATGTCTGTAAATAATTGCGGTGCGGAGCGAAGAGGAGTCGGCCATCCCTCAGAGCGGCGAGCGTGGGCAATATCTCCTGCAGCCTGAGAGTCATCCATCACGGCCCGACTTTAATTTGAGATGTTTAGGACTGATGATTGTCTGAGAGCTGCTGGCTGGCTGGCTGGCTGGCTGGCTGGCTGGCTGGCTGGCTGGCTGGCTGGCTGGGGGACGGGGGGGTCCCCACCAGCTGAGAGGGTCTCTGCAGAGTGTCGGCTCACCCTGGGAGAAGCAGCGGCTGGCTGACAGAAGACGTCTTGAACAGCAGCTGATTGGCCGTCTGATGCGTGTTCCGCCCAGCAGGAAGCGCCGGGACGCTGGGCTGAGTGGCGCTCGTGAATCCAGACCAACCTCGTCCAATGTCAGACGGAGGAGTCTGGAGACTCCGAACGATCCCAGCTTTGATTGATTGTGTCTGGGAGTCGAGGCTCGTGGACGGACGCGTGTGGATGACTGATCGTCCGACCGTGGAGAGTTTGGACCAGGGCTCAGCCGACGTGACGGATAATTTGGGATCAGGGCGCCGCCGCTCGCTTGGATCTTGTGTCGGCTGAGTCACCGTCAGGTCAGACTGGGCCTCGGCTCCTTCTGGTTACGACATTCAGCCTTGGATCTCGTCTTGTTGTTTCAAAGAAATTGAAATTGAAAAAAATCTTTGGAGACAGAATTTAAAAAAAATAAATTGGAAGATATTTCGGTGTTTGACAGTCACGGCAGACAGTGAACAGCACACTCAGGTTTTCATGATGTTTTTGACTTTGAATGAATCAAACCCTCCTGCTGCTGGATATCGTCAAGCATGTTTATTATCATTTAAAAGATAAATAAATAAATAAACAAAGCTTCTTCTCAGCCCTAAATAAAGCTAGCGGCTGTAGAGACGTGATTAGATTTTCCTTCCAGAGAGGAAGACGCTTTTTCTCAGCGGGATTCTTGTCGCTCGCGCGATTGGCTGCTGCGCCGCCCGCCGTCCTATCGGAGAGATCTGATCCGTGAGGAGCAACAGGGAGGACGCGTCGTCCCCCCGCCTGCCCGCCTCCTCCCATTGTGAGAAGTTAGTCAACAGGTTAATTGTGCCTCGGAAACGTCTCTGTGGAAAAGACGTATGTATATTTTTTCTCGGCCGCTTTCCATCTCCGTTTTGGTCACGACGGCTCGGCGAAAAATAGCCCGACTATCTGCCGTGTCGCTAAATTTATTCCCTCTTAATGCCGTTATAATACCTGAGCGCCGGGCGGCTGCATGCTCTGAATGTCCATTCTCCACACAGTGGCCTCTGTGTACTCGGGGCTGCGCTTCCTTCAGAGGGAAGCGGACTCCTCGCGGCGTAATTTGATTATTCCGAGGGCAGGTGTTTTCAGCTGGGTGCTGATAAGAGGGCCACGCCGCCGCCGCCGGCAAAGTGAGCTGCATTCGACGCGCTTAAAGGTAGCGAAAGGAGAGAAAAAGAAGAAGCCAAAGAGCCCAGGTCTTCCCTCTAATCTAATCTGTGAGATGGGATTGACTTTGAAAAACGCTACAACAAACACAGGAGCTAGTCCTCCAGCTGGGCTGGAGGGACGGGGGGTGGCACACACGCACACACACACACACACACACACACACACACACACACACACACACACACAGGGTGAATGCAGAGTGAGTAATCTGCATTGTTGCTCATGCAACAAACTTTGACCCACACAAGTGCTGCTAGTCGCAGGATTACACACAGCAGCCGCTGCTCAGGCTGCCCAGGCTGCTCAGGCTGCCCAGGCTGCTCAGGCTGCTCAGGCTGCTCAGGCTGCTCAGGCTGCTCAGGCTTTGGATCCATTTCAGTGCAGCACAGCAAAGCAGAGCAGAGCAGAGCAGAGCAGAGCAGAGCAGCCTTGGCATGAAGGTGCCTGGGAGGAGTTCTTCTTTTCTTGGTTGATGGTGGAAGAACTTCCAGTGGGGATGCAAGAGGCTTCTGAATCGCAGCCCAACACAGCACGAGGGTGCATGTTCATCCCCACCTGGTGTTTCCTATCAGGACCATCCTGACAAACATCTGCTGCTGCTGCTGCTGCTGCTGCTGCTGCAAGGTTGCATGCCGTGAACCCGACTCCGACCCTCTCAGCACGGCCACAGCCGCTCTCCTGCTCTCCTCTAATCTGCTTCCCGCCCACCAGCCACGGTCTCAGCCACCACTAATAACATTGCTCATGCGAGCGCTGTGTGCAAACAAAAGGCTGATGATCCCCAGCCGAGGGACGGAGCTCTCGCTCAGAGCCCACGTTGCTCTGGTTCTCCGCTGGAGAACAGTTGCAGCAGAGCCGCAGCTTCCAGCGGCTGCAGCCGCAGAGGAGCACGAACTGGACCAGGAGTGCGGGAAACTTCCCCAAAAGCCAGAGCATGCTAAAAAACACACACACACACACACACACACACAGCAGGGCAGCAGTCAATGCATCTGCTTAAAACACACAGCACGCAAACAGGCACGCACGCACACACACTCGTCACTGGACTCCCTGCGGCGGCGGAGCCTCTCTGCTTGAACTCCTCAGGATGAGGAGCTGTCAAGGACACCGGCGGCGCAGCTACCATCACATTTTTGGCTGAAGGAGCCGGTGAGGAGAGGAGAGGGAAGAGCGGCGGAGCGGCGACGCAGCTGTAGAGTTGGCTGGAAGTGGATTTGGAAACAAATCTCTGGTAAAAAGGGGGCAGAGCCAAGAGAGGAAGGAAGACTTACCTTGAGCGGGGGAGAGCAGGGAGCAGCGAGAGTCGCAGCCGTTTACATCCAATCCCACCGTCCTCACCAGCTCTCTGCTGCTGCTGCTGCTGCTGCTGCTGCTGCTGCTGCTGCTGCTGCCTCACTTTCTTTCTTTTTTTGGCACCAGCGCTCCTCTCCTCTCCTCTCCTCTCTGCTGCTTTTCTCTCCCTTTTCCACTCCTCCTCTTTTCAATTCCCTCTCTCAACCTGCTCTCCACCGCCGCCGTGCCTCTCTCTCATTATCCCGCTGGCTGTTTGCAGTTCGAGCCCACGCAGGAAGCAGAGCGAGCGAGGATCGCCTGCAAGAGTGCGTGCGTCTGAGTGCGTCTGCGTGTGTCTGCGTGTGTGCGCACGCCGCGGAGAGACTCGGGGAGACTACGGTCGGTGGGTCGAGGGAGAGCGGAAGAGGAGGAGGAGGAGGAGGAGAGAGAGGAGGAGAGAGAGATGCTGAGTAGAGCGGCTGCAGGATGGCGACTTGCAGAGTGAGAGTGAGCTGTGAAGTGAGGGAGGGGAGAGAGAGAGAGAGAGAGAGAGAGAGTGTGTGTGTGTGTGAGAGAGAGAGAGGGGGGAGTAGAGGGAGGGGGGTAGAGGGAGAGCGTGCACGAGGGAGGAGGAGGAGGAGGAGGAGGCGTGTGAGCGCTGCTGGCTCTGTGTTGACTTGTGTCGCCCTGATTGCACTGGCAGTGGTGCAACCCCCCCCCCCACACACACACACACACACACACACACACACACACACACACACACCATGTCAGGTCCCCTGAGTACTGAGGGAGGGGTGGGGGTCTCCATCATCAAGCAGATTAGCAACTAGAGCCACAGCCCCATCACCCCCGCCCCCCCCGCCCCCCAACACACACACACACACACACACACACACACACACACACACACACACACACACACACACACAGGATTTCCGCTGACGACTCCCTCTGGTCCACACGCCTCAAAGTGCGACTGCTGAGGCTGCACAACTTTCTTCACGCTCACAATTTGAAACAAACAGCTGGACTGAGAGTTACAGTGCTACCCAGAAAATGAGAATATGCTGAACAGGTTGTTGGACTCTTTGGACTCTTTGAAGCTACAAAACTGAAGCTTTTGTGGCTTTGTGGTTTTAAGAAGCTGAAAATCTTAATCAGCAAAGTGACAACAAGGAACTGCTTGAGATGTCAATTTGTGTGGAATGGCTCAATAAAATTTGTTGCTTTCATCTTTTATGTTCAATTGCCAAAATAAAACAACTTTTACTTCATATTCTAATTGTTTGGGTAGTACCTGTAGGTTTTGGTCTGCAGCAAAAGCATGTTTCCTTTTGCAGAAAGATCTGCCTCCCTGCCGCCTCCCTGCCGCCTCCCTGCCGCCTTGGGTTCAGTTCCCAGGTTGTCCGGGTGCAGTTGTGCTTCGCTGACCAGCAGGAAGGACCAGAGTCCCTCTTCCAGTGGCGTTGCGAGCAGCGACGGTGGCGGGGGTCTCACTGGGAGAGGTGCCAGTGGAAGCTGCTGGAGCCGCTGCAGCTGACTGGCTCTGTGCATTTTTAGAACACAGCTCACCATTTATGTTGTCTTATTTATTTATTTATTTGTTGGTTTTAATTTCAATTAGGGTTCGTGCAAGTTGTGAGACGCTCCATGCTTTGAGGGCTGCTGTGCGCTAATGCAGCGACGTGCAGTCGAGGGTTCAGACTGTTTGATTTTCTCCACGCAGATGGTCGACAAATGAAGACACACACTCCCAAACATCATTTCTGTGATTGTGCTTTGCATTTAGGCCGTGCTGACGCATTGTTATCCTACTTGAGTTAGCCGATGGTGATTTTGATACATTTTTTTCATATTCATGTATTCATAATTGCTTTATCCACACGCACGGGTTTGATTTTTTTTTTGCTCGCTCTTCCCGTTTTCCGCCGATGTGCAGACGAGTGCAGACGGCCGAAGGACGGGTGTGGTCTGAGAAGATCTGTTCCTCCCGCAGCGCTGTGCTGGGATCCTGAGCGTGACTGCCAGTGGCAGGGAGAAGGTGGATGAGGAGTAATGAACTAGAACAGTGGAGTGCTTGAGGGAGGGGGTGGGGGAGGAAGAGGAGGAGGAGGAGAGCATCAGCTGGTTCCTGCTAACATCCATAACCTCTCAAAGAGACGCAGCAGCTCGCAGAGAAACCAAACACCGCCCCTGCCCTCCCAGCGGAGGGCGCCTCCCAAAGAAAGAATGACATCATCCAGACATCAGAAAGTTTCTGTGAAGTCTGGCTGCTGTCGCTGCTGTCGCTGCTGTCGCTGCTGTCGCTGCTGTCGCTGCTGTCGCTGCTGACGCTGCTGACGCTGCTGACCTAAATTCCCACATTTTCCATATTGCGTGCAATTTTTATTTTTTTTTTAGAGCCGCTGCCACTCAACCGACTCGGAAAACGACGCGTCAACTCGGCTCCTTCCATGCAAAATGGAGGAGCGAGCTCGCCGGCGCCTTTAACCTTTAAAATCAGATCCCTGATGCGGCCAAGGTGGCACACATCACTCCACGGGAAAGGTTATCGCGGCATTAGCATTTCGGCGGCTCTCTATTTCATCTCCGCTGCCATGAAGACGGACGGACCTCGGCCTGTGAAACAAAATTCACTTTGTCTCGCCATCCTAACTTTAATATTTCATCCAAAAGCCTCAACTTTGACCGGAGGGGAAGGACAAGATATCTAGTTTTCAACTAACATCTGGATTCTTTTGGAATGGAATGGAAGACAAGAGTCTAAAGTCCCAGCTGAGTTCCAGATGGTGGGTTTCTGCTTTTATTTGCTGATCTTCAGGGGGCAAAAATAGCTTCTGAGCTGTTGTGACGACCGCCTTTATTATTGTAGGAAGTATTTTTGGTTTCGTGCAGCCGATTGCACCGCCGCACTTTATCACCGTGCTTATTTGAGCCCCAGCTCGGAATATAATTGCCCATCCATCCTGCACATGTTGCATATAGATGAATTTGCTTTTCAAAGCTTTGCCAAACATCAGCGATGACAAATATTTAAATGAGTCAGTCTGTGCCACCGACGGCTGACGGTTCTGAACCTCTTTTAAGGAAGAAAAAAACCCACTGACCACTCGACCCTTTGTCAGTGCGTCCACCAAACGTCAGCGCTCGGTGCTGCCGAGTGCCACGCTGACCTTCCACTGCAGACTGTAGTTGCAGCGTAGTTTGTGCGACCGTCGTGCGGCCTCGGCGCTCCCCGATTGACGGCGCTCCCACCGCCGCGACCGGATCAGCCGCGTCCAGATGGCACGGCGGGGCCCCGCGGGGCTGCGCTCGCTAATCCTCTTGGCACGAGCTCGCCTGTGCAAAGAGGTGGAGCGGATGCTCAGAGTCGTGGCGGACGTCAGTCGGGGCTTTTGAGAGTCGAGCCGGCGGCGGCGTGGAAGCGCTGGGCGAAGGGAAAGAGAGGCGTCGACCGGGCGTCACGTCAGGAAAGCATGTGACCATTTGCAGAAGTTCCTGAGTTTGAGTTCAGGGTCCCGTCACGAAAAAAAAAACTAATCAGTCAATGGAAAATAACGCCCCCAGTGGTCATAATTATTAATACGACGTATGTAACAGAGAAAATGCACCCAGAAGCAAAATATCGCTGCCAGTCTTTGGTAGTTTCTTGAAAAATAATCAGCACAGTTCTGCAGACAAATCTGCCTGGTGAGAATTAGTTCTCTTCTTCTTCTTCTTCTTCTTCTTCTTCTTCTTTCCTTGTTTTCCATGTTTTCAGTCCGAGCCGGTATCATGTCCAGTGGGTTTAATAAGGAAAAAAAGAAAAAACACTGACGTGCTGAAGGAGAATCACAACGCGGCAGTGAGTCCTGTAGCTCGTGATGAATTGTTAATAAGCCCAGAGAGAGAGTCTGCAGTGCAAAAAAATAAATAAATAAAAATAATAAAAAAATAAAATAAAAAAAAAACTAATGCGGAATAATAATTCTGAATTAATTGCCTTTGGTTTGTCTGTTAACTTTAATTGGCCACCAGAGAGGCACAATTCCTGCTTTCTTCCAGCGTCAGAACTTCATCAACTGCAAACAGAGTCAATGAAGTTTTTATTTGCTTTTGCTCCTTTCTTCTTTTTTTTGCACGCTACCTTAAAACCACGGTTTGGCTTTACAAATATTATCCTTCTCTCTTTCTGCTGCAAGTCTTTATTTTCAGGACAAGAACGGTCAGACAGACCAGGAAGTAAGATTGCACTTGCTCTTCATAACGTTTCCTTCCCCTCCTGCTGACCACTGCCTCAGACTGGCTGGCTCGGAGCGGCAGCAGGACTCAGGTGTTGCACTTGTTTGCGGCTGAGCCAATGGGACGGACGAGCCTCCTCCCCTGCCCCCCCTGCTCCCCATCCCTCCTGAGGGAGGATCTGGCCCAGAAGAAGCCCTCCTGGTGCTCAGGTGCTCCTCTCCTCCTCTCGTCCCTCTCAATTTCCAGCAGGACACACGCTGTAACCGAGACACATAATGTCTCTCCGCCTGGCATCGCTGCAACCCAGGGAGAAATGAGAAATGTCCACAGCTTCCAGTTTCCAGGAGGACCTTTAATGGCCTGCATGGCGACGGTGGATCAGTTGAGGGCCGCGAGTATCGATATTCCACTGACTGTTACATCTTCTGAGGACATAACTGTTTGCAGTGGCACATTCAGACGGAGAGGATTGTTTTTAACGTGATGAAACGGCTTCTTAGGTTTGGTGAAAAAATATATTTATTATTTAATAGTAGACAGTGATGTTGTTTTCAGGGTTTTACTACAAAATCATGTGATCAGCCTGTGTGATTCCATGTCATTCAGTCATGATGTAGTTTTGCAATCTTTAAAGGCCATGGAGAGAATTTCCAGTGTTTCCAGTTTTATGTGTAATTTTCCTCGCGGCGTTGAATAAATCATGACCGGCTGATTCATCTCGTCTTGTTATTGCATTTTAAATGCAATCCACCGCATCAACACACAATGAGGCGATGCAGGATTGCGTGTTTTGTTTTACATCTGTCACTGTTTTGCTGCCACCTGGGACCCAGTGAGCAACGCAAAGCCGTCTTCATCTGCAGCAGCCAGTGGGGGAGACTCACTGAGATTTTCCCGTTGTCAGCGCGGCGACGTGCGCCCGTGAATCTCCACTTCTGAGAATTCATCCACGTGCTGAGAGCTCAATCACAGCACGGGAATCTTTGATTAATCCGTGAGCGGCGCCCATCACCATCGAGACCTGCGGCAAAAATATAGCCTCAAATCCTGAACGCACTGATTTGAAAGATGTTGCTGTTCAAGCAGCTGTGAGTTAACAGCCCCCCCCACCACCACCACCACCACCACACTTCAGGTTGCTACGAACAACAATCAGCGGTGGCACCAGGATTCAGACATCTAATCAAACCCCCTGAGCTGTAATGCCAGATTAATGAAAGAGATTAAAAGTGTTGATTTGAGGCAGACTGACTGACTGACTGACTGACTGACTGACTGACTGCGCCTTCCTTTCACTTCCTGCTGTTGGAAATGATTGGAGGAATTGCTATGAGATCCCAATGAGGTGAGATCTAGCTTGCAGCAAACTGCGTGCAGCAAACACCGGGCACACTAAACCCCTCCCACCGGGGCGATCGGGTGGCGCATGAATAAAAGACGTCCCAAAAATGTGAAATACTCCCACCTGAAACTTTGATGGGCAATCTTTTGGGGGGAGGGAAGAAGCCATCGGTCCAGCAGCCTGCAGGAAGCGGCCCTGCGGCTTCGGCCCAAAACGAGCCCATACTGGCGCCGGGCTGCCGCGGCTGAGGGATGTGCTGTCAGCCGGCCGTTTGGCAGAGGGGGTTGGAGCAGCAGCAGAGGCATTAAATAGCGCGGGGAGTGGGAGATGGAGCGGCGGCTATACGGGCTTTAGCCCGCAGAGCTGCAGCTATATTGGAGGAGGCGGGCGCTGGGCTGAAGCCTGGGCTCACCACCACCGCAGGCTCTGATTTGTGCTCGGCGGCTCCACTATATTACCTCCCCGCCGTCCACCTGGAAGCTGCCCACGGCCACCACGTGTTGGCTGTCTTTTCTTTTTTTAAAGCCAGGATGAGAAAGAAACCTGCCTCCATCCCAACAGGGGAGATGAAAAAAATACAGGCGTTTGATGTTGTTTTCTGGTTTTTAATGAGAAAAAAAAGCGCAACTCTTTGTTGCATTTGGACCAAGATGCATTTAGAACAACACCCCCCCCCCCGACACACACACACACACACACGCAACCCGACACACCCCCTGCCGGCCTGCTGCGACGCGGCGGGCCGAGTCCTGAGGTCCGTCCCATTAGCGGCCGCCAGCCAACTCGGATGGTGTGATGAAAACGAGAGACGTGTAATCTGCAAGAGGGGGAGGATGGTAGTGGGGGGCGGTGGGGGGGAGGGGGGTGGCAGTGAAACAGCTTTTCCCGTTTGTCCAGCACACTGGTGGATTTAGATCCCTTCATCTCTGCTGGGTTATTATTTATTCCCAGAAATCCCAGCGGTACGGCCAATCAACAGTTTGCGTTTTGAGCTGAGCAGCATCCCTCCATTAACCCCCCCCACTCCCCCACACAGCCCTGCAGGCGGCGATACTGTATCGCCCGGCGCAGCCTCGCAACATTGCCGGCGACTGCCAGCGTATTGTTTGCAAATGAAGGGCGAGAGAGTCGTGGAGCGGAGCGCTCATCGCTCCACTCGTCCTTCAAACCACGGAGGGATGAGCGCTAGCACGTTAGCCAGCCAGCGAGCCGTAGCGGCCCTGGTCGATATTTTGCAGCAGGTTTGCAACTATTGACTAACAGCAGCTGCACAACTGCACTGAGGCTCGTGTTTATGTCACTGGGTGTAAAGAACAGAACCAGTGGGAGCGGACCTGAGTGGGCCTGAGTGGCCCAGTGACACTGAGGACGGCATGGACTTGGTTTCCAGGACACAACACCTTCCAGCAGGCAGGAGTGGCTTTCAGAAAGTTTGCTTCGTCACCGTCACTATTTTCTCATATCTGTGTGTTCCTCATAACGAGCGAGATAAGCAGCCCCACTGCGTCATCCTCCAGTACCTGGGACACTGAACGAGCGAGGTGGCGCTCTGCCTGATTCCCAGCAATTCTCAGCTTCATTTTTTCATTCTTTTTTTATTTTCCGGTGGAAAATTGGGTCAATAAATCGCTGTCAGTCTAATTCATTTGGCAGCCAGTCATTAAAAACCAAAATGATGCTGTTGAGCGACGCCGCGACTGCCACTCTTGGCAAGCGTGCAGGGGCCATGAATTAATATTGGGCTGGATTGGTTTGCATGTTTGCACACACACACACACACACATGCACGCACACACACAGGGAGGGAGGTGGAGGGAGGTGGAGGAAGGGAGCTGGAGGCAGATTATTTTAAAATTACAGCAGCGGTGCAGGCTGAGTGACCGCCGTCAACTGCCCCCCCCCACCCCACCCCCCCACACAAACACCAACCCCCCTCCCCAGGACAGCGTTTTATTTTTTCCACCGGCAATAAAGCACTTTTACTTTGGGGGAATAAATAGTGGAATCACCTGCTGTATTTCATTAGGCGGCGCCATAAACAGACAGGAGAACACGCAGTTAGCGCTCACGCTGCTCAATCTGCCAGCTGTTTTTTTTTGTTGTTGTCGCTTTTATTTATTGTTGTTTTTTTTGTTTTGTTTTTTACGGCGGCCACATCTTGTGACCATAAAAAGCCTGCAGTCCTAAAAAAAGAAAAAGAAAAAAACAAAAAACAGGAACAATTTCATACGACGCAGCCGGACTCCCCGAGCCACTGGTGTTTGTCTGGCAGCAGATTGGCTGAACGGGAGCGTCTAATCCATTATGCAAACGCTGTTTATCAGCGGTCAGAATGTGTGGCAAATTAAATAAAGGGATAGTCCTTGTTTGTCGAATTTCTCGGGGGAATTCGGACTGAAAACGGCCATAAACGCAGCGGCAGATTGCTGGAAAACGTCGCCTGCTTTCATTTTGTAATCTTCACCAGAGGCTACTGGGACCGCTGCCTTTGAATATGTGGGATATAATTTGATACGGCCCTCGGCTGTAAACATCATTCACTACTTGCTCTTTTTTTTCTTTCTTATTTTTAAATTCCACTCTCACATTTGTGTGTGCTGGTAAACTGGGTGAAAATCCTCCTCTTTGAGGAAGCGCAGCGTGTGATCCGCTCAGGCGCCACTTTCTCCGTTTCCATCAAAGGAAATCAACTTGTGTCAGACATCCTCCTCGGCAAAACGCCACCAATGGCAGGCCTTCGTCACTCGCAGCCACTGCCGCTTGCTCCCTCTTCCTCCCTCTTCCTCCCTCTTCCTCCCTCTTCCCTGTGTGCTCTAGCCTGTATGTGTGGGGTTTTTTTTCACTGTTAGCGATAAATCACAGCCAAAGAAACACAACTGTTTCCTCTAATGAAGCTAAGAAATTAGCTCGGTGGCGAACTCGCTGGCAGGCTGGCTCGGCCTCGGCTGGAGGCTCCACGTGCAGCGTTGCCCAACACCTTTAATGGAGAGTTTGAAGAATGGCTGTCAGTGCGCCAGCCGCTCCGGCAGCCATTTCTCTTTGACCTGCCACGGGAGAGGCGGAGGCCGCGCGGCGAGGGGCCTCGCCATTACTGGAATCGGCCCATGTTAATGTCGAGCTGGGAACAATAGCGAGGGCTTTCTTTGGGAACGGGGAGGAGGGGAGTAGGGGAGGAGGAGGAGGAGGAGGAGGAGGAGTTGGACCTCAGACTCACTAATTGCCGTTTGTCAGGAAGTCTTGGAGAGTGTCGCTTCGACAGTGTTGAAGAATCAGAGAGGGAACTTTCTGATAATGAAACTAATTTTTAAGGGCTGGAGGTGGGGGGGTGTGCAGAAAGAAGTGGCCTGCATGAGGATGATCTGCCGTATGGTGTTCTCCAGGTAGATGTTTGTTCTCCCTCCTTGCAGCCTTCTGGAGACACTTTGTGCGTCTTGACGTGTTGATTGCCTCGTATTGATGAGACGGCAGTATTTATTTCTGGAGGTCCATTAAAGCCACCTGCTTCGTCCCCCTCAAAGTTGCTGACAATGTGAGACAAAGAAAAGTGCTCAAGTCCAAGGTTGCGGACAAGGAGTCAGTGGGAAAATCATCATCTCTGCACGGCACAGTGGAGCAGCTTTCTGCAGCTCCAGGCTAATCTGCTGCGCTCCGCTGGCTGAGGCTGCAGCTCGCTGGCCAGGAGCTTCTGCTAGCTTTCAGGAAACCATTAGCACTTCCTCCCTCTGCTTCTTCCTTTCTTCCTTCCTACACTCTGTCAGATTCGCTCCTCCGTGCACGTCAATCGACGCGCGCATCTTTTTCGCAACTCCTCCCTCCCCCAATGAAGGCCTCGCAGTCCACGGAGCTCCTCGGGCAAACAGATGGAGCAAGAAATCAGATGGAAATAAATCAATATTACCAAAGAGCGGCTAAAGGGAAACAAGAAAATCGCAATTTTGCCTTTGGAGGTCCATTTGTGAAGCGAAACATGGAAAAAAGATGAAGACAAAGCGTGAAAATGTGAGTTTATCAGCAGGACGTGCAGGGGGGAAAGCTGTGATGTGCCTGCAGACGGCAGAAAACGACTGTGAGTGATCCACTGTTGTGCTCTTTTGACACTTTCCCCCCAATTCATTGGGTCCCTGTGTCTCCGTCTGGCTGCTCGGCCTGCCGTGCAGACCATGAAGAGGGAAACGCCGCCAACATCCATTTATATTTAAAGTATGTAAAAAAAAATCACACACTTCAATCTTTTATTCATGCGAGGAAAAACGTCCGGTCTGATATCAAATGCACTTTTGAAGTACAGAAGGTTATATCTTTACACCCTGTTTGAAGCTGTCCCAACAATATAAATATATATATACATATATATATATATATATATATATATAAAGTGGAAAATATGAAGCGTGTGTTGACTTATTTACCCGCTCGCTGCGTTTTTACTCTTTTTGGACTCGGTTCACAGGAGGTGCAGGATGGACATCTGAGCCTGTCGGGGTGTAGCAATATTACATCAAGGAGAAAAAAAATCTACTTTGTGCACCCGCTGGTAGCGTTTCCCTGTTTTTTTGTCCTTCTTCTTCCCCTGCTTTGAAGACAATTCTGAACTCTGCAGGGACTCCAGTATTACTTTTTGCTCACCGCCTCCAAATCTGACTGGCAGTTTGGTCTCCAGATCGTATTAGCAGAGTGAAAGTGACGCAGGCGGCAAACTCTCCGGTGGAGTGCGAAAGACCCTGCGTGCGTGTGTGTGTGTGTGTGTGTGTGTGTGTGTGTCTTCAGACAGACGGCGGCTACTGAACGCTCATACCATTTTATTGGCTTTTCTCTTGACCTTTCTGTTTTTTTTTTTTTTTTTTTTTTTTTTAGACCTTTCTGTTTTTGATTGACAAGCCCGGCTCCAAATACTTCATCCGCTGCAGCGACGGCAGAACGACAGCACGGTGTTTGTCACCGCCTCATGTCTGACAGTGATCTGAAAACATCCGCAAGGTGTAAAATCCCGACGTCGGCTCTTGTTTGCTGGGCGGGTCGAACTGGAGCAAATCTCCTGCCACTGTTGCAGTTCAGTTTTTTGAAAATGTGTGCTTCATATCAGTGCAACAGCTGCTTTGTCACTATGTCGCTGCTTGCACAAAGCGGGGAGGTTGTGTGGAGTTCAGTCATTACCAGAGGTCTCGCTCATGCAACAAAGGCCTCTGGAGAGCGTTCAGGCCTCAGGACCTGCTGTTGATCCGCTCATCTTTCTTCTTTGTTTTTTTCAGTTTTTTCTCATTTTGAGTGCCTTTATTTTGAAAGCAACTCTAACAGACTTAAAAAACAATGTCGGTTCTATCTTGATTATTGTTGTTTAGTCGTAGTTGCTTCCAGCCCAGTGAGCGTGTGCACAGCGTGTCGGCTCCACCCTGGGGAATTCTTCGCACGGCTTCTTCTTCGTCTTCTTCGTCTTCTTCTTCTTCTTCTTCTTCTTCTTCTTCTTCGTCTTCTTCTTCTTCTTCTTCTTCCATGAAAATCATGAAACTAAATGTGCACAAGGCATAAATAAAGAATGAGAGCCGTCACGGCCGCAGTCTGTTCGGGCTGCTGCTGTCGTCTGTCAAGAGGTGCTTAGATAGCAACGCTGACAGACTAAAGAGACACTTCCTCTTTTCCCTTTGTTTCCCGTCGCAACTTCCCCACGCCGACCGGGTTCAGGTTTTCGCTCAAATGCGTCAAAAACTGGACAAACAAGCAGTTTGTTAATTAGCCTGGACACTTACTGACACTGCAGGCAGCTGAGAACTAGCTCACATGCTGCCTCCACGTCTGGGCTGCTGCTGATCTTTTTTTTCTTCCTTTTCAGTTTAATTTCCTCACAGCTATTGAGTAACGCCGCACTATCTGTCGTATTTGGAGAGGAAAGTGTGTTTGCCGGTGTCGGGAAGGCTGTTAAACACTCTGAGAGGACGGCGTTTCCTTCCACTTTTCACTCTGTCTTTGCCGATAAAGCCCAACACCAGGCCTCTTTTTACTGCTGCCAGAATGGCTCTGTGTTCCTCTCTGTGAAGGGATTGAATCCGCTGATTCATTTTGGATCAGCCGGGAATGAAAGAAACGAGAAAAAGCTCCTTGCATCCTTTTGGCAGGATGTTTTTCCTTTTGTTTTTTTCCTCACATCGGGGCTTTACTAGAGAGCACATCTCCTGCCGGGAGAGAAAACCCCCACAATTAAATAACGCAGCGCTGCGTTCTTCAAATTCCCCACCCTGTTTTTTTTAGGGATTTCCGAGCGGCTCCACCTTCCCTGCTGCGGCCCCTCGATCAATATTTGATCGAGGTCTCGGTCACGCTTTCCTGTTTTTAGCTCAGAATTCCTGCCCGAGATGTGGCATTTCCCAAAGCCGGGGATGGCAGCTTTGGCCAATATTTGATTTTCTAAGTGTGTAACCATAATCGGTGGCCTTTGAACTGCGTAATTTCAGGCATCAGTGGCTTTCATGTTCCTTGAATTGATTGGAGCCTGCAGTCCACTAATGTATTCAAGACCTTTTTGTGCACGCTTGTTTTGGCAGGAGCAAGGGAAGAGGGAGGAAAGAAAACACAAGAACAAGCGCAGCAACATAAACGTTGAACCCACCGGGGACGCGTTGGGAACACTTGACAGATTGAGATCTGTTCTGAAGCTCGCTGGAGTTGCTAATGGAGCAAATTAACAACACTTTGCTTTCTTGGGGAAAACCACTTAGATTGATTTACTTATTTTCGTTTGACAAGGTGGTGAAATTTGAATGGGGGGGTGGGGGGGGGCAACTCCGCAGCAGTGTGCAGCTGGAACTAATTTCATTTATATTTCACCCCCCCTTCCAATTTCACCGGTGAGGGACTCGCTCAGCAGCGCTGGAGTTTTCCCCTCCTAGTCGGCCACTTTGATGACACTCGGACTGGGCAATAATTAAAAAACCTATTTGCATAATGTTCCTCAAAAAAAAAAACTTTTATGGATGGCAAATTTAATTAAAGGCCCACACTTACACACCGTGACCTCGCTTTTTAACGGGGGGAGGGGGGCTAGATGCTATTTTTCTCCTCATTTCAAAGCAAGGCTAATTGCATCATTTGAAACCATTCTCCACCCTCTCCCATATTTCAGCGTCAGCGCTCCCGCAGAATGCCGTCATTTAGTTTGGAAGCGGCCAGCAGGACAATTAGAAGCCTCGGCGGTGGCGGCGGCTATTAAGTGGTGCGTTTGACTGAAGAAAAAAAAAGGGGGGGGATTAATTACTTAAAATGTTCTGCTGGATTCCCTGGCCGGCGCTTCAAAGTGAAGCTCCTGTGGGAGCCGGCGGCTGTTTGAGAGGATCGTCTGCGTCCCTGACAGCCACCGCTCTGAGCACCGCCTCCAAGAAAAGTTGGGGCCGCTTGGCGTTTTGACCACTGCTACCAAATTAGCCCACGGACTCGGCAAGGCGTGTCGTGTTTGGTGAGAAAAAATAGCAAGTCTAATGTGGTGGGGGTGACCGTCTTTGAGATCCAGTGGTGGATGATGAAAGAGCAGCAGGCAGTAAGCTGTAATACACACAGTCATTAAAAACGACTCGGAATTTAGAAGTGTTTTCTTGAAGCTTTTCAGTCATAATAATTAGAGGCATGATGACAATCGCAATATTCATGTTCATTGATTGTTGCCATTCATATAGCAGCCAGCCTAGATGGATAAACAGTGCCCGAGTGGAATCTGAAGAGAAGAAGACAAAAAAAAAAAACGACTCCAAAAAAAGTAATCACGCTTGAGTGTTTTTACCGACTCCATCCAAGCATCAGCGCTGCTGAATCAAGTGTGTCTGTGAATAATGAACTCCGTATAGCAGCTCAGGGAGCCAATGAAAGCTTACACTTTAATCAATTACCAAATAATGAAATCGCTTCTTGGGCTTTTTTTCACAAAGATGTGGATCTTTATCTGCCTGGTGCAGTGCTGCACCCTGGAGACCCCCCAGTTAGACTGACCACACTGCACGCAACGATACCTGCTTCTGTCACAGCTAGACTCTGCTTGAGCTGCTGCAGCTCCGCCTCTTTCCCCCCAAGCGTCCTGATTGGACCATACATTGGATCGTTGGTACTGTACACGCCAGGCCTAAATGGTTGACTTTCTATTCTGACGGGGTTCGTGTCAAAACAAAGAAACAACAAACACAATCAAATTAAATCGGAGAGCTGCAAGCTGTTTGCTCACAATGCCGGCGGTAAATCCCACTTGAAATTCTGCCCAGCCGGGGGCAGTGGTGAGGCGGACAGCCGGTGCCGTCAGCGGGACGAGCCGCAAGAATGCGAATGCGCCGCACGCAGCGCGGCCTGGCGTGCACGCTAAACACACGCCTGCGTCCAACTCAAAGAGGAGTCAAACGGGAGCAAAGCCGGCGATCGGCCCCTGATTATCCTGTTAAAATAATAAAGCCCCGCAGGACCCCCGCAGGACCCCCGCAGCTCTCAGCTTTTAATTATATTCGATAACGAGACCCCCTTCGGCTCCGCCACCTTCGGTCAAGGACAATTTCAACCATTCCCTGGCGGGGCCTCTTCCTCTTCTCTTCGCTGCGAGTGAAGTGAGTCAGTGAGTCACCGCAATCCTCAATCCTCTCGCTTTTTTCCAGGCGTCATCTTACGAGCCAGCGAGCGAGGATCAGGCAGCGTTTGTTGCTGAACATCTCAAAGGATCGTTCTGCAGAGTTAAAAAAAAAGGGGGGTGTCCGGTAGAAGGAAAGAAAAAGAGGAGGAGGAGGTGGAGGAGGAGGAGGAAGAGGTGGAGTTGGAAGAAGAGAAAGAAAAGAAAGGACAAAATAGGAGGAAGAGGAGGAGGTGGAGGATCAGGACATGGAGGAGGAAGAGGAGGAGGAAGAGGAGGTGGAAGAAAAGGAGGAGGAAGAGGAGGAAGAGGAGGAGGTGGAGGATCAGGACATGGAGGAGGAAGAGAGGGGGAAGAGGAGGTGGAAGAAAAGGAGGAGGAAGAGGAGGAGGTGGAGGATCAGGACATGGAGGAGGAAGAGGAGGATGAGGTCCAGGAGGAGGAAGAGGAGGTGGAAGAAAAGGAGGAGGAAGAGGAGGAGGTGGAGGATCAGGACATGGAGGAGGAAGAGGAGGATGAGGTCAAGGAGGAGGAAGAGGAGGTGGAAGAAAAGGAGGAGGTGGAGGATCAGGACATGGAGGAGGAAGAGGTGGATGAGGTAAAAAAGGAGGAAGAGGAGGTGGAAGAAAAGGAGGAGGAGGAAGAGGAGGAAGAGGAGGAGGTGGAGGATCAGGACATGGAGGAGGATGAGGTCAAGGAGGAGGAAGAGGAGGTGGAAGAAAAGGAGGAGGTGGAGGATCAGGACATGGAGGAGGAAGAGGTGGATGAGGTAAAAAAGGAGGAAGAGGAGGTGGAAGAAAAGGAGGAGGGAGGAAGAGGAGGAGGCTCCTAACCCTGTGCAGCTCGATACAGTAGCCTTCTCAGCCGGAGATCTAATTTCAGTAATTAGAGCCTTAAAGGGAAGTGGAATCTCATCACAGCTGGAAGATCAGATCGGACACATCTGAGGCCGCCTTAGATCTCCCATTCAGCCCCTTTAGACAAAAGGCAGCAGGCTAATTAAGTCCGCCGGCCCCGGCGGTGGGCTTTGGCTGCATCGCCGTTTATTATTGCGGCGGCCGGCGAGAGGACAATGACTGCAGCGATAAGTCCTTCAGCCAGCGTCGTTCAGCCCCCAGTTTAAACAATCAGAGGAAAAATGTGAGAAAAGAGGAGGGGTTGGGCTGGGGGGGGTGTGACTTTATTAGTCACAAACACGAGCAACACAAAGCGGCTGCAAACTCAATAGAAGCAAGAAGAAGCAGAAGAAGAAGAAGAGACTGTTTGATTTGCATTTTATACAGTCAGTTTTTCTTTTTTTAAGGAAAGAAGAAAAGATTTTTCTCCACGCTACAACTTTTCGCAGCAGCGCACTTACTGGCTTACCCCCCCCACACACACACACACACACACACACCACCACCACCACCCCACCCTCCAACATATTAGCGCACCACGTCCGAGTTTGCAGCCATTCATAATTGAGTGGCGTGTGATGAATAGCACCAGAGGTTCTTCCATTCTGAGGCTGACGGAGGGGAGCTGCTGCAATGAGCCGCGGCTCTCCTCCTCCTCCTCCACCACCTGCACCTCCTCCCCGCCGCAGCCTCCATCCATACATCTCAATATGGCAGACGATTTGCAACTGGCCCTGCGCTCCGAAAAAGGGGAGCTGTGAATTTATAGCGGCGCCACTTTGGCCATTTGCACGACTCTGCCGTTGCAGGAATTTCTTCCCCTTTAGCATTGACTGTATTTCATCTGAATGAGCATACCGATACTTTTAGATAATGTTTTTAAGTTCTGATCACAGAGAAACTATTTTTTGATTTATTTTGTCTCCACCCAGGCGAGCCATTCAGAAGAGATTCTTATTGAGTTTCAGCTTAGTAGATAAAATGATAGTTTTCTTCGTCGTCTTTGAAAAGAAGACGTATTCCCGCACCTTTGGCCATCTGCCACACGAGCTCAGTGCGTACGTGTGCACGTGTCCCAGCCGCGGCTGTGTTGACTGCATTTGCTCCGGTAATCAGAAAAAATCGCCCTGTTGTTCCTTTTCCACAAACGTCCCCGGGCCAATCGGCCGCGGAGAAAAATATACCAGGCGAGAGTTGTGACACCCAGGTATTTAGCAGCACAGCCTCTTTATGGCAAACTATTGATTTATGATCAGCCTCATAGCTCTCGCCTCGGGGGGGTGGAGCCATAATAGCCCTATTGATGCGTCCCACCCCTCCCAACCCATCCAATAGAGACGGAAGGAGCGTGCGGCCGATACGCGCCTGTTGCCGGCACTCATAAAGCCCAGTGATATCCTGTCAGGTGACGCCTCAGTCTTCCCAACACGCAGCCGCTCCAGAGTTTAAGCCAGGATTTATCGGCCGGCCGCCGGGAGATGGCTGCATAAATAAAAGGCAAGCGAAGGATACACGGCCCGGCCAAGGTCACACACACACACACACACACACACACACACATACGTTGGCTCCTCCGCTGTTTATTGGAGGGGTTGAGGCCACTCCAGCTGATTGGAAAGAAAAAAAAGCGTGATTTGTTTTTGGCGGCGGAATGAGAGACGTTCCACTCTGCTCATTATTTCTTTTTTGTCCATAATGGGAAGCTGTAAAAACACGAGAGGCTGACGGAGGACGTGATGTCCTGCCGTCTCGGGGTCGCGACGCTCCAACCCTTGTGGTCAGAGACGGGATTTATCCCTTCCAATCCACTGGCATCTTTTACTCCACACGCCCCTAAGCGGTCATTCCTTCATTCCTTCATTCCTTCAACATTCCTTCATGCGTGTCCTTCTCTTTTCAAGTTCTCCAGATCTCCAGTTATTTATTTTGGGAAAACAGAGGGGTGGGAAGGGGAGAAAAATGTATGACTGCATGGCCGCTTCAGGCTTCCGTAGTTTACTGTAGCAGAAGGAGATTTTTTTATTTTTTTTTTTTTTCTGTCGGTGCCAACTTGTGTTTCTAACATCATCCATCCCTCTCAAAGTCGCCTTCCGTGCTCTTCTGTTCCCCGCCGTTAAACCAACAGCAGCCACTTTCACTACGCGGCTGCCGTCACTCGATATACGGACGATGTTTGTCTCGGCTTTAGTGGCAACTTCTCCAGCAGCGGCGCAGCCGTGTGCTGCCGAGCGGGCAAGCGTCTCTTTTTCAAATATCGCAGGCAGGAGGCAGAGGGATTTTTTTTTTTTTGCAGCTGGTAGTAGGTGAGAATAGAAAGGAGAGAGGAAAGAGGAAAAGTGAAAAAAAAAAAAAAAAAAAAAAGGACGCCCAGGGGTGCTTTGATCGCCATTTCAACATCTATTACTTTGGCTCAGGAGAGACAAGGAGAGTGAGCGGTATAAATTAACATCAAAGGTGGATCGGCCTAATGGGGAAAGGTCTCCTCGCCCTCCCGTGTACGCACACACACACACACACACACACACAGACACACACATGCAGAGGGTGAAATTACGGCGCCTGCTGCCTACCTGCTTTAATTATTTCACAAGAACGTGGCTCAAAGCTACAATAAAATCAGCTCATCCAAACCTGCATTGTTCCTGAATGATAATTTAACCTTGGTGCAATCTTCTCTTCATCGGCTGAAATAACTGCTGATGTCATCTCTTTATTGTTATTTAGCGAGCAGATCAGCGCTGGCGTGTGTGACTCCATATTGACTGCTTCAAAAAACAAAACAGCCTCTTTTCTCTTTAGGTTGAATGCACAACACGCTGCATCTGAGCTCACGCGGCAACGTGATTAGCATAAGAAGGGCCACGCTGCCTGGAATATTCACTGTGTTTCCTCGCAGCGGAACCGACGTACATCGCATAAAACGCGCTTTGTGCCGTTTGACAGATTTTCATGTCCACCGGGCTGAAAAGCCGAGTGAGAGAGTGAGGGGAGGTGCGGAGGGAGGAGGGAGCAGTCGTGGTGATGAAGATTGTGACGCTGAAGGAGTCGGAGCCGCTCGGCAGCCACGGCTCCTGTTGTGTTTGTCGTGCTCCTTCTTTTGTTGCCTTTTCCTTCTTGTTTTTTTTTGAAAGGATAATAAAATGTGAACCCAGCCGTTGAGATATTCCGCTTCCCTTTGACACTGTGAGAACATGTAGCTGGATTCCGCCGACGCCCGCAGCTGTTTTTAACATGTTTGCGACGAGGAGGAGTGCTGGAAACATGAAGAAACAACCAGAGTTTTTCTGTCTTCCTCTGCCATGCAGCCAGTTGGAGGTCAAAGTTCTTGATGCACAAAGTGTGGCTCAAGGACAAACGGCATCAACAGCACTTTTGAAGGGGAAAATATAAAATGTTGTCTTGGGCTGCACTCGGTTCCCTCGCAGTTAAAGTGTGTTTACTCCCCTTTCACACACATAAAAGTGAGGATTGAATTCTGAGTTACCACTAGTGTGTGTGTGTGTGTGTTTGGGGAGGTGTATTTTGTTAGTGCAATAATCAATAGTTGATTGAAGGATCAGTGGAGAAACGGACAGGAGCAGAGACGCTGCGAGCGCAGCTCTTGACTTTCAATCTCCCAGGCCTTTAAAATGACACCATTTCATTCCAGGAAGCCTTTTATTGGAGTCGCTCATGCATGGCACCATTAAAAAAATCTGCCCTCCAGCCATTTTCATTTTATTTTTTTTATTTTCACTTCACTCAAACTATCCACACTGGGCAATTTTCCTGCAGATCCTCCTGTAATCACCGTCCCTGTGCAGAAACACTCGGCTAATTAAGACACATGAGCCGCAGCATCCTCTCGTAGCGCCTTTCCTCCTCCTCGCTGGGCCGTGATTGGTTGGCCAAACACGGGATGATGGATACATTTCCCTCAAGACGGGACCTTTAATTAACTGCCTTTTGTCATTAATGGAAGGAGGCAAAAAAGAAAAGGAAAAAAAGGAGGAAAAATAGGGAGCCCGGTGGCTTGTGAGGAGACCGTAATCACAGCCAGCTCGCAGTCCCACAGCCGCACAACACAACACGACACAACACAACACAACACAACACAACGTGGTGGTGAAACGTGGCCGAGAGCACGGCGGCGCTGATGTCATGCATATTTAAAAAATAAAATAAAATAAAAAAAACCCTGGTCCCTGTCCTCTGGATTCACTCTCAGCTAATGAGTTACCCTTGGAAAATAATTGTCTTATCACTCTCGTTAACACTTTTGCCACTTGAACTTCCATCGGTGCGCCAAGCGCAGGCACCGGGGTTGATATATTACCGTAATTACATTATTAGATTAACCTGCGAGACGCTAATCGGGTTTATGTTGGCAGCTTCGGCAGGCACACACACACACACACACACACACACACACACACATGCACACACAGTCGGGGGAACTGGCCAATAAAATTGCAGCACCCTCGCTGTGATCACCTGTGGCTTGAACACACACACACACACACACACACACACACACACACCTTGGCTTCCTGCAGATTCTGCCGCAGCTTCCTGTCACGCCCCCTTTAAAATGACTAATGCAGAGAAGCGGGGGAGTGAGGGGGGGTGGAGGGAGGTGGTGGGGGGTGCCACAGAGTGAACTCATGTTCCGGTTGTTGCGGTTGTTCCGTGTCACTGTGAGCATCTTCCCGGCTCTGACAGATCGGCCAATTAACCTTATTTACCGCGTCTCCCCTCATCCTCTAACGAGCTCCACTGGGCTTCCGTCTAATAACGAGCTGCCGAGTTCGGGGACCGTCGACGCGCTTTGCTTCCAATTGTGTGTGCCGTGCCGTGGCCTGCCGCAAATTATCCAGGCAGGGTGCGTGCGAGCGTGAGCGTGCGAGCGTGCGAGCGAGCACTCCAACCTGAGCGGCTCCGTGATCAGGAAGCTTCACGTGGAGCCGCCTCAGCGGCCGGTGCGCCGCTTATTGGCTCTCTGGTTGACTGATCTTCTTTTCCCCTCTTGGTCCTCGTGCTCAGTTGATCCAAGATAAAATGGCAACACGGAGCAGTCCAGGTCCATCGCTTGAGTCAATATCTGATTGTTTGTCCCTCTACTTTGGAAAAATGAAGCTTAAAATTCTGTTTCTGGGAGGAACTTGATGATCAGGGTGAGTGTGTGCATCAACGTCCGCGAGCAACCAGAACTTTGCAAACTGGACGGTGACACCCTGAACCCGATGACTCGTCCAAATGTGTGACTTCCTGCAAGGTTAAAGTTCACCAGGGGGGCACGACACCCAAGTGAGGAAGAGTGCACTGCACTCTCTCTCTCCAGACTGAATCACATTCCAACAAAGTAAATATGGAATAAATGGATTTCCACAAATAGAAAGTACATTTCTCACATGGTGTGAAAATGGCCATTAATGATGAGAATTTGACCGCACTCTGCTTCTTCCCACGCCTGCAACATTGAGTGCAGCCATTTTCATTTCACTGCACAGAGCTGAAGGCACAACTGACATATTCAACCTGTTCTTTTCCTTCATACACTGCACTTTGGACACAAAGTTTCTATGACGTAAAGGAAAGAAGGGGAGAAAAACAAGTTCTCTCTCTCTCTCTCTCTCTCTCTCTCTCTCTCTCTCTCTCTCTCTCTCTTTGCTTGTGATTCATCTATTCAGGTGAGCTGGCCATCGGGGCAGAAAAGCTCGGCGCTCCGTGACCTTGAGCGGACAGGCTTTGGTCTCGGGCTGTGATTTTAGCCGCCGTCCCTGCTGTGTTTGCTGCGGACGCCTGTGGAGACACTAATGCAGGCCGAGGAAGGCCTAATACCTAACTCTGAGTCTCCTCCTCCTCTTCCTCAACCTTCAGCCTCTCCTGAAGAAGGAAGGAACCCGGGGCACTCTTGAAGCGTGCACGGGTGCATGCGCATCCCTTCTTTTTATTCGCATGTTGGCCATCCTCCCGGGCCTCCTGTCCTGCAGCCCGTGAGTGGGCTTCCGTGCCGTGCACTTATTGTGCAGTGCACTGATCTCCACACGCTTGTAGCCTTGTCCTAAAAAACCGCCTGCTGCCGCTTTGCACTTAATGGAAGTGACTGTTTTTCCCCTTTTTTCTTTCTAACCGCTGCTTCTTTGTCTTCTCCACTGCAATCAGACAGTAAAGCCAGTCAAGGCGAAAGAATGCTACTCATGTGTCATATGCTAAGTGCTTGGTTGACATTGTTAGCGCTTGTTTTCAAAGTGCAGGACACGCAGGCAGCTTTGACTGAGCTGTTGTTTGCCACGTGGCGGATGGAGGATCGTCTGTGTTGGGGAGGAAAATTGACTGTCGTCAGTGATCTACGGGGACGTGGCGAAAGAATCAAGGAGCTCATCAAATCAACGGTGAATATTTTAAAGAAGCAGGAAATGACCGGAGTTGTGACTCAGCGGCTGTCGATGATTTCCAGGGAGAAGAAAAACATTTCTGTTTGCTTCAGGATTTGCGACTCTTCATTTGTTCAAGGCAACTTGAATTTATGGCATTCATAATAGTAGTAATGATTGGAAAAAAAAACCCACTGCATAACATTGTCCTCACTCTCGGCTGAATGCTAAGATCTGTAAAGCACGCAGGTGCCCTGCTAAGTGCAGCCTTCCCATCTTTTGGATGGATGGATGGATGGAGGGGACAAAAAAGAATTAAAGGACCAAAGAAGAGGAGGAGGAGCAGCAGGGTGGAGGTGGGCTGGGCTGGTGCTGCTGCAGAGCCATCGGAAGAAAATGCAGCACGTCACCTCCACTAATGCAGCAGAGGCCATCAGATCATCAGGCTGGCGAGCAGCGCTCACCTTTACTGGGATTGTGAAGGCTGATGAATCGCACCTGCCTGCACGCTGCTCCCCGTCCAGCCGTCCCTCTATCGTCTGTCTCCTCCTCCTCCACCTCCTCCACCTCCTCACCCCTCCTCCCCCTTCTTCACCTCATCTCCGTCCTCCTCCTCCTTCTCTGCCTCCTCCTCCGCTGCCGCTGCCCGATCCCCGCATCTCATCCATCTTATTAGGGGCAAAGTGTCCTCCAATATGCGTGCCTTCACAATGTGCAGGCAGGGATCGATTCTGTCCATCTGAGTGGCTTTGGTTGGGAAATAAATAAAGAAATGAATGCATACAGGAATGCTTTGCATCTCTATAGCGCGGCAGTGTTTGACTCATGTCTGCTCAGAGCTATTAAGATCTCAGAGCTATTAAGATCTGCTAAAGAAAAAGAAGAAAATCATGTTGTGCAGTTCATTTCAAAAAAATAGCCCATCAGTCTGCGCAGTGGTTTCCTTGCAAGCTGGGTTCGATTCCGGGCCCGGGCCTGGGACCTTTCTGTGTGGAAAATGCGTGGAAAAAATCACTCCAAAAACATGCATGCGAGCTCAATTGAAGACTCTAAAAAATGAATGGTTGTTTGTTTTTTGTGCGATGAACTGGCGAAGGGTGTCACCCTGCCTTCGCCCTAAGACAGCTGGGATAGCCCATCAGCTGACCCTGAATTGGAATGGTATTTGATGAAATAGCCCATCAGCTCGTTGGTTTGATTGGCTCGCTACTCTGCGTTTACTAGCAACAATGCTAAAGGGCTTGAGGTTGTTCCATCATGTTTGTGGAGGATTTAGCTTTAATACCATAAGATTTTGCAGTGCATGCCTGCCTATGTTCCAGTAGAATCTCCTCACAGAGAGCCACTCATGTTCACCTGTGAGGCCTTGCTGACCAGAACCTTCTCACCTCTTCTGTCTGACATCACGGAGCTGCAGGCTAGTTTGTTTTCTGTGCTGTGCTGTGCTGTGCTGTGCTGTGTGTGTGTGTGTGTGTGTGTGTGGGTTCGGGAGCCTAGCCCTCCACCTCGGGTGCCAGTGCAGGCTTGAAGACTTGAAGACGACATGCAGCAGCGGCATCATCATCATTATTTTCCATGACAACACGTCTCCATGAGACGGTGGATCACCTGCAGGTGGATGTTTCTCTGGCTGGTAACTATATATATATATATATATATATATATCCAGTATATATATATAGCTCATACTTTATGATATTCTCCCACTAGTTCTGTTTTATTACAGATTTTCGTCTTTTTTGCTTTGAGACACGTCGACAGTAGAAAGACCGATTTCCAACTTGTGAATAATGATGATTTGAATGGTAACTGTGTGGTCTTGCTGAGATGTCAGGTGAGCTGAACCACATGACCTCCGCTGCACCACTTTCATTCAACAACAACAAATGAATCCGCCAGCTCTCCGGGTCTCTTTGCTTTTTCTGTTTCCTGCTGTCTCCCTGTGTGGAGACAATGTGTCCCAGTCACCTTCAGTGGACAGTGAAGGGGCTGGAGGCAGGGTTACCTGCCTGCGACTCCCGAGGCGGGGGCTGGGAGGTTGGGCCGGGGGGAGGGAGGGGGGCTCCGCACCGCGGCGGCGACGGCAGCTTACCGAGGAGTCACATCCTGGCTGCCGCGCTCCGCCGCTTCCTTTGTTCTAATTTTCCATCTCTATCCCGCGGACATGATCCCCATTGTCAGTCATCAGCCCTGGCGATTGAATGGCCTCGTCCAAACCTCCCCGGAGGACGGCGGCTCTGGCTGCAGGGCTCAGCGGGAGGACGGGGGAGGAGGGGGAGGCAGGATTAGAGGGGTGAGGTGAGGGTGAAGATATTTCTGCCTTCCGTCTCCAGTTCAGCAGCGCTTCAGACGCCTTTCTCTCTTCCATCCGGGCTGATCTTGGAATCGCAGGCACGGTTGGATTTGTCAGACATGTTGTGTTAAAATGAAATATTGTGTTTGTGTGCGAGTGTTACTGCTTTGCGTCGGGCCTCGTCGCTTTACTCTTTACTCACATCCCCATTAGCTTCCACAGCTGCGATCGCTGATCTCCCTGGGGTCCACATAGCATAGAAACATTACAAAAACATACATACGTACATAGTCCACAGTACAAAAAGCAACTTTGCTCGACATGAAAGGTTCGTCCTCTAGACAAAAGTGGAATGTATAGCAGACGGCTCTTTGGTTTTTCTCGTTGGTCCACACTGAGATAAAAGTCACCTGCGGCCTGCTGGCTCTGCCTGTGTGCTCGCTTTATCTTCAAGCCAGAGCCACTCTGCTTCCAGCTCGCAGTCCTTTAGCGCCACGCAGCAAAGAAGCACCTCCTGCCAAGTGTCCTTCACCGCTTCACCATGACCGCCTTCCTTGACTTGCTAACACACGCCACACGACAAGCGGCAGCAGCAGTGGTTGCAGTGGGTGTGCGTGCATGCGTGCGTGTGTGTGTTTGCTGCACTCAGTTGTTTACACGAGGCCTGCGGCGCGTGGCCCTGCGTAGCTCAGCACTCTGCAGGCCGTCGCTGCCTGTCTGTGGTCCCGCGGAGGGGCGCAGGTGGACAGATTGTGGCGGCGGTGGCGCCGCCTCGCGTGACCCGTGGACCCTTTTGTTGGACGTCGGTCCCACCGGACGTCTCTCTCGTGACGGGCCGCCCGGCGCTGAGCTGCAGAGCTGCAGAGACTCGGCACCCTGCTGGCAGGTTAAGTGCTGCTGACAGGAGGTGGAGGAGGAGGAGGAGGAGGAGGAGGAGGAGGAGGAGGTGTTTCTATCACTGCCAGTGAATTTGTGCAGCCAGTTTTGTCAGATTGCAGCTATTATTGCTGACTTCTCATCTGTTTTTTCCTGTTTTCAGCTTGATAGACGTTGCACTTCATCTCACAGTTTACACTAAAAGTGACTCGCAGAGGTTTGTGCTGTTTGATTGAATCCAATTCATTTCATCCCCGAGCGGCACTCTGCCATGGTAGTAGCACATCAGCGGACCTCATGAACTGTGGTGGCCAGTCAGTCGTCCTTGTGGTGCTTTTCAGTTTGTTTCTGGCAACCTTTGCACAGGTGGCACCACAGCAGCCGTGTGAAGGAGTAGAATGCTTTGCAGATAAGTAATCATGCAAAAACCTATTTTTGCAGCGTTTAAATAAAAATCACATTAGTTCACTCTGATCTCAATGCTGCGCAAAGCAAAATACTCTAATTGTACATTTCTAAAGTGATTTAGCAGATTTTTAATATTAGAGTTTAGCGGTAATGAGTAAAAGAGTTTCAAATCAATGTAGACAGGAGCTGGAGTATTAATGTTTTATTTATTTTTTTGAACCCGATTCTGCGATGTTACCGACTGTCTCAATGGAGAAAAGTAGATAGAGAAATGGGCCAATTACGGTCCAGTATCTGAGTGTTTTCAGTGAAACACAATAAAGAAATGAAAAAGGTTGTCTTGTGAAAATAGCCTTGATCCTGCATCCATCTGGTGATAACGTGGCGAGGGAGAGCCGGGAGCTTCGTCTCCTCTCCGCCTCTCATAGGTTGATGGAGGCGGCGCTCGGCACGCTGGGTTCATTACGGCCCGCAGATGATAGTAATGGTGCGTCTTCATTCGCTGACTTATCAGCCTCTTTCTGCTGAGAGTCCTCCCTTTTTTATTTCCCTTGCCTCTTTCTCTTGCTGCTCTTGTTCTAATTTCACTTGAGACGATGAAAACAAAGTGGCCACTTAAGAGAAGACACTTCCTCTGGATGCAGCTTTTGCACTTGGTTTGTTTGAAAGAACGCTGCCATGGTTGCAGCAGCATCCTCCCTCAAGTGAACTCACTTATTTTTCTTTGTTTCGCCTCTTGTACTCATGCAAACAGGGTGTTTTTTTTTTCAGATCTGGGACTTTGAGGTTTGGTTTTCTGCGTGTGTACGCAGGAAGCTAGACAGGCAAGTGAGCTGCCAACCCCAAGGTTGCATAAAAGTGACCCCCTCCAGGCCTCCCGTTCTGTGTGTGTGAATGAATGCACGTTATTTGCCGCTTCCATCACATTTTGGGCTGTGTTTGCACTTTTCTCCCACCACTGTCATTTACTCTGGCTGCTATTATGGAAATTCTGGGGGTGGTGGAGGACCTTGAGCACATCCACAAAACCAGCGGCGGCTCAACTTTCTTACGAGGCAATGAGAACTTTTCTCAGCCAAAAGCCAAAAAGTACATTTCAGAGGCTTTAAAGGAGCCCGTAACACATTATTACTGTGAATATTGCCTCAAATGAAAAATGACAGAGCGGTCCTGCGGCGTTGGACTGTTTCACCCTAACCTTTAATAGCAGAAGGTGTTTTTATATTTTTTATTTGCGCTCCAGTAAACAAGATATTTTTTGATGGCTCCTCCGCCGGTCGCCTCCCACTGATCTCCCAGGTTCCTCCTCATTATCAACCTCTCCTCTCCCAGCAGCACCAGGCAGCACCTTCAGGGATCTGGGGAGAATTTTACCTGAACCTCAAACGCCCACGCCTCTCTCCCTCTTTCTGTTCCTTTTTCCCCCTGCTGGCCTGGATTGATGACGGTGTGATTGCATCCCCACTGGCCTTGTTACGAGGAAGAGGAGGAGGGGAGGCGGGCCAGAGATAGAAAATGGGTCGTTCTCCTCTGCAGGTCCTCCGTCAGACAGACACCGGTGCCACCATGTGACTAATGCTGTAAATGTGCCGGCGTGCTCGCCGCTTCCGGCCAATCAGGGCTCGGCTGCCCGTCTCCTTCGCTGCACGTCCCGCAGAAAGCAATTTCACCGTTTTTGTCTTGCTCGTTTTTGGGTTTTCTTTATTAAACACACATTTGAAAATGCGGGCTGCCATTTTGGCGGCAAACTCGGACCTCGACTTCTAAAAAAAAAAAAAAAAAACATAAAAAGCTTGTGTGAGACTTTGCGGGGAGTGGCAGTGGGTGTTTCGTGTCCAGCGGAGCGGCTGAGAGTGTCAGCTCGTGCTCTCTGCGGGGTAATGAAGACTTTTAGCACATGGCCGCGGTTGGCTCAGCCCCCGCTGTCACACTTGCTCACATCACCACGTCCAGCCACGGTGAGAGTCAGCCAGCTGGAAAACCTGCCTGCCATTGTCCTGCAAAATGGACCTTGGTCTGCAGGGACAGAGGCAGTGGGGGCGAGTGGAGGCAGGCGAGGTGGGGAATTGAAATAAATAAATGGGAAAATACATTTTTAGCTTGGTATGGTGGTTGGTGATTTATGATCCTAGCAAGCGTTCAACTCCTTTAAGTTGATGAGATAAAATACTCCTCCATCCTACAAATTGCATGCTTTTCTATTTCTTATTTTTCTCCCAGCCTGTGTCTTTACTGTAAGTCCAAAATATAATTATGATGTTACCACGTCAAGGTGTGAAGTAGTCTGCATGTCTAAAACCATCCTTGAAACAAACAACAACAAAAAACAAACTGAGATAATTAAACTTCTGCCTGCGGCAAATAAACCACATCACACATTTTGAACAATTTCCTTCTTGTAATTGAATAAAAAAAATACTCATCTTGTTTAAAAAAAAATAAATCAGTCTTTTTTTCAATCTTTTTTCTCACACATTTGTATTTTTTCCTTTGGGATTTACCTTCACTTTAAACACGCTCATGGCAACGGATTTTTTTTTTTTTTTTCGACTGGCCGGCTTAAACTAGGATTAACTGTATTGGATGTGTGCATTTAATCTGTGCAGCCCTTTAAAGGAGGCGGCTGCTGCTGCTGCTGCTGCTGCTGCTGCCTCTGCTGCCGCTGCCGCTGCTGGAGTCCCTGGTAGCATCTGTCCTCACCCGCAAAACATTTATTATTTATTCTTCTTTGAGAGCACAAAAGTGTTTTTGTGTGTGACAGGTGGAGCGATATCAGGATGGATTCTCAAAGTGCAGAGTCTTTTCTCCTCTTTGCACACTTCAGGGCATCCTGTCACTGCAGATTTGTTTAAAGAGCGCCGTCGGTCCCTGCGAGACTCTTATTGCTCCCCGGCTTCACTCCTTGTTAGTCTATTAGGATCAGTGACCACAGCGGCGCTCCAGCCTTGGCAGCTGACAGCCATAATAGTTCCCATGTTGCCTCCTCGCTAACTTAAATTACCGTAGTTCTCCGGCCAGATGAGGAGGCGCAGGGAGAAACAGGGCTTGTTTGTTCTGTTTAATCCTGTTCTGCCAGACGCCAGAGGAGGGCTGAGTGACAGTGTTTGAAGAATGTCTAATCTCTGAGGGCTTGAGTTGACATTCAGGCACTCTAAGGGTGACGGGGTGACGTGCCAGCCCGCTGACGACTCGTTAAAATGGAAATGGCTGAAAAAAACGGTGAACAAGTCGAAGGTCCTGCTGCTGGTTCCTCAAAAGACCCCTTGTTTGTGTTTGTTTGATAAACATGTGACCACCTACAGGTACAGCAACAAGTGTATGGTGACTGCCTTCCAGTGCCTCTGTAGCACCCCCTGCAGATGGAGCCATGCCAAGTCACTGACTCAGCTGATTTTGCATGTTTTTAATGATCGCTATTAGATGAAGACAGCATATTTTAATGTGCTAGTTTGAACTTGGTTATGAACTTGGTGTGTGTGTGTGTGTGTGTAATATTTGATGCAACTTGAGGATTCGTCCCGTTTTAATCTGCGACCTGGATTGTCTGCCTTGCTAATCCATTCACGTTTATTGATATGTATTTATTCCTTCATCCATTTATCATCATACTCACAAACATCACTTGCCAGATGCTTTGGCATCCCACCCTGCTCCCACAATTCCTTGCAGCCACCAGAGTCAACCCCCGCAGCAGCGTCAGCGGCAACTTCTGTTAAGATTTCCACCCGCATGTTGATATTTTTCAACGGGACGGAAGTGCGGAGATAATCAGAATCATCTCAATGATGCAGCAGGGTGTGGGTGGGAGGGTCAAACTGTGGCGCTGATAAATATGCAAATGTCCCTTCCCGGATACCTCTTTGTCCTGATTGTGTTGTCTCACTTTGCATGGCTACAGATCCTTATCCACGGGCACATTTCCATCACTGTGACAAATTGCTGCAATTACCCTGATGAAGCTCAAGAATGACACCATTATGATGATGTAATAATGAGACCAGCCCACCTGACAGCTTCTAATAGGAAAGTGCCGCAGGACATTTGGGTGATGAATGAGCGCCGCTCGGTGCGCTTTGCCTCTTTGCCTCTTTGCATTTTTTTTGGTGAGACTCAGCCCTCACCTGGGTCTAAATAAACCCTCCCTGCGGGTGCGAGGAGTTCACCAGCGCTCCAGTCTGAGATGAAAAACTTGTTCATCTTCCCGAAAAAAAAAAAAAAAAAAAAGTAATATCCTGTCAGGTGCTACCTGCAGATGGTGGGACCTGATTGCCAGCATATCTATTAAATTGGATGTAAAAAGTGTAAACTGTGCAAACGCTGCTTTCTAATATCCTAACAGGCATCAGTCGGATGGAGTTTTAGCGCGGCTCTGGGCTGACCCCTCCAGCCACCTCTGACAATTTAGGAAGCGCGCTTTATACAAGTGATAATGGCTAAATTGCAGGGACTATCTTGGATTAGATCTCATGGGCCAAAACTCATTTGCAGCCTGGAGAGTCGCTAGGTTTCATTTGGAACTTCCAACCTCACAGACTTTGTCTAATTGTCTATCCCGTTGTACAAAAAACAGTATGCACATTTAAAAAAAAAAAAAAAAACAGGATGTTGTGGGCGGAGTCTTGAGATCACAAGTTTTTAATTCATCTGATTTGTTTCTCAGATTGATGACCTTGAAAAAATATCTGCCGTGAAAAATTCAAACACATTATTATTGCTTTTTGTTGTTCCTGATGATTTTTTTTCCTCTTTTCTTTTGCCTCGACGTTGTCCTACAACACGAAAACCCCGGTTTGGCGTTGGTGTCATTTTTTTTAGTGGTAGACAGAGTTTGGCTGCCAAAGAGTGAAATGTTCTGATACCAGTCAGAGGCGTGTGCGTTTGTGACGCTCTGCCGAGTCCATTAGCCTCAGAGGTTTGATTCGGCTTTATTAGGACTATTTGTGGGGCCCCCCCGCCGGCCCTGGACGAGCGGCTGAGAGCGGCGAGCGGCGGCGGACCCCTCGCTGCTCCTCTAATGGGCCCGCCGGCCGCCTCGATGTCATAACGGCCTCTCAGAGCGGCTGCCGCAATAAGACCGACAGACGTGGCCCAGAGCCGGCGGTGGCTGACAGCACATCAAATATGGATGTCCTGTCGACCGCTCGCCTAATGTGTTTGTTCATAAGCGGCGAGCGCATTAAAGGCTGCAGAGAGTCGCCCGAGGATCGCTGCTTTTTCTCCAAGTGAGTGATGATTCGCCATGCAGCAGATTATGATGCCATCTCATATTCATGGCCTCTAACAACCCCAACTTATATTTAAGAACCATTTTGAACTAATTTCAGTCTCTCATAAAATGACAGTGTCGATTTATCACGGATGGGATCTGCTGCTCCGTCTTTTCTTTCCTTCTTTCTTTTCTGCTTGGTCCAGGGTGCATGAATGCCTCCCCATCAATCTAATGAAATTTGCCTTCACACAGCATGAAAATCAAAACTTTCCTCCTGATTCAAGACTCACACTTTCATGGCCAGATTATAATTTGTTCATCCATCTAACAGAGCAGCAAGAGATTCGTTAAAGTCCGACAAAAAAAATCCTGTCGCTCCCCAGAAAACAGCTCCGTTTAGAGCTTCCTGTGAAGGACCTCTGCCTGGCTGGATGGGGGGGGTCACTGACCCGGGAGAGGTATCACTGAAGAATCAGTGGCCTTTGTGACCTCACAAGGGGCTGATTGGTGATCCAGCACACAGTCCCTGAAAAGCTGAGTCAACAGAAGTGAGATGGATTTTCTTTTCACTGATAACATGGAAACACTGTTACCAGTGTGGGAGCGGTGACAGCCCATAATACTAAGGTACGGCACACTGTGGCAGGGAAGTCAATATGATTTTAAGAGACCCTAAAGATAAAATAATAGTGAAAAAAAGAAGAAGAAGCGTATAAATTAGCATTGGTTTTATACGACAGGGGCTGCACACTTTACGAGGAGACATCGTAGACGTGTCGCTGTTTATTGGAGGCAGTGGACACGGTATTTTCACACCACCTCTACTAGTTCTTTTTCTAACGCAGCCGGATAGAAATGTGGCATCAGCAGAAATCCTCCTTCCGCCTCATTGCTCCCATCTGTCCAGAAACACCAGCAGTTTGCGCCAGATGCAAACGTTACTGCCGGACCCACCGACCCACCGACCACCTGCTCGACTTGTTTTTGTTTGGGAGGGTTGCTTGCCAACATGGCATCCTGACGCTGTTGGATGTTGCATGCCTCACCCCATTTTGTAGGCATCCTGTGGTCACGCGACGTCACTCAGGGGTTAGAAAACAGTTTTGAAAAGAAATCAGCATCAGACGAGCAACTTTTTAATTGGCTGGTTTGGGTTTTGAGAGGACAGAGTTTGAGTTTGTTGAAGAATGGGGGAATATTTGCATTTTCGCTCGCCCCAGCCCAAGCTGGGGGTATTTCCCGGGAAAATATCCCCATTGTCCTTCCTTTGAAGTGTGTCTCTAGGAAATTTCCATTTCAAGAGCCTTCGCCAGTGCCAGGATCTGGACACTCTGCGCTCAACCGTGAGCATGCAAAACAAAAAGGATGAAAGGGGCAAGATGGGATCCAGCCAAAACGTCAAGCGGTGTTTTTTGTTCTTCTTCTTGTTGTTACAAACTCCAATCAAGCGCAGCTTTGTGGAAGAGCCAAACATCAGCGTCCTCAAAACTCTCTCTCAGATCGTTTAGAGCGTGCTGTCTCGCTGCATCGTCGCGCCGCAGACTGTGAACCCGGAGAGGTGTGCGTTAGCGTCACTCGCTCGCTCGTGACTCGTTATCTGGAAAGGCTTCAAGTGGAGGCTGTTAGCAGCGGGAATGAAGCGGCGGCGGCGCTCCTGCATTGAGTGGCGTGGCACCGCGGGGGATCTTTTTCTTGATCACTGCGGATTTCATCCGGGAGCCTGATATTCATCACCTGCGTGGAGATAAACCGCACGTGTCTGATGTGCGACGTCGCCTCTTGTTTCTCCCCGCATGCGTCTGCACGCCGTGTACTCTGCTCAGCTTTCAAGAGAAAGTTCACCCTGAGCGCCGTCGACAGAGGCTCCATCTTCTGAATCCGCAGTTTGTGGGGTTTTTTCGGATGTCTAGAAATCCACCCCCTGGTTGCCTTCAAGTCGCTCTTTGCACTTTATGCTCTTTTTACTGCTTGTGTGTGTCGTGCAAGTGTCCACAAGACTCAAGGTGTTGATGCTAATGCCGTGTCTCTAGCCAAAATATCCACTCTGGCCTCCTGAAGAGGAGCATCAGCGAGCATTGCAACATTTTCCTCCAACATTTTCTCATTTCTTGCGCAGTGCAGAGTTGAAATGAACTTCACACACCGTCTCCCTAATGTTCCTCCGCAGGCCGTCTTCCAGCGGGGTGTGCACAGACACAGCGAAGTCGCCTTCTTGCACTTGCTAACATGAATGTGGATCCCGTGCAGCAGCTCTCAGTTAATGTTTTTGTGGGTAAAAAAAACCCCAATGTGGTCATGTTGCTGCTGCTGAGAGAGAGAGAGAGAGAGAGAGCGATTGGAAACTTGCATGATGGAGCCATGTTTTGTTTTTCTTTTCGCATGAAATCAGCGAAACTCCAGCTCAGCTATAAGCACAGTGGTTGATATATGTGGAGGAATTTTCAATTCGTCCATCCAGGAAGGAAGGAAGGATGGAAGGAAGTAAACATTCCTACGTGGTGGAAAACACCTTCATGCAAATTGCTGCCTGGCCTGACTATAAATGACACGATAAGCGCGGACTAAGCGTCTGACGGGTTAGTTGCACGTCTGCTCTAATTGGAGGCTTCGGAAGACGTGACTTTTCTTTTTTTTAATCCCCTGAGAGCGATTACAAGCATGCTGCAGCCTAATCCATTGACTTTACAATGCGGCTGCAAGATGAATGTTTATTGGCGCTAATCCCCGGCTGTGATATATATACGGGCGTTGCCTCTCGTTCAGTTCCCCCCTTCACCCCCGAAAAAAAGAAAAAAAATCAGGCGCTCCAAGCCGTTCTTCTGCATGCAGGCGCCACCCGGCTGTCAATCTTTTCATACAGCATTTATTTATTTACCTGCCGATGGCTCCTCACCGTCGGCCTTCATAAAGTATTTCTTGTGTCGGCGTTGACACCTTCTTAGAGGAGCATCAAGGCTGTGTCCGGGTGAGCTGTCAGCGGAGCCTAACGGATGTCGGCGTCGTCTCTTCACTGCCGCGGCCACACGGGGTCCGTTACAGGCAAGCAGCGGCTGAATTTCCACCACGTATTTCACTCCCACCCAAAGTTAGATGCCCTGATTTATCGGGGCGGGGGGTGCAAAGGGGTATACGAGTCACTCCTCTATCCGTCACTCCTCTTCACGTCTTACTCCAGAGTACGGACAGTAAGTACCTCCTTCAAGCCAGTGTTCTGGCACACGGCTGCTGTGATTCTTCATGGCACTCAAAGCGGATGGAAGTTGGGGCACAAGTCGAACTGATTGCTGAAGCATTTGACAGCGACTGCATGTGGGCAGGACCATGGGGAAATTCAAGAGCGAAGCTATCGCCGACCGCGCAGTCATTAGCTCATTAACGTGTGATGCTCACTGACAAGGTGAGTCCAGTAACGCTTCCTGCCAAGCACGACTCGGCCATATCTGTTTGGGACGATGCACAATATCAACAGTTTTCTCTTGTAAATCTGCAACCAGCTGCGCGAATGAGTCATCACATTTCAAAGGCGGTGGCCGCTCAGGGAACAAGCGGAAAAACATCTGCGGCATCAGCATGAAACAGGTCAGTTTCTGGACGAGCTTCCGAGGGTCCGCGATGGCGGCCAGCTCAGAGGAAGGAGGTCACCGTTACCAGTTCAAACCCGCCATTAGCGTGTCTGAAGTGGTTTGTGCTTGCGCTGTTGTCCTTGCAGAGCAGACCTTGACTGGTCCAAGGACTCCCAGAGTGCACGGCCAGGACCACGATGAAGGCAGCGGCTGCCGCTGGAGTTTTAACCCGCCACCTCTCGAGCTCCTGGTGACACTCGGTCACAAGCTATGCTGCGCGTCATGCACTCACTCTCTTATTTCATTTGATTTTTTTGACATCAGCGCCAACTAATAATGTGCCGCCCAAGCCAGTGAATGCATGACGGACATGAGGTGTGAAGGATGTGCGCTGGGTGCAGTTGTCGAGGCCGAGAGGGCAGCTTGTTTGCCAGCTGTTGGCTCGGCACATCGAGTCGTCTGCGGGTCAGAAGATGTGCACGCATTGGCTGGACTTGCAATAAATGAGAAGGGACAAGTGGAGGAGCGTCACATGGTCAAGGTGCATCACTTTTCTGCAGCTTTTAGCAAACGCACATCATCAGCAGGTTCGCTGCACTAAATGAACAACCAGTGCCAAATGTTTAACAAAATGATAATGCACATTGTGTCCACCTACTTAAAAAAAAAAAAAAGTGCACATGTGGGCTGAAGGTCGTCCAGAGTACAAACTCCCCGTCTGCAGCTGCAGTGACGACTCAGTGATGCCCGGTCACTGCGGCCCTTGAGAGATTCTGCAGCGGCCATCATCCAGATTGCTGAGGGCGTTTTAATCAAACCCTGCAAAAGGGAACCTCATACATGGTCGAATATGTGTGTGTGTGTCACACACATACACACACATATGCAGAAGTGCCCAGAAAGAAAGAGAGGGAGAGGGGTGAAAAAACACACCGGCAAAGTGATTTGCCTATTTACTCTTTTATAGACAGAGCAGCTAGTTGATGCAAATGAGGTGCATCAAACACATCGCATGCCTGCGTCTCGTCGGAATGACTTCAGCGCCATAAAATAAACAAGACGGCAGATTAGGTGCGCAGGAAATAACGCTCTTAAATGAAGTGTTGTGATTGTGTGACATCATCAACTCCCCCCCTCTCTCTCTCTCTCTCTCTGTCTCTCTCTCTCATTCTCGGTCTCTCATTTAAAAGAAGCGCACCAATAAATCCATCACTGGAAACGACTCTTCCCATCACAGCAGGCGAGACGCAGAGCGGTTGCAACCTTCTTCTCTCTCTTTTTTCTTCAATGTTTGAATTTTCAACCCATTTGGTTCTGACACCAGATAAGAATAAACAAGGCTCATTAGCATGAGTCTAATGAGATCTCTACCACGTCTGTGTAATTAGCTCCAAAAAGATCTTTTCACATCTCTCAGCTCACATCAAAAGGGAATCTCTCTCTCTCTCTCTCTCTCTCTCTCTCTCTCTCTGTCTCTCTCTCTCTCTGTTGCCTCCATTTGGATGCAGACTCCCGGCTTTGTTTACCTTTTTACGGGTATTTTTTGATGGTGCAACGCTCGACAGATGCCGTCCATACAACCACCGTATTTCTGCTGCACCTCCAACTTCAGGGTTCTATTTGTAGATGCTAAGCATCCTTTTCTTCCTTTTTCTTGGAACCGCAAATATTTACCTTCAAAGCCATGTGACTTAAGCTATACACCCGATGAATGATAAGTTATAAGTGAACCCTGAATTTACAATCAATTTCCTTTGGACAATTGTGAGTAACAATCGTGGCGACATTTCAATCTTTGGCGCACGGGCCCTTTACAGGCAGTGTGCAGTGGTTTGCTCTGGATTTACATGTTTGAACGAGTGACTGGATCATCGGTCCTATTGACTGGCTGTCGAATGAAGCTCCCACAAAGGCTCATTGATTCCTTTCTTGCGAGGAGCTGGATCACAGACTCAGAATTTGTAGAAAAAGGCATCAAATAAATAACCTGCTGGAGTTCCGCTTCCTTCCGTCGCTGCGTCTTTTTTGTTCTGCATTTATTTTCCTCCAGCCACGCGTCGCCACCGCAGCCGTTTCTTTTTAATCTCCAGTCATACATTGATTTTCACATGGAGCTGCAAGGAATAAAGGTATTTTTGAGTGACCGCCTTTATTAATGGAGAATTATTCTGTCACTCAAGCCTTTGCCTTTCACCACAGAAATGTCATGGATTTTTTTTTTTTTATCTTTGTTTTTTCTTTTTCAATTCTGACGTTTCTCACAGGGCATTCGTACTAAACCTGTCATCCGACTGATTTGCCGAGAGAGGCCCTTCTCAAATATGGAGGGCCTGGCCATCACTCAGTGGCATGTTGTGCAAAGCGGGAAGGTTGCAGCACTTTCAGACAGGCATCGTGTTATTGCGTTCCCACTGCAATCAAATGAGAAAGTGTGATGGCGAGACCAATAAATAAATCGCTCACTATCTAATATTTATCTCAGAAAAGAAAATATTGTGTCTAGTCTGTAAGATGTTGCTGAATTTGTGCCTCCTCCCTCCCTCCCTTCATTCCTCCTCGTCAATGCAGATATCGTAGTTCACTGAGACAGAGTTGCTTGTTCATTTGGAGATGTTTTGGACGGCTGCGCTGCTGGAAGGTTTTAATCTCAAATCCAAAGTGGTTGTTCTTGAGGGAAACATCTGGACACGCACCTTGCAGTACAGTTGTTGTTTTTTGTGCTTCAGGTGACGTGAGCGCCGTCGCTAGCCAACCATCAAACTAATCACACGGCAGGAGCCAACAGACTTTTTTGGCACGTGCAGTCCGAGCGCTCCTGCTCACACCATCTAATTCAATTAATGGGCTGTTTTAATGAAAAATGACACTGAGACACATTTATGTTCTCCAGCTATATAAACTATACTTCTGTCTGAGCCGTTGCCCTGTCCATTTCCAGGGTGGCAAATTCAATCAGATTTTAAGACGAGAATGGCGGCGTTATTAATATCTCATGTTGCTCCCTCCCTGCCCACCACACCAATTAATATTTCAAGGGTTAGTGGGAGGATTACATTTCAAAAGTAGAAGGAGAAATCAAGATCTAGTGAGATCAGTTTCCAGTCCAATACATTCTGATTGTGCAGGCAAGTAAATTCATTTCACCAGAAATGAGGAACTCTGAATGTATTTTTTTTAATTGTACATAAAATGAATTGGAATATTCCATCACAAAGGAATGAAATAGGAAGAAGTAGGTGGACTTGAATCTTGTCTCTTGGACTCTGAAAACATAGCAGCATTTCACAACCAACATTAAGTTGTGGCATTTATTCTGCTTGTTGCGGAGACAGTCTGGAAGACACCTTTTAACTTATGTAATAACCAAATCAATAAGTAAAGATGTAAACAGACGCGGAGAAATCTCAGCTGACATTAAAATCAAAATAGGAAAAAAGAGAGAGGCCAATAAATCAGGAAGTTGTTGCAAAATGGAATCTGATGGAGCAACGATGTCTCATTTTTAACTGCACACAGTCAAAGAGCAAGATGGGCTTTCTTCTCTGACCGAGCCTTCTGATTGGACCAGATCCGGCCTGGGAGTGGATATAGAGTCTAACAGCAGTGGGTACTCCTGCCTGTGTGCTTCAGTCCCCACCAGCCACCCAGTAGGCCTCCTCATCGCTTATTCACACCAAATCCCGCCGGGCGCTGCATCAAAACGATGCTGACGACAGGGCGGTGCGATGGGACGCCTCGCGTAATTAATGATATGAAAGGAGCCACCGGTGGCAGCGTCGGCGTCTGATCACTGAGAGACCAGATTAACCACGGCGCAGGTTGAGCGCGTCTCAACTTCTGAAGCCTGCGAGGGTCAAATCCAGAGAGAATCCAGATGAAGCAGAAGACCACAAGACGGTGGCTGTTGTCGCCGCCCGCCACAGTGACACCTGCCGCAGCGCAATCACCAATGATTAGTCCTGGCTTTGGCCGCTTTCTGGGACTTTTGGACTTTAGCAGAGCATCATCTCATACTGAAAATGTTTGTCATGCCTTCCACGCTCAATTTGAGCAACTGCACTAACTGAAAGACCTGGGAAAACAAGTTCCTATCCAGAATCTGATGTTATTCTCAAAACAAGGAGTCATGCAAAGGGCAGACTGAGGTCATTCAGCGTCTTTCATGCAATTGTGTATTATTGTGTTCGGGGACACGCAACTGATGCCACTGATTCGCTGCTGCAGAATCCAAATGTATAATTACCACTAATTTCACAGCGGTATGTTAATGAGTAAAATGTAAGGGGGGGAGGGGGAACCTAGCGGGTACTCATTTATTACCCCTGCATCATAATTTATATTTTCTCTCCCCCCTCCCCTACCCAATTAGAGTCTACCCCCCTCTGTGCCGCGAGAGGCGAATGGCGACCAGTCGGTGTGAGACATGAAGAGAGAGAAATAATTAAAGGTGGAAAACAGCAGCACCTCTGGCTCTCTTTGTAGAAACCTGGTGAAATCACACCACGCTGCATAATGCATGACTTTTACTCCACTGTTTGAATGGATGGCCAAACTGGGAGGGGGGGGTGAGGACGGGGTGGGGGGGCTACCAGACCTACAAACAGATGCAGGGTTGTTTTGTTTTTCCAAGTGAAAAGATCACACAGATCCAAGATGTATTTAAACTCTCGATATTTTTCAATCACATTTGTACTTTTCTATAATATTCCATTGCACTATATGGGCTTTAGCCTTTCTTTTTTTTTAGCACATGTTTCTATTCCATTGCTGTGTATAGTTTGTCGTCGCACCTGCAAGGCCGATTCTACAGTATTCCAACTCTCCAAATCCACCAGTAGTGGACACAGTTTGCACCGATTTTAATGAAATACCCACAAGGAGGTGTTCATCAAATCAACAATGATGTTTTATTGCGCTCATGCATGTTAATGTGTGGTGCGAGTGGCCCCGAATACAAAAACAGTATAAAAATGAACACAACACGCTGGCACGTTGAATAAATGAATAAATAAGTCAAATTGCGTTGTTGTCTTTGGGGGGTAAAAGACAAACACTGGCATTATGTCCTCAGAATCAGTGGATCATTGTTTAATTTTTGTTAATCTTTAGTCACACAACATCTTGTTTTGCGCACGCTATCATGCAATCTTCCCTAATCCTTCCTTTGTGGACTGGGGTGAAACAACAATCATCAAAGACCAGAAATGAAAGAAAGGAAAACAGAAGTTGCCATGTTGCCTGTGTGATGTACAGTCGTCTGTGGCTGCTGCTGACAAAGTGCCTGTGTTCAAAGCCTCTTGCACCACCGCAATGTATTAGCAGCCAGCAGGGGGAAGCGTGGGAGTGCGAGCTCCAGCTGCTGCTGACTTTGCTCTCAATCTGAGGCCCACCACCACCACCTCACCCCAAGCACCCCCTGCTGTCAGGCGTGAGGCACGCAGGATGTTGGAAAAGAGCACGCAGCATTACAAGGCGCCACTGTCAAAATGCTAACAGGTCTGGAACACCGGAGTGATTGGTGTCCCACAGCCGGCGGCGGACCCCCAGCCCTCAGTGCTGCCCTTCAGACCAGGAGCTGCAGAGACGACAGGCACCCCCCCCCCCCAGCCCCCTCCATCCCCCCAGAACGCAGGAACTAAAATTAGCTGCCACCGCACTGGGCTGCAAAGGCCTGTGTCAGCAAATAAACTAAGAGAAAATAAATGAGGCCGCGTTGGAATTGATAAACCGCGGAAACAGATGAAAAGCTCCAGTGAGAAATAGAACTGTGCATTTTCACAGCACTCCTTGGTTCAGGCAGCTGCCAGTCAGTCACATGTTTTTCAGTCCAAATAAGAGCTCTGCAGCAACAGCTCACTGGCAACAGGCGTTACAACATGCTCTTGACATTTTTGTGTTGTTTTTTTTTTTGCTTACAAAGAGCCCTTCAACCAATGAGCCGTTGATAACTGCTTGTGCAGTCGTGTTCATCCACTGCTCCTTCACTGATGTTGGATTATTTTGATTTTTTTACAAACAATCCAAAAATATTGACACCATGATTCATTTGCAATCATTTCTGTGCTGCTTGTCACTCGTTTGAGAGTCTCGACATGTTCACTGTTCAAACTCAAGAACAGTGTGTTCCCTGTTTTTATTGTCCTAAATCTAATCTGAATACAAAAAGGAGGGGAGTGGGGGCAGTAAAAACTTGAGGATAATTTGCCTTGATTGGCCCCTTGAAAGAAATGCAATAACTGTTGGGAAACTGAATGTCATTATTTTGGGGGATTTTTTTTTTAATTTCTTTCTTATTTCTTTTTTAAGTCTTTTTGTGCAGCCAATATAAAAAGAAAAACCAGACAATCAAGTGTGTGGGCTGCAGACTGGCAGCTCCTTTCTCTTCTATTTTTCATGTCATGGCCAGCCGGAGGATGTCAGAGCAGAGCAGCCACAGTTGCTCAGTGCATGTCCACACGTACACGGATATGATTTCAAAATTCATGTCCTTCGATGCAATTTGACCCTTTTGTCTTGTGTGGCTGGAGATGTTTAACTTGTGTTAAGACTATAAACAAAGAGGTAAATTACCCACTCTTACATAGATTTCCATTTGACACAGCCTGCACCAACGAGGACTCAGTGCCTCCTGTTCCCAGCTGTTGGGATTTCACCCGATGCCCTTTCCAGCTATTGCCGGGTCCACTGGGGAGGTGGCGCTATGTAAGCTTTTAGTTTTGGACATCCAGTGGGGCCAGGGAGCCAGTTGAGGAGCAGCACCCTTTGAGACCCCTCCCACCCCTCCAGGGCTGATCCAGGCTGGACCTTCTGGGAGAAGATCCAGGAGCACAGTCGGACCCGCTGAAGGGATTTAAATACATACATATATATATACACACACACTTACAAACCGGCTGGCCTGGGAGCTCAGGAGGAGGAGCTTCATGGCCCTGAGGTGGATGGATGGATGGATGTTTCCTTGTGGTCAGAAACACCATCAAACACCTGATCATCCGACATTTGGCATTTGTGTAAAGATGAAGATGGAGGCAGCAGTTGCCCAACTATCTCTTAGCGGGGCAACTTTCATCAAGGGCAGCCTTTCAGTCACTACCATTAAACCAACTGCTTTAATTGAATTACCTCACAGGACTGGTCCTGCATGCACGCACAGGTTTGTCGAGGGATGGAATGGGAACGCAGCGAGGCTGGGGTGTGGTGAATGACTTCTAAATCTTCCTGTAGAAGAAAAGAAGGGGCCAGTTGTGATATTACATTTCCGTTTAAGTCTTTGAGATAATGAGCTTAAGTGTAGGAGCCACGCGGCAGACATGGCTGCCGTGTCAGCGGCGGAGGAAGCAGAGGAACTCGAGGGGGATACAGCTTCTTAAATCCCTCCTCTCTTTAATGTCGGAACTTTACCCGCGCTGGATGCAGATTCAAGCGTGGACGCAGGGAGACATTTAAAGGGGGGAACATTAACAATTTGTCATGCCTCCCCACAGTTAAACCAACTAAAAGTTTTAAATAAGGGCCGAGGACTGCAGAGGGCCTGCGTGTCTCCATGGAGCACGGTTTCAAATACTTATTCTTCAAACCAAATTAAATATATTGTGCTCGGCGTCTGAGCGAACTTGAGAAGAGTTGACCACAAAGGCAAAGAAAAAGTCGTTGAAAAAATAAAAAAAGGTGCTTAAATTGGAACCAGCAGCATCCTCTTAACATTCCTGGAATTTCATTCTGCAGCAAGCACAGTGAATTAATAGTTCAATTCCTCAACTTTCATCATCTAAGTGGTAGTGCAGGACGTACTGGAATATTTGCTCATGTTAAAAAGCTAAATCCATGAAGAGAAACTGGTCTTGTTTTGCTCGTGATGAAAGTGACATCACTGTTTTAAAGAACCCAGAGAGGGGCTGTTCCAGAGGTCCTCCGAGCCCGAGTTCATCTCAACTTCCTGCTACCAACGACAGCAACAACAACAAGAACAAAAGAAGAAGAAGGCTTCTCTGTTGTCTGAACTCCTGCAGGCAAGGGCGAGAACAGAGAAGTCGGATCCTGCCAAGAGTTGCATCTTGCATAACTTCTTTAAAAATAACTTATATTTGTCAAAAACACTCTTCTTCCGCAACGGCGGTCTGCAGAAAGCCGCAATGACAATCATTCAGACAGTGCTGGGTGCCAAAAGTGGCTCCCGCCTCTTTAGAAATAAAAAAAGAAATGCATAAGTAAATAGAAAGTCAAAGAATATTTGGAAGGAAAAAAAAAAGATTCTCTGCCCTCAAAACGACAAAGTCATGATGCTAAGTCAGCAATGATGAGAGACTCTTAGGAGCACTACACTTTGTTGGGGACATCTGTCTCTTTCTCTAAACAGATGTTCCCTCTAATCCTTCTCTTTTTCTGTCCTCTCTCTCCGTTTTAGTCCCCGCCGCATCAATGCAGATTTGGTCTTGTGCAGCCATGGCCAGACCCAGGCAGTTAAAGAGCTTTCGCAGCCTGCTCACGGGCCCTGCACGGCCTTTTCTTTTTTTAATCCAAATCAATTAATGGCGATAGAGACGAGTACAGAACGTCTCTCCTTCCAGATATGCCGTTAGTTCTGTATGGTGACAATAGGCCTTTCCCGAGACATCAAACGGCCCACGGTGCTGTTGACATCCAAAGGCTGCGGCGGAGTATTTAAGCAGTCAAAGGCAACTATTGCTCCGACTGACATGGTGTCCCTCAGGGGAGAGGGGAAAAAAAAAATGAAAACTAAAAAATGCTGCATTTCATCTGGCAGTCTCATCCGGCAGTTAATGGTATTCTAATTCTGTTCAACGGCGTCAACAAGAACCCTGGGAGCGCAAAGCAACGTACCTATGTTAATGAAGCTACTTCACGCTTTTATTTTTTTTTCATTTTTATGTTTTTTTTTCTTATCCAATAGAGACCACTAATGAGACGTGGATTGGCAGAGGGGATTGTTATGTGTTTGAAATGCTAATGAAATTTAGGAGTGAAATTAGAGTTGGGTCACACAGCACCACCCAGATAGTATGGCTGAGAACTCGGCTAATAAAAGCGGAGCCACGAGAGGGAGCAGGCAGAATGAAAGAAGAACAACACAATGAACACTTTTATTTTTTTCATTTTTTAACTGTGTTTTCTGGGCTTTTGTGAATTATTCCAATGGACGGCAGTCATTCATTTCTTCCACCGCCAGTAGCTTAACTTCCCTGCTGTTATTACTGCAAGCCAGATATGTTCCCCGGCTCGTCATTTTTTCTAGTTAAAGTACAAATGCTCAAGATGATCTTGAGGTTGCCAGTGTTTCTGGGAGAAAACTCTTCAAGTTTTCCACATAGTTTAGATGCAAAAGCCGCAAAGGCAAAGAAGGCAAGGGGGGGTGAACTATTGATCACATCTGGAAATCATAATTGGCGGTGAATATAATGATGATCTTCCATTCCTTGGCTTTAATAGTTTGTTCGATTTGTTGTGTTTGATCTCTGGCATATCTACAATTTTTGTAATCGCTGCAATTTGTTGTTGTTGTTTTGTCTTTTTAAAGCGGTCATCTACTCTGATTACACACCCAGAGGTCTACATCAAATCCTGTGACAGCGCAGCCAAAAGAGCAGAGGTGTTTCGCTGAAGTGGCCCATTGTCTTGCTGGCAGGCCTGTGAAAAAAAGCAGCACATCCGCTGGGACTTGCGGGATGGGATGGATTCAGAGGTCAAGCCATCCCCGCCTGGTCAGGACTGCACTCTGTGAATAAAGGCTGTTAAAGCATTTTAGCTTTTACAGATATATATATATATATATATATATCTGTAAAATAAATAATTTAAAGCTCAAATTGGTACCTCAGCCTCGCTCTCGCCTTTGGCCCCTGATGCTCATATAGCTGATGGTTAGTGCTCGGCTCTGTTGGTCGGCTGTGATTGACACTGGCTTCTGGAATGAAAGAGTGTGAAATGAGTGAAGGGATTAGCGCCGCTGCTCACTCTGTGTGTGTGTGTGTGTGTGTGTGTGTGTGTGCGTGCGTGCTGACTGTGGCCCACAAGAAGAAAACACCACAACTTCGTGGCTACGCTGACAGCCGAAGAGCGAGTGTATGGACAGCAGCCCTGCAGGCTGATAAAGCCTCATTTTCCATGCTAATTCATAAGGATCCTGTGTCAATAAATAGGCAACTTTGCATTTCAATCAACATATAAAGACAAGTATTTTTCATTAAAATGGAAATGAAACAGGTGTGTTGGTTCTGGTCAGACAGCTCATTAAAAGCATTGATTGATATTACTGTCATAGAAAGTGGAGGAGGTACGTGTTGTGCCAACCAGAACCTATGTAGCTCAGACTGTGGATTTCATCAGGCTGCGGTGATTTGGCCATCATGCCACAGCTTATGTAAAAAGAGGTGACATCAAGCATGACCTCAAAAACCAGGGATGAAGTTTGACATTGTTTGCAATATAATTCTTTCCGATAGGTGGAGCTAAAAAAACCAAAACTGACTGGCATGTGTGCAAGCATACACTAGCAAGTGCATGACTACAAATATAGTATGTCAAAAATCCAAGTCTCAGTTTAAACAGCCATTTCCTGTCTCACTGACTTCATTTTCTGACATGATATAAAATGAGGAGGAGGAGGAGAGGAGCGGAGCCTTTTCATGCTGGCCGTCTTAGTTTAGATCTGCTTGAGGATGAAGAGCCAAGCGCTCGTAGCCAGTTCCTGACACCTTGGGATTAGTCTTCACCCACCGGCACTCACAAATGCCAAACTAACATTTGCTCTCTGAGAAAAGACAGGCAAACATGTGCAGCCAGGCTTGTTGTTGTCTGCTAATGAATCCAGTGGATAGAAAACACAGTGAGAAACAGCTGCTGATGACATTACCGGCAGCCTGGCATGTGTCAGAATGAAATACGATTAAACATTAAAAGGAAAAAATAATAAGTGCCTGTTTCTCTCAGATTCATGAACGAGTGCAGGTGGATGAGTAGAGTGCAGAAGCAGTGGCTTTCACTGTCAGGAGGATGTTGCAGGCTTCTCTGAAGAGGAGGTTGACCGCCAGGATATTTTTAGTCCTTTTGCGCTTTTTTTAATTGCTTTCACCTGGTTGAGTCAGCACGCTTTTTTGTGTGTGTGTGTGTGTGAGTGTGTTTTCCTGCTACTTTTATCTGTGGGCTCTGGTTCAAGGGTCACTCCTTCAGGGTTGGAACTTTTGTGTTGACGGGCAGATTAAATTGCATGAGAAGATGAACTCATGCAGCCATGTGACACCACACGTCCCTTTTTGCTGGCTGCAAGTGGAAGAAGCAGCTACCTGCCAGTTTAATTGCGTTTCTCAGTTTTGGCTAATCAGGCCAGACGCGGTGGCCCTCTGGGCAGCCAGCCAGCTGGAGCAGAAGGACACCCAGAGTCAAATTTATTCCCTGGCAACAGCAATGCGGCAGGAGTGTGTGCCACCACCTCCCACTCTCCATGTTCATTTCATTCATTGTGTTTATTGAGGTTTTGTTTTTGGTTTTGGTTTTTTTTTTCCCTACGTGTCCTCCAGTGCACATTTAAAAGATGGCTGAAAGCAACAAGGGGCCCTGCTATTTTTGGGCGGGACAATCACACATTAATTGGGGATAACGCAGCTGTGTCCTGGTTTCCTCTTTGCAAGTGATTCATGATAAGTGATGAGGGCCCCACAAAAGAGCGGCCGTAACAAATAAATGACAAAATAAGTAAGTCAAAGCAGCAACAGCCACTTTTACACCGCTTAAACATGTCATTATTATGGAAATGCTAATTGCCTAATGTAATGGCTGCGAAATAATGAGGCCATAAAAATTTAGATTGCTTCCATAAACCCTGCTCTCACTCTGCAATTTTTGCTGGCAGGCGGCGGCTTAATCTGCCGGTGGAAATGAAGGCTGACTGGTCGGGCTGGTGGTAGTGTTGCACCATTTCCACCTGCTTTCAGAGGTCTCTATTAGGGACCAATTGAGTGAGGGGAGTCACGCTTTTGTCCTGGGCTGTGATTGGTCGACCCAGTAGAGCGGCCGAGCGGCACGGCTACTGGCAATATTTCAGGGGGGAAAATAGTGAAAGAAGAAACACGGGAACAAAAGTGTGAAGAGTCATAAATGCAACAGCAGTGGCATCCCCCAAAAATGAATGAAAAGGTTATGGTTTTTAGTGCAGCAAGTGTGTGGCCTGTTGACCCTTCCTCTGGGAGCGTCAGCAGCTCCTCTGCCACGCTGACCATCACTGCTTTGATGAGGTTCTGTGTCCTGACCACTAGGAGGAGACACTGATAATTGATCTGGACCATTAATTATTATTTTCAGGAAATGCATGGCTGCCATTTGTTTAACACTTTTGCTATGATTTGCATTTTTGTGTTTATTTGTTTTTTCCCCCCTCAGCTTTGCCTTGATCCTGTAATGTGATGGTTTCCTCCGTCTGGTCGCCGATAGAAGACAGCAGCCTCTGAGGCGGCTTTCCCTTAGCATTAGCGTGAGTCGCTATTCAATAATCAACAAAATGATTCAATTTAGAAAAAAAGCTATTACCTCTCACCGTGCACTGGGCTGAGCAGGGGTTTTTTTTTAATGTTATTGCAGGCAGTCTTTTGGCCCCGAGCCATGGCTCTTATAAAAAAAAAAGATTCTCTCTGAATCAATGTTTTCTGACATCTGTGTCCATCGAGTGCTCGCCACAGCTCTATATATTAATGGAGTTTGTTTGCCTCACAGCACTTTATCATTTTCCAGCTGTGATTGTCTCTCTCTCTCTCTCACACACACACACACACACCTGTGCGGCTGTGTGTCTGCCTTGTGCTGATATAGGACAGCTATCTGCAGCGGATAGAGAAGGTGCTCGCCCTTTGCCCCGGCTCATAAGCGGCTAACTGGCCTTGCAGGGGCATCATGGGTAATCTTGTGCACGCTCAGCACTGCCTCCGATTGCCTGGCTGGCACTGAGGAGGCGGCAACGAGGGCGACCGCCGCTCCGTCGGGTGTAATTACATGCGGTGGCGGCGGCGGCGGCCGATGCTATCTTTAGGCCAATTGTGTTTTCCGCCCTTATTGCACTGTTGTGCACATGATTCCTGGGAGATGATGCAGCAGCTCACGGCGAATTAATTGGCCGGCCGGAGCTGCTCAGGGAGCGACGCGTGTCCTGTGTCTGGCGTAGCCCGTGTGTGTGTGGGGTTTTTTTTCAAGTTGTTTTGGTAATTAATCTTTGAGGAATTTTCTCGACCACTTATTTTAAGGCCCCTCATTATCCTGCCGAAAAATCCAAGGTCACGCTAACGAACCGCTAAGTGACTCATCGCTATTGCCCCTCTGCTTAACAGTCAACTCATCACGGGTTTCAATTTCCTCATTATGGTCACCATCAGTATTCCACGACGGAGCTTTAATCTGGCGGCGGCTGTTTTCTCGTCTCCCTCTGCTGACTTCCACTCGACTCGACAGCTTTTTTTTTTCTCTTCTCTTTTTTTTATTTATTTCTTTTTTTCCTCTTAGACGGACCTGTTCAAACAAATAAAGCTCCAAGGAAAGACAGCGCAAAATAATATATATATATAAAGATGTATAAAACAATTTCCAAATCTGCTGAAACGCTGAGCGAAAACAAAAAGAGGTTGCTTACTGCGGCGGATTCACGGCCCCGTGACGGCATCTGAGATGACAGCGGAGGAGGGTTTCCTCAATTCGCTTTGATCTCTTCCACTTACTCACCAGCTTTTTCATAATTAAATCCCTTTAAGTTGAAGCTGAACCAACATTTCACAGGAGAGCGTGAAGAGGTGAATAATAGTTCTCCTTTTTCTAATTTGGATTGGTAAAAACTAATGAGCGCAAGAGGAGAGCTTCTCATTTCAACATGTGCAAATCTTTTGAGTTTCCTTTGTTGTTTCACCGCTTCATACATAGTCTCCTTTCCGATTTGTCCCGATGAGTCTTCTCCTGGCTGATGTCATAACTCAGGAAGATGCATTCTATCACACTTGACGTGCGCCAAGTCTTTTCTTTTTGCCAGTCCCTAGAGAAGTTCCTGTTTAGAAATATTTTTTGCAAATCGGTTCTGAACGGAGAGCATGCCTTGAGGACTTGCAGCCTCAATGTTGATGCTGCAAGTTTGTGTACAAAGTTACCAGAGAGTCCAGCCGTCTGCGGAGCCAAAGCTGCAGTTTGTGCTGCCCACCGGTGCCACGTGCTATTCCCTCTGTCTGAAAAGCCATCTGTTTTTTTTTTTTTTTTTTTTCCCGTGCAAAGCGGATGGAATCTGCTGCGGAGACAGTTTGTGTCAAATGCCAAGCAAAGTATAGCAGCGGCGAACTGTGTGGCAATAGGTGTGTTCTGAAATGTCTTATCTTATCATACCACCGTTATCCTCTGTTCTGTAACAACTGAGGGAGGTTGTCTTGTTGTTGTCTTGTTGTTGTCTTGTTGTTGTCTTGTTGTTGTCTTGTTGTTGTCTTGTTGAAGGAGTCAGTTTCCGGAGTGCTGGAGAAAGTGAGGAGCGGCGCCGTCAGCGTGTGGGTTTGCGGGTTGCTTTTGTGCAAACGCAGCAAATGGAACAACAGCCAAGCCGCATAATGGGATTCGTTGCAATTAACTCTACATGGGAATTGCACACAATCAGGCTGGCCTTGTGTTAGACAATAAAAAAATGCCTCTGCAAGCCATACAGGCGAGAGGTTCACGGCACCTTTGAAATTACAATAGCTTATATTACAATTTAATGAGTGGCCTAGCATGAAATTAGATCCTACTCAAGCCCTAAAAAGGCATTATTGGATTTCATCTGTGCAATGGTGTCTCTCGCACCGCCCCTAATGCCAGAGCTGGGCCAGATGTGATAGCAGTGTAAGCGATACGCTCCGGGGCAGCGGGCAGAGATTAACAAATTTAATCTTGATAATCAAATAACATAAGGGGGGAAAAAATAACAAAAGCGGCGCAGTTGCGATGGATGAGTTGATCACTGGCGAACGGACCAGCCCCGCCCGCTCACCTTTAACTCCCCCGATCTCAATACCTCACCCCCGGGTTGTCTGGAATGCAGCGTCATGCCCTCCTCCCGTCTGCCATAACATCGCAGCTTTGAACGCGGCCGAGCGGTGGGTGAGCGTATCTGCCCACACAAATGCTCACTTTGCTGTTGTTTGAGGCGACGACAAGGCGGCTGGCACACGGCTACAGATTGTTACACAATGAAGCACTGCATTATGCTAACTAACTGCAACAGCTCCTTTCATATGTTCGGCGGAATAAATTGTGGCCAGTGCTAATGGCTAAATTTTGCATGCGTTAATGTTCCGTCCATTCGATTGGAAACACACACAGTTCATTTGTTTAACGCTTAAACGGAGGCGAGCGAGGGCTCGGTGGCGCGACAAACAGCCTGTCTGGTGGCAATGCATTATGGGGCCGGACACCGGCATCGCCATTCTGTTATGAGAAATCAGCCTCCCATGATAATTGTTGTCATAACGCACAGATGTTTGGCCTTGTGGATTCATTTTTTTTTTTTTAAATGCCATCGTTGCCTGAGCTTCTGTCCCTGGATGTCTTTCAGTCGTGTGCCACAAAGACAGAAGGTGGCAGACGGTGGCATTAAAACATCAAGAAATCAATTTTTTCATCGATCTTATTTAGAAGAAACTTTTTTTTTTCCTCTGTGATTTTCAGCTTGCTTTTTTGCCTTTGTTGAGGGAAGACATCCAAATAATAGATAATGGCCCTGCTCTGTCCGGCACACAAACCGCACTGCAAAAAGAGGATCATGTCTTGACAGAATCCTTATTTCACCTCACATATTTATTTTTTTTGTTGTTTTTTTTTTGTTCTCTGCTAGCAAGCCTCGTCTGTGTTTACCCAATTTCTCTCATTTGCCAGCACTCCGTCTCGCTGCTTTCATGTTAATATAATGAAAGCCGCTGCTGTCCACCATCTGCTGCCTTCACATCAGCAGCAAGCAAACACGTCCGTATCAAAGAATGAGAACTATTCCGGAAGTATTCCCCTCTCACGCACAATGGTGGAACCTGAGCCACCAAAGACACGTGAAGCCAGAGGAAAGGTGATCTCTGGTCAGGTGCTCATGTGTGCTAATGCCGTGAGATATATAGACACTGGAATAGAATTAAAATGCAGCACAAGTCACTTTTTACAGACCTGCCTGTTATGTTCTTGTGGCTTTCTTTGGTTTGTTTGTTTATTTTTTATTTTGAGTTGGCAGCAGCTTACAACCTCGTGGCTGTCGCTCTTGGTTTGGATGTGCTGGCTGTGTTGTGACACTCATCCATCAATCATTCCTCAGCGGCACCGAGGACCTAGCCCACGGTTTGTCAGATCAGAAGGGCGCTGCAGGAACGGAGCCCATCTTTCACAGGCACTTCACGGACTGCATGGATTGTGCTGTATTTATTTAATTAGACGGTGAGAGAGAATAAGTTGTGTCAGACTGTCAATAGCGTCAAACACGCCCTTGATTCCTCCTACCACTAGGGGAGAGTCTGGCTACGTTTTAACAAAGGTCACAAGCTGCGCATCCTTTTAAACAACGGGCCCAACAAGTTCAACATCAAATCGCAACACTGCTGTGTGTTTATTTAGCCGTCGACAGGAAAAATGGCCCATCCGTCCCCAGCTGTTCGCAATATAACACATAAATATGCAGAAGCCGCCTCCAATTTGGACCTTAAGGTTGATTGGTTCATTCGCTTTGCTTGCCAGATGATTTGATGCAGTAACATTTGGTGTATTCTGACAACAAAAGTCAAGACATTTCATTCTGGCACCTCGGTGCCCTTTTGAAAGCGCTGCATCTGCTGCCGTCCGTTGCTTTTCATGTCTTCCAACTTTACTTTTTCTTTTTTTTTTAACCTGCAGTATTACCTCGCAGTCAGAACCCAATGTCTCTCCCGCTGACGTTCGGCACCGCCCAAGCAGATAACTCATCCTGAATGTTAAACAGATATGACACGGAGGTCTGATTGTAAATAATTTGGCTCAAGCTTTAGGGGTCAGCCAGGCGGAGAGCCTCCACTCGCTCTTCATATCAAGGCCGTCTGTTCCTCCAGCTGCCGAGCTGCCTGTGTCTGAGACAGGTGTCAGCGTACAGCTATACGTGAAACACCTCCACTCCGCTTGATGCTATTATCACCCGACCGGCTCGGTAACTCAACCTACAGGATGGATCTCGCAGCTTCCAGGAATACTCGCCGCCTGTGCCTGCCGTTCTTTGACATGAGTGATTATGTGTGTGTGTGTGTGTGTGTGTGTGTGTGTGTGTGTGTGCGTGCGTGCGTGTGTGTGTGGGAGGAGCTGACCTGCTGTAATGTGGTTCCCTTTTGAAAAGAACACTGCCGAGCGGAACCTCCACTGTTATAAATCAGTGTGTTAAACAGACTCATATCTCATTGCAAGGGGAATGGTGGGGGGGCATCCACCTTGGAAGTTGCAGAGGCCTTTTTTATATATAAAAATGAGTATACTCTCAAGAAGAATAAATACATTCATCTTAAAGCAGTAGAGGAAGGCCCTGGACATTTGTGAAGCTGCCACAAGCTGATGCACTTGGGCTGATGCAGTGGTCAGTCCACTTGGTTCCTTCCCTGCAGACTGATGAGAACATGTGTTTTTCTGTTAATTAAAATAAGCAGCGGTGGCGGCGGCCTTGCATGATTAATTACCTCGTACATCGCTGCTGCCTGCAAACATCGACGAGTGCGGCACTCGCGCCTCGCCGCTAAGACGCGCACCATCCATCAGCCCGCTGTAAGGTCAAATCCTGGACCTGCAAGTGTGTTCTGTAATTACAAGTCGCCGGTTCCTTTCCGTCTTTCCCCCAGCGCCGGCTTTTTGATTTTGACAAAATACGCTCTTGACTTTGCCCCTTGTCGGAATGCCGATTAGCTTGCCAATTAGAGCTCGCTGTGTGCGCGCGGCGCAGGACATCATGTCGGAAGCTAATCAAGCAAATGTCCTCTCCACACCGCCGCTCTGCCGTCATGTCGCTGGAAATCAGGAGATTCTCGGGCATCTCCGAGTGACGCGGCTCTGATGTGCACCAGAGAGATGACGAACCGGAGCCTCTCCTCTCTCCTCTCCAACAGGGGAAAGGCATCGCATACCTCCGTGGCTTTGGAGAATGCCATCCGGCAAATGTGTCTCTCTTGACACCTTGACTTAATGATCAGCCTGCTCCCAGATAGGCAATGCATTTTGAGTCACTAGCGAAGCATGACAATAACCTTTAACATTATCATTTACACGCATATTATACAGGGGGACAGATTGTCTATAGGTTGCCTCGCAGCAATAAGTCATTCGGCGCCGTCCTACATTTCTCCACCATAGGGTACGTGACTTTGAGGTGGCTGGCGGGCCCCGGCAGCGTCCATCTCGGGGAATTTCATTTTTGTCTTTTTCCAGAATGTGTCTCTCAAGGTGAAATATTGCGACATCGCCGCGGGCATAATGTTGGGGAGATTAAAAAGAGGGAAACATGCGGAGAAATGAAATACAGTGAATCTTATCACGGAGCTTGTCAAACAACATTAGTTTATGCTGAGATTTGAATTACTGTGCGCCTGGTGGCTGCCAGGCAGGGGCAGCGGTTTCCTGGCCGCCGCCGAGAGAGGAGATGAAATATTTTGGCGGAAATGCGGATTGACAGGCACCTCGAGAATCAAAGCTGCCGGAATACGACAATTTGTTATGAATCATGCGAGGCAGCCGCTAATGGTGGAGCTCACTGACGCTGTCTGCTGTCTGTCATTTCTGCTGCGGCAGGCCATCGTGACGGCACGGCAAATCTTATCAAAAGGACGCAGGGAATTAAAACGAGGTTTATTAATGAAATCAGACATGTGGAATTTGCCTTGTAAATAGGGGATAAATAGAAGTCTTTGATCATTATCGCTGTTTAATGCGGTCTACGGCATAATTGGTGCCAGCACCAACTGGGGTTTGCAGGATTTGTTCGGCACACAAATATGAAAATTCTTTTTTTTAAAGCCAACATGCAATTTGTTTGTTCAGACTTAATCGAGTTGAGTTGAAAGAAGTTGAATAAAAATGCAAATATTATTTATGTTGGCGATGCATAGCGAAAAGGATGCCATGGTAATCATGCATTTTTCCTCTCTATCTCAGTTATGAATCTGTCAAAACCAAAATGCATGCTTGCTTTGGTCTGAACCTGTCCACCAATCCAATAATCAGGGAAGGAAAAGCAAATACTTGCATGTTAAACAATAGCATATTTTTCTGAGAGAGAAAGATTGTCTAGATACGCACACACACACACACACACACACAACCGGTGTCAATATTTTGTCAGCGCTATGTGGCCCATCTCTCCTCCTGGCTCTGCCGACCCATCACTGATAATCACCGACTGCTTGCACAGTCAACTCTGTCTGTTGCAGATGTACTTAATTAATCCCTCTCCATCCGACAAACGGGCTACAGGGAGACGAGTTAAAGGAGCTTTATTTTGTCTACAATTAAAAGATGCCCTTCCACTCAAACGTCCTCCTTAATCGATGGCGTGAGGCAAAGTTGATGCAACGCAGAGGAACCACCAAAAAAAAAAAAAAAAAAGGACTTCAGTGAGTCACACCATGACCTTGGGGAAGCTTTTTGACTGTCACTCTCTTGCCCACTTTCTGTTCCACTTTGCTTTTTGAGATGTACTGCATCAAAAAAATAATAATAATAAAATAAAAACAAATTTAAGAACCTCCTGCTGGTGGGTGTTGCAGGTTCACCCTTCTGAGTTTTGCAGGCTGTTGGGCGCAAGCCAGACAAAAGCAAGAATATTGTCATGTCATTCATTTATTCATATGAGTCATTCAGTCGAGACATTTTGGGCAAAATTTGATTTATTTAGGTAATGGTGTTGCAAGCAAGTTGCAGGTGGAAGGATGAGTCATCACAGACACACATGCACAACCACGCAGCCACACTTTGCTCAGGCTGCTTGCAGAATACATGAATGGACAGGAAGATGGTTCCCGCAGCTTTGTTCCCAGTTGTTTAATTCCTTCCTGTGATGGGATTTACTGTGTATGTTTAAGAAGAAACCAACAACTCCTTTCAGTTAAAGTCAAATATGATCATTCCAAAACCATGATGTCATGTGGAAGCCAATGCGATGCGTGCACCTGGCTTCGGGTGAGAGGAGGTGGTTGAAAGCCGTGGGATGCTGAAAGGTGTTATGTGCGGCTTCCTCTTTCCTTACACAGTGCTGCAGATGTTGCTCTGCCGTGTAAATAGCAGCTGAAAGAGAAACAACTGGGACGCCTCCAGCTCGCCGGGACGCGCAGCTCTTGCAGAGAGCAGTGCCGTGTGAGGAGCAGAGCAGAAGGAAAGCGTGGCAGGGTGCATTCACTCACGCCACTATTTAGGGGAATAAATGCAGCAGCTGAATTGACAGAGGGTCAGCTGCAGTTAAATTATTCTGCACAAAGCGGCCTTTGACTAGTGAGCCAGGAACAAGTGACTGACCTGCACCAGTCGAAAAGAAACAAAAGCAACAACAAATGGACAAAAAAAATTCCGTTGCCTTCAGGGGTTTCATTCAGGTCCAGTCCATGTTGAAAAAAAAAAAAAAATGGTGTGAAGCATTTCGCAGCTGAGCCGCCGGCGGACTCGTACAGTGACCCATGCCAGAAGGGTCAGTGCGGCTGGAAGGTTTAATAATTAGATAGACTGTTTTGGAATGGAAAGGCCACAAGTTTAAGTTTCCGTGAGACTATTTTTACATTCTCCCTGAGTGCATTTCAGTGGAATTCTGGGTTTTTATTTATAGTGTCACATTGGTGTCAACTTGCAATTTCTAATCATCACTGCCAAGCGCAAATATAAGACTAAAATGGCAAAAAAGGTTACCTCAGTAATATTCTTCAGGGCGCTCATGAAAATTTAACCTGATTCTCAGAAAGAATAATAATTCATTGCTCCGGAAAGAGACAATTTCTCACCAATGTTCTCATCTTGAGGTAATTTTGGGCAAGGCACAGCACACCTTTTAAATATTCTTCACCACTTATTACTCATCCTGACTCAACCTAGTCATTAACACAGCAAATTAAAAAACAAACTGTTCATTGCATAATTACTGCGGAACTTAACATTGCACGCCTCACATAAGTACACAGCAGGTACCAGTAACTGTCCTCCTTCATCCTGTCAAGTCAGCATCACAGCATCCAAACAAGGCCGGCCTACATACGGCCTTCTCCCCTTGTCTCTCTGACTGCCTTCTTGTTTAACCATACAATTTCTCGAGGGAATGCCCCTTTAAACGGAGTGATTTAAACAAATATCTATTTGTTATGCATATTCGCATGGATAGACTGAATTTCCGAGTTTCTATGACGTCGCAAAGTCCAGATATTTACAAGAAGTGTGTTCCCTGTAGGGGGCGGCAGAGGTCGACGAGAGAGAGCCAGCGGCGGGGAAAAAAAAGGGAAGCTCTATAAGAGAGGGAAAAGGGGGCGGGGGGGACGAGCCTGGAATGCGTACGTGACTCCTGTGCTCAGGGTCCACTTAAGGTATGTGTGACAAAGAGGAGATAATATGTAGATATATGTAAAATGTGTAAATAAAATAAATGAATAAATAAATAAACGAATGAGGAATGACAAAGCTGAAGCAAGGCTTTAATTTTCTCTGACAGGTGCCGACGAAAATGCTCCGTCACCAAGGTCAAGGAGACGGCTAGTTAAAGCCCCAGAAAAAACAAAAAACAACTCTTCCTTCCGCCTCGACTGACCTGTGTGAGTTTGTATAGTATATATACATATATATATATAGATATATATACACACACAGGCCTTATGTGGCGCTGTGGTTTCACTCCTTGAAGGCGAATGAAGAAGAAGACTTGGAGCCTGGTATATTTACAGAAGTAGCAGTTAGCTAGCATAGCACGGTTAAGGCGGCAAAGAACGCGCGCAAAAAGACGGTAAGACGGTGCGGACAGACGACAAAGTTGAATTTCTGCTTCGAATTACTTGCTTACTATCTCCGCCATTTTTGCAGCGTATCCACGAAGGTTTTTGCCCCAAACATATGCAGGCGCATAAACGACCTGGACCGTCAGTTATTGTAATGTTGGTGCAAACGTAAAAAAATAAATAAATAAATAAAAATCACCGGACGTTTAACTTCCAATGGAATACTTTATTTTTATTGCTGTCATGCGCATTGGCTTTCTCCCCGAACTCACGCCAAGAAGAGACAGTTGCAAAAATCACCATTGCCTCAGGGCTCCGTCACCTTCTCAAAGAGGCAGTATAATGACCCCCGGCGACAGGTGAATGTTATTTGATGGCAATTGGGGCAAGATGGCTTCTTTGATGGTCAATGTTGCCGACCCCTGGTTTATATATAGCTTAAAAGGCAAAAAAATAAATTAAAATAAAAAAGTTACATGCAGCATATTATTATTTTAAATGTCAATAAAGGTTTTGTGGCTCCCAATGTGTTCTTTTCTTTGGGAAACGGGTCCAAATGGCTCTTTGAGTGGTAAAGGTTGCCGACCCCTGCCTTAAAGGATGTACTTGTTTATAAAACTTAAAAATAAATAAATAAATGAATAAATAAAAAATCAGAATGAGGTCAACACGTTGAAAAGAGTTTCAAATGCGGTTGATTGGACACATTCAAATGTTTATATATATTACACATGTCTCAATGTATAAATGTTTACTGCATCAGATTAAAAATTAACTGTAAGGTGCTGTGTGTGTTAGTGTGTGTGGTGATGGAAGCTGTTGTGATTCTGATTTTTCATTGTGGTTTCCTGACTTGCAGCAGAAGCATCAATGGAATGCCGTTGAGCTCCGCAGACTCGGTGCACGGCATGGAGATGTCCCATCCTGAGACCGTCGGCTGCAGACAATGAGACACTACACTCATCCACCCCTTGGTGCATCACTGGTAGCAGATCGGGGCAACCTTGCGGTGTTAACAACTGATCTGTTTGCTAGATGGAGGTCAGTTATTCCAATTACCTACACACAAACCTCTCCACCTTTCAGACACATAGCAACAAGCTAAAATCAAGGAAAGGCACAGGCTGATTACTGTCATCTTATTGTTGACCCTGAAGCTGAATGAGCCTTGGAATGACTTAACTGTGATTACATGCCTTTATCTCCTCGGTCATGTTTCAAAGTCAACACAAAGACGATCAAAGCCGGCAATCAGGTTGATGTTTGTGACTCTGTGTGTATGTGTGTCTATATTTTTACTTCTGCTTTGATTGGATTATATTGATGATCAAATCACGTCGCCTGACATAAGTGCACTCCCCATGGAAGAAATTAGGGCGGCTAATCAACTTGGAAGCCAGTGAGCCCAGATCACCTTCACGTAAAGGGCTAATTAATTATCATAATGGTTATGCTGCGGTCTCAAACAATGAATGCTCATTTGTCACTCATAGTTAGGAATTGTCTTCTTTTTGTTTTTGTTTTGGGCATTTGAAACTGCTGACTCCTCCTATTTGCAGGTCTGTTTATTTTGCATTTATATCATCATTTAACCAAGACTTTTGCTTTGATTATTTCATGTGGCGTGATGATGCTTAACCTCACAATGGAATTTGTTGACAGCAGCGGTGCATAAACACTCCCTAACTCTGCACTTTACCCAAGCTCTCATGTTTGATTGTTTTTGTGTACATTGGGCGCATCTTCTCCGTCCGAAGTAAACATTACTGTGGGCTTCCAACGTAAATTGTCTGTAGTGCCGTACGTCTACCGAAATGCGGTCATGGGTGAAATTTGTTGAGCCATTTTTTTTTTAAAGTAAGCAAACGGATAATAAACTTGACGTATAGCGGGTAATCTTAAATCTGTCTCCATTTTCATTGCCTGTAGCCGTGCCCGTCTTCCCCAGTAATAAAACGATTCTGTCGCGCAGCCTAACGTGACCTGCGGATTGCAGAATTGATTGTAGCAGAACAGATTAAAAAAACCAAACAAACAAACAATACAGTCTATGACGTTTCTTGGGGCACACTTCAGTTTAAACCTGCCGGCTTCTGCGCTTCAATTAAATGCTTCAAAAAAGAAGATCGAGTGACGGCATTAATTATTTCTCCATTTAGTGCTACAAACGTACAAATTCAACAAACTCCGATGCTAATATCTTATTTCGCAAGAAGCTATTTCTTCAAAGCTGTGTACCAGTGTTCCAGTGCCGTGTGTGTTATAAAATAAAGACATAAAGGGAGTCTTCGAAGCGTACCCCTTTTAGTGGCCCCATTTGTTAGCTGCTAATAAAAATGAATGATTCTTCCATGGTTGGCAGTCCTCTGGAGACTTCATATCTTTACGTCAGTGGGTTGAGGATGGAGGGGCTGGAGTCCTCAAAGAGCCTTTCATTACTTTAATTGCCGTATCTGTCCATCACATGGGCACTACTCAGAGAACATTATCTCTCTTTTACAACTATGAGCCCTAATGTGGAGGAATATGCACAATTTGCATTATGCTGACAAGGCACTTAGCTGAAATTGAACATACTGGTATGGTAATGGTTCATCTGAAGCAAACCTTTTTATCTTTTTTTTTTTTTTGTTTAAATGCACTGGCATGAGACTTGTCTTCTCATAGTAATAATATCTTGGGTTGTTTTTTTTTGATTTTTTACAGTTTTTACCATTTGCCACTGCACATTTTGCACATTTATATAGTGTGTGTGGAATTGTTTTGATAAAAACTAACCACATCCTCTGCGTTCAGTTGTATTGTAACTGTCATTGAAATGTTGTCTTATCAGTTGGTGGTGCTAGCAATCAGTAGTTAGTCTTGTAAGTCCAGCTGTCAGCTAAGGTTGGTTTCATCATCTAAACATCTTCTTTATTGTTCTTTATTGTTCTTTATTGTCATTGCAACACGCGGGCGGCTACAATGAAATTTGTTTGGGCTTCCCTCCCGTAGTGCAATAAGTTAAAAGACCGTCAGATACGCAGTTAAAAACCTTTGACACACACATTCACCCCCCAATAAAAAAAAAACAAAAAAAAAACATTGTAATTACCGTTACCGTTGTAATGGCTAAATATTGTGCTTGCATACGTTGCAGAACCTCTAGTTTGCCGAGATTGAATTCTCCATTTCTCTGACGAGGGAAAGAGCCGACCAACGGCTTTTATTTTCCTGGGTGTGTAGTCCAGAGACTCTTTGGCGGCTCTCCACCTTAGCAGCATGCATTAACTGCAAATAACAGCGAACGGCTCGAGTTTGCCGTATAAAAAATAAAATAATAATAAAAACAAAAAAAACAGTCGCAATGACCCAAGTTCGCCCTCTTGTGCCTTAGAGCTGTGAATACAGCCTTTGTCTCCCTCAAGAACAGGATTTCTAGATTTCAAAATAAAAGTACAAGTACACAAAAAGAGCCCAGAAGTCAGCGGAGTGTGTTATGAATATCTAGTTCCCCACATTATTTGTCCACCTGCTGACTGTAATGCCCTTTCAGTGTGGATGTCTCTCTCTCTTGCAATTTAGCTGCCTTGCAAGATTAAACCTTTCCACTAGTTGGTCAATTATGCAGGGAAATCATGTTCCCCCCTGCAGCCGTTCTGACGTTCTGTTCTAAATGTCTTTTTTTTAATTGAAGCACATTCTGTGTCAACCTGCTGGAAGTGTTTAAAGCAGTTGCTTATTGTGACAAGACAGTCTGTGCATCTGTGACTCATACGTTGATGATTACATGACAGTGTTAGACCTCAGTGTCAGTCAGTTTCATTAGAGTTGCTGGTGTGTCTTTACAATAAGAAGAAAAGTGCAAAACACATGAAGACTCTGGTGGTTCCACACATGAAGAACCTCTGCTGTGGCTCAGAGGTTCACAGAAGTAATTTGTGTTTGTGTATCTTCTTACTGAGTCATCAGAAGGATCCCAACAATAAACTGCTTGCAGACGAGCAGGAATATAGACATATAAATAACAGGAAGTAACGGGAAAACGGTTGCCAAAGTCAGCTAAAAGTAATGATTCATTACGAGCTTATCATCTTCACCCTTTCAGATATACGGTGTGTGGTGCGTCGCGGCTTTGGCTCCAAGGTTGTCAAACGCCGACAGACAGACAGACACATTTAGAAAGTGTCAGCTTTTTACGAGCTGGGGAATGAGATTAATCGTATCGCTTGCACAACACGGAACCCTGTGATACTTAAAGCGTCGTACAGGCTGCTGGAAGTAATTGATAAATGACTCTGTCGGTGAGATAATATTACCCAGGAACACGCTCGTGAATCCCTAGTGTGGTTCTTCTGAATCCAACACAGACATGGTGTCACCGCTTGCAATGTTTACGACTTGGCTTGGACATTTTGATGCCTTAAAAAAAAAAAAAGTTCAGAATTTGTTCTTTCTTATCTAAAGTTTAATAGGGTTAAGTTTTGTGGGATAAAACAGTGACGTCTTTGTTATTTTCCTCCATAACTGCTTGTTGGAATTAGTTGGGAAGTGCATATCAACCAAAACACAGAAACAAGAATAAACAAAAAGCGACACTGGAGCACTCTGAGCCAGTTTTACACGCAGGGTTGTCAGTGGAGAGCGGCACTTTCCTCCTAGATGGGGCAGCCTAATTAATGGCGAGGATAATTAACCGAGTCCCATTTCATTGGGCACAAAGTGCAAGGCAGCAGCCCCATTATCCTGCTGATAACTGGAGTGTCCTTCCTTTCATCTCCACCCTTAATGCCATCAAATGCCATTACTGATTGTCCAATTCTGCCAGCGCTCTGGGATCGTGCTGCTTGTTGAATCTAGGAAGTGCATCGTAAATAGGAGTTGAACACTCAGCGAGGCTCAATCAGTGGTGGGGATCGCATTGCACATGAGAAATGTTACACCTTGTCTCATGCTACTCTCGGGTCCTGATGCGGGGGGAAATCCAGTTCACAATCTCATATCCGACGCCTGCCTGGAATGTGTCACACCTGACAGGGCAGTATGTGGGAGTTGAGTTTATCAGAGATTAGCTCTGCTGGGATTCACCACCATTAAATTATTCAGTGTCCAACACGAACTGGCACGGCTTCCTTAAGAAAGCTATTTTAGCTGGATGGCAGGTGAGGCAATATCCCAAGCACGAGAGATAGGAGAAATGGCGGTCAGAGTTCAGTAACCTCTGCTGGTGGGTAAGTGAGCCAGGATTGAGCGTCACCTGATGGGGACTGATAACATATGTGCATCGTGGACTTCCGTCTGCTTGGCAAATGTTGATTGACCATTGCGTTTCCCTAAAGTAGTTTCCAGTTGCAGATATCTACTTTTTCCGACATGTGTATCTATGTGTAAAATTTTAAAGTAAAACCTGGTTTGAGCTTAAAAACAAGTCAACACTCCCATCGTTAACAGATGGTTTTTTTGTTTTATTTAGGCACCCTTGAGTGTCATGCAATGCGCCCTAACAAATATAATTATTATTATTATTAGTATTATTATTATTAGTAGTAGTATTATTATTTTCTTTCAATAGCCTTTCACAGCTTCATGACACTTTTATTGCATGCATGTCAGCAAAATTTTATAACAAGTTTTCTCAACATCAGTGGCCAAAAAAGGCACAATAAATGTTGTGCAAGTTTTTTTTTCCCCAAACACAGCTGCGAGGAAAACACATTTGCCAACTTTACTAGGATTTAGAAAAAAAAGCAAGAAAAGAATCGGTGGTGCCGCGAGGCTGACTATAAAAAGCATTTGCGATACCGTTTGTTGTAAATAAAAAGTGAAAAAAAAATAAGCAAATGAAAGAAAGGTGATAAGTACTAAAAAAAAAAAAGCTTCTGTGTTGATGAAACACTACTGACAGTTGTGGAAGCATTAGCAAGGTGGCTTTATGTTCTTTGGGGATTATGAGGAATCACAACAGCTGTAGCAAAGGTAGTGCTAACACAAGCAGATGGGATTTGTTTTAATACATTGCGGGTGTTTATGATGGTGCAGGAGGCACTGCTGCAGGGCTTTTCCCTCACATTGCTCTGCACTGCAGCTCCATCTCTGATAGCACACCTGCATGGAAAACTGCGTTCCAGCGGGGCCAAAGTCTTCATTTGCATAGATTGTAGGTGAAACCTTTTGTTTTCTTTACTCTCTCTCCATTGTTTTTGCGATTGCATCCAGACACTTTTAATTACCAGACCAACCTTCCCTGGAGTAACACAGTGGTGCTGAATCGTATATGCTTCAGAGAAGACCTCTGGTTGCTGCCCTTCCAAGTTTTGTGGTAGTAGCAAGATTTGACCAAGTTTTGTTTGTTTTTTTTGCTCTACAGAATATACTCATTAAAAAGCAGTCTTCTGCCCATTTTCTTATTTGATCGAGTGTGTATTCCTGCCTGCCGCTCAGACAAGCTCAAGGTCAAAATGCTTTTTAAATTGACTGCAGCACAGGAAAACCCTGAGAGCAGCGGGCAGGACATTAACATCCATTATCAGTCAATGTGTATGTGTCTGCTCAGATGAATTCACTGGGCTAGCGTGGAAACATCTCATCCTCCCAGCAATATTAAAGTGAACGGCCAGCGATTACTTAAAGGAGATAGCGTGCGCATTAAGGCGACATAAGCTGCAAACTTAACCAAGGTGAAGCTTCAAAGGTGCACCTCTAAGACGGGGCTGTGCGTAATATCTCAGCAGCAACTTAATGTGGTCAGAGATAAGCATGACATGATGTATAGCACACGCCAGGCTGCGTCACCTGAGTTATTGGCTTCACAACCTGTTATATCAGGCTTGGAATAAATCTTAAACAGATGTGGCACCCCAAGCCTTAAATGTCCAACCTCTTGAAGGAGACAGTAGCTTGGTTTCTATCTTGGTGTAGAGGGGAGAGGAGATGAGTTGCGCTCGTGTTGATGGCTGAAGAGAATCCAAACTAGAGGCAAAACTCTTCCTGGAAATGTACGTGTACTAAAACTAGGTTCATGTGGAAAACAATGTGTGAATATGTTAAGGAATCATTTTTTGGTATGATGTCTGAACATATTTGTTGTTTGTCATTATTACGCTTTGTGGACACAAGAGGGAGCTATAAACCATGAGCAGCCATCACATGACTATACTGTTTGCTTTGTCGCATCTTCATTGGTAGATATGTTTCTGTCTGCCAGCATGCAAGTTTCCTGTTTCTTACAAATCCAAAACACTTCATTGATTTTTCACCTCAATTCTTGCATTTCCGTCACTTCTTTCTGCGGTACTCCATGTATTTACTCAGCTCATAGCGTCTCGTCTGGGATGGCGATCGTCCTTCCTGCTGCAGTGATTTCTTACACAGGGTGCCGTGTCGTATTTTCTGATATATTTATTTATTTATTTTCAAAAAGAAAAGTGCTGATCTGAACGTAATATTGACAGGAGCTGAGCCAGGCGAGGCCTTTGGCTGTGACACCTTAAGGTCATATTTCTTCCCACTGCGGCCTCTCCGCCTCCCTGGCTGGGCTGAGTGCTAAAGATAGCGCACTGGGGCCAGTACCCGAACCCAACTGTTACAATGTCGGCCATTAAAAATTCATGGCTCTGTAATGTTAAACATGGCAAAGGACAATGAGACAACACAGGCCATGGATGTGAATGGAGTGCAGGACACCACTTGTGAAGCCGATATATTAAAAAATACCTTTCATTGTAAATGCAACAGTGTATGACTAAATACCTCATTTCTTTCTTTCTTTCTTTCTTTCTTTTTTTTTTGATTATCCTTGTTTGGTTGATGTGAGTCAGTGCTGTAGTCCTGTGGAATCGACCACTCACCCTACTGGAGCGTCGAAGCACCATTCAATATATTGTCCTGGCAGCATCAATAATGCAATGCAGCCTCTTAGGGGCGAAACGGAGATGGGCTATGGGTGTAAATATGAAAGATATGAGTTGCATTGACAGGGCCCAGCCAAGCTGGCACCCATCATCAGCAGAGGAGCCGGAGAGTGAAACAACAGACAAATGTCCTTTATCACTGGCGACCTTCACCCAACCTGTGTACAAACCACGCGAAGGTTAAAATCTGCCCAGATGACTTAACGTCACGCCAAGCTCTGTATAGATTTTTTTTTATTTTTTTGTGGCAGTGTGAGTGATGGACCTTATGTTTCTCTATAATGGCCATCACAGACGCCCTCAGCAATAAAATGTGTGGATTCTCTGGACACATCACATCTCGTGCATCTATTTTTAGTCTGGTAAACGGCCGCAGTGCCTTGAATATGGTTGTCTGTTGTCTCGGCTTCTCTTGAAGACACAAGGAAGAGACGCAAAGTGCATTTTTTTGGAGAGGGGGAATCTATATTTTTAAATGTGGGAGAAGGGTAAAGATTCTTTTATTAGAAGGAGCTGCTGTGAAGAGCTAGTCGTTAGCTGGATCGATGATCTCACTCCTCGGACCAAATGATTCCTGGAAGGCTGCAGTTGCTTCACTCGAAGGGCAACGGATTCTGGAGACAGGTTGTGATCCACAAACTGAGCATCAATAAGGGAAAGTAGTGACTTGAAGTCATGTCATGTTTACAAAGAAAACCTAATTCATGGTTATACTGTATGTGAGATGAAGTTGGTATTTTTGCAAACCTGAAGGATGGTCCATAATTGACAAGGAGGATTTCAGGGCTGATTGTGTAATTGTTGGTTAGCAATGAAGCCATTTTCACATTTCAAACTAAACTTTGCCCACGTGCCAACCGCTACCGTTTTCCTTATTTCGTCAGCCTGCATTCAGGTATTTTCCTCATCTTCTCCACGTTTTTGAGAGACAGAGGATGCATGCTGAGCAACCCCGAGGAACATTGTTTTCAAAAAAAGAAGAAAAAAGTAGCTACAGCAAGAAAAGGAAAAAAGTCTTCAGGCTCCAACTTTGTTGCCAAACTTTGGTTCCCTGGAAATTTGTCTTCACACCTGGGCAGATAAGAAGTGATCTGTTTTTTTTTCTATTTTTCCTTTCTTTCTTTCTTTCTTTCTTTTTTGCAGCTTGCTTGCACTGCTGCTGGACAATGATGGTTAGCAGCAGAAGAGAGGAGCTCCAGTGTATCTTTGGGATGTCTGCTGAGCCACAGGCTACATGCTGAGCTTTTTATCTGGCCATGCAACCTGGATGGCATTCTGACTGTTGGCGTGCCATCCATGTGACCAGCCACTTTGGCTCGTGGCCCAGGGATATTTGGCCGGCTGTGCATAGCGGAGTCACCCGATCGCTCTAATTCCCCTCTCGACTTCCTTCCCTCCCTTTCTCTTTCTGCATCTCTCTCTCCACTGGACACATGCCTCAGGACAACTGCAGTGCTTTGTGTGGCCCGCCATGTCTCCTGCTATTGGCTTCACGGCGGTGGGGCTGCTGGGAGGAATGTGGCACTGCGGTCGCCACAGACAACCTCACAATTACCCAACACAGCCGGTGCTCTCTGTGAGCTGGCTCTTTGTGATGCGGGAGGCCCTATCAGCTGCGACTTAGCAAGACGCCGGTGTAATTCAATTGTACGGACGGCCTTGGGTGGTGCAGGATCCGGGGATGGACCGTGCGGTTGGTGGCTGCCTATTATGTCCACCTCTCTGTGACTGTCGATCAACTTGATAGCTCACTCTGGCTGGCATCTCATTGACATTGTGTTGAATGTCCTGTGTCTGCCGTGCTTAATTGAACACAGAATTACCCTATTTGGACACGCTTAGCAGAACGGTGCTTAACGATCACGGAAAATAGAGGATGGGATTGGGTGTTGACCTCTGGAACACACTTTAGGTGGGGAGATGAAGCTGCCAAGGAGTGAAGGCTTTGTAATCCGCCAGTGCTGACACTGGTACACTGGTAACTAAACTGAGAGGAAAAGGAGAAACATCTACAGATATACATTATGTCACATATATATATATATATATATATACACACACACACACACACACACACACACACACACACACACACACACACGTATATAGGAACCAATTTAATCTGTTCAGGAATTTGTTCAACAGTTTGATGAGATGGATTTTGGTTTGCAGTCAGTCAAATCATCGCTCAAGGATTGCAAGTGTAACTGGTTTCTCAACACAACTCGTCTAATGACCACAAATGGAGGCTGACACATGCTCACGGTCACACGTGGTTAACGCTCATTTCTGGCTGTGGAACCAAGGACAGCTTTATGGATGTGGCAGCCCGTCGTTGCCGTATTAACCCTGATAACTTCAACCCTGAAAGGCAAACGGTGACGGTAATTTTTTACCACCTTATGTGATGTGGGCAGCGCTTCATCACTAACTGGATTATCCTCTGGAATGGAGTGTGAATTGAGAGAGGGTGCAGGTTACTTGGCAGCCAGGTGCACACAGAGACTTCATAATTGGCACTAATTTCCATTAATACATTTGCTTGCAGTTTTCAACCAATACCAGGAAAATAACATACTCCACCATTGGAGAAATGAAAAACAAGAATAGCCAGGAATGAGGTAGAGCAAAGATATGGTAGAAAAGAAACACCTTTTTTTTTTTTCCTGTATGCTTTTTAAGGCAGGGACGAAACTGAGAACTTTTGGAAACAGGTAGACTTTCTCGAAATAAATAAATCTACGTCTATGTTAAGGATTGCCAAAGTCCAGCTCAGAAGTTGGTGGAAGACTGTGATAACATGGTAGATGGTTCTACATGCTGGAACCATCAGAAACTGGAAAGAGTTCCAACGGCCTGTTTCTTGACACACACTCAAAGGTCTCTGCTGCCCTCTGGTGGCAGTAATGGATTTCAAATGAAGTCATCCACGAACGTCTGCAACAGCATATCATAACAAGACCTCTGTTTCTAGCCAGCTGCCAACTGATGCTTCATTGGACATTCCATATGTTTGGATGAGTGCATAAAAAAGGCAGGTGTTGGAGAAAGGAGGGAACCTGGAAGAGACTATCAGTGTCCCTTGTGATGTCACCCAGTGGTCATTTTTTGGACTGTGTACACATAGTACACACTTTGTGGAAAGTGGAGGGGGAAGAAGAAATAACGGATGGACTGTTGTCATTTCTGAGGAGTTCACCAACAGGATAGAAACACAGAAAGCTTTGAAAGGAATGTGGCATAATTTGAGGGGACGCCAGGGGAAAATAAGGATGGACAGTGGTTGGCCTATATGTCTTTTACCATACAGTCTCCATATTGGGCATTTCATCATCCAAGAACAGTTGTTAAGCCTAAAAAGACTGAGGGATTTGGAGATGGATTTCATTGGAAACCCTGCATGTTGTTCCCCCAGACGACCAGAGGATGGCAGCAAATACCAACTTTTGGAATCCACGCTTGCTCAGCCCATCAAGATGGGAGTAGGAGGACTGGAAAAGCATCAAAGCCGCTGTTGAACGAGGGAAAAAATGATGATAGAACATTTACATTTTCCTTTCAAGCCGCTCCTAGAACTGTATGTATGTCAACCGACTGACTTCTGATATCTTGATCCACGCCCTCACTGCGCATATGCACTTACTTTACATGCAGCCTGCCATATTGTGGCAGCGTCAGTGCTTCATTTGGCTGCTGTTAATGTGTTTATGTGTGCATATGCGCGCCTACACTCTCAGCAACAAAGATAGTATGAGCCATTTCTGAACAGCAATTACAGTTCCCCTAAGAAAATTATCCAGATGGGTTTGAAATATGCAACAATTTGTTTGGTCATTAAGAAGCCCATTCAGAGCTGCCTTTGCTTGTAATTATAACAGAATAGGCAGCGTGCCATGCGACTGACGCATTCTCTTTATGCTCAAAAGTAATTTTCTTTTCCTAAGGGGATGGGAAAAAGCTGCGTCCTGTTTTTTTTTTTTCTTAATGTTCAGCCCACGTTCATATATTCAACAGCGGAGAACCAAAATCACTGAAACCTGGAAGAGCGGCTCCAAGACTGCAAGACTTGCAAAAAAGAGAAAATTGCTGGATTTTATTTATTTATTTGTGTACGAGGGAAAAGTTAATTTCTGATTAATGAAAGATGTTTGAAGTCAAGCACCGTTTCAAATGTCTGCTAAGTGCTGAGGACGCTACGTTTTAAAAGAGTCTCAAGTACTCAAGTTAACTCTGCACATCGAGCCTTTAGACTCGTCCTTCTCTCAGAAGTGCCCTCCAGTTACACTGCAAATTATATATTTTTCTCCGCAGTGCCATAACTTGCTTTTAAGGTCCCATATCCTTCCAATTGTCATGTCAAGCCACGCCACTGTCTCTCCTTTTAATTCTGCACTCCAGTGGAGCAACCTGCTTTGTACAGTATCCAAGGAAACCACAGCTTTGTTTGACCAGTTACATATTTGGAAGATGACGACAACGCATTTGCATGTTGTTGGTAAACAACTGCCCATATGACGCATTTGTCATCAAATGCGAATGTTGTTTTTGCTATTTGTGCAGTCTCCCATAAACATTGTCACTTTTGCATTTCATGAGCATGTGACATATAAAGTTCTTGAATCTTGAATCCAATCTGCTCATACGTTTTAATTTATGAAACTCTCCTGGGTTCAATTGGGCGCACTCGCAACAAACCAGATCCACTGAACGTTCCTGCTGTATATTGAGTGACAAGCAGGTTCTCAGCGTCTCCAAACAAATGCTGTGCTTGTCAATACCAATCACGTTCTCCGTCCAAAGATTATACGCAACTGTTCGTCATATCTGCAGGGACTCACTAACAAATTCTGGCGTCCAGCATCGTCAGAATTGCAAGTGACGCGCGTGACTCTTCAAATGAGTGACGGTTACCACATCAGAGACCCTGAAGCTCCCTCTTTGTTTTAGAAAGGACTGTCGTCATGTGTTGTTTCTGTAGCGTCTTTGATGGATAAAAAGCAGAATCTCTTCCTCTTTGGCAGATGAAGCGCACAAGTTCAAGGGAGATTCCTACAGTGTGTGAAGCCTGTTCTTGCAGAAGGCTCGTTATAGAAGGCGGCCGAGACAGAACAGGTGTCGCCGCATGTCAAGATCCCAGGGATTGGCCTAAGCCGCTCGCTCTTCTGTTCTCCTCGCCGGGCCACACTGTGACATGTCTGGCTCGCAAACATGTGACATTCTGTCCTGAGGTGTACAACCTGGCCGAAAGTGGCCGAGCCAAACACAGTTGGACCTGCCATTATAGAGAAACCTGGAATAGGAGCCCCTGACATTCTGCAGTGATGGAAAAACAACATCAATGCCCCTTTTAAATGTATTTTTCCTCATAAAATCAAGCTGTGTAAATAACATTTCTCTTTCATGTTCCAGCAGCAGAACAGATTTATTTTTTTTACGACACATTATTGCGCCAAGGTTGTTGTTGTTTTTTTTTTCTCTTCCCCCCTCAAGTTTCTAAAGGTCAGATAATGGAGAAATCAATTCCCACACTCAAGCTGTGCAAGCCAGGCTTCCACAAGTTACCAAATGGACAGTTACACGATCAATATTGTTAAAAATAAACAGCCTTCTAGTTACCTTTCAGCAGCATTCAGCCGGGAGATGGCTGATAACTCTGGATCTTGTGTCTAGTTTTGGGGGGAGATGTTGTTCTTGAAAGGTCTATTTTCTGCAGTCCAGGCACAGGCCAGGAATAAAAGCCCCAGTTGGCCTGCCGGTGCTGTCACATCTTGTCTGCATACCAATATTTCACCTGCATTATTGATTGCTGTACTTTGCATCTTTTAGTCTTTTCCAGCTACAATAGACCCATATGAAACATCATGCATTATGAATCTTGACAGAGGGCTTTTTTAACTTTTTTATTTTTTATTTTTTTTAAACCCTTCTCCTTTTTTAATAGGTTGACAGGGCGGCACAAAAACACCCCCAAAAAAGTCTGCAGCTATGACATTCACCTGCTGTTCCTCTTCTCTGGGACAATTTTAGCACAGCTGGAGCAATCTGGGAAAGAGGGTTCTGTAAATTCTTGCACCCGCAGAAGAATCATTTGCTCTGGCTTGCTGATCACCGACAAAACACAACCAATACAAAGGCCCAGTCTATGCCCGAAGGCTAGATTTGCTCTGCATTTCTTACACACATATTTCTGAACACATCCTGCAAGCTGATGGAAACGGCTGGAATACCAGAGGACCAATGAATGTTTACAAAAAGTACACACAAAAACGACGAGCAAAAAGGTTTCTGAGAAAATATGTTAAAGGCTGGTGAGAAATTGTAATCACGGTGTTTCGGAATAGCTGCTTTTCTGGGAAGAGTTACAGAAGTCATATGAGTCAAATCAAAAGCTCCTGAACAGGTGAACCTTCTGACTTGTTTATTGATGTTGGACGTTGAGTCTGAATCTGCCTAGACGAGGCCGAGACCGGTCCCCTTCCACCAGGATCCATTTTGAAGAAGTTCTGAACCCTTCCTTTGGGAAACTACTCGTGCTGGAAAGTGCTCTATATTTCTTTATAGCTTTGTCAATTTTTTGCTCGGTGGATTAACCAGACGTGTTGGATTGCTGATCACGTGGGTCTTTGACACAATTTGTCGTTCATGATTTTTGGCTTTTGGACTCACCAGCACTAATTGGATGTGCAGTGTATCTTTAATAAGGGAGGTGAGCCATGATCCGACCGTCACTGGAGCAAAGTGGAGTCTGGATGTCTGAGCGACGCGATAGATGGAGTCTTTCATGTCTCGCTCGTGCAGGAGGATGTGGTCAGTGACACTTTTGACCTTTAAAACCCATTGATTTCATTTTAGCCTTGAAAAGGCGTCCCGCCGTGTTCAAAAATCAATGAAAATAACAAACAAGCAATAAACAACATGCTATATGTCGGCTGGCTGGAGATTGTGGCCATCCTTCGCCTCTCATGGACATCAGCTGAGCCATTAAAGGCTGCAGAGGCCCGAAAGACATTTTAATCATCAGGGCTTTAGACGTCATGTATAATTCCCTGTGACATGCAAATACTTCCCTTACATCAAATGGGAAAATGTTCCACTTTTCAGGCTTTAATCGTGCAGTCACATGACTTATTGGATTGGAAGAAATTTCTTTTGCCCTCTGCTGGGGCCCACAGAGACCAGAGGAGGACGACTGTAGATGGACTTGTCATGTCATCTGCGCTCTCACAAGAAGTCACTGGCACGTCACTGATGTTTTTTTTTTTTGGGGTCACAAGACATAAAACAATATTAAGGATGAAAATATTTTTGAAATGATCATCACAACCTGCCATGCCATGGAAGCTATTTCATTTTGATGGGAAGAAGAAAATCTCGTGCGAATAAATCAATACAAAACTAAACACTAAAAACTTCAACTTGACAGTGATTGATATCTGAAACCTGAAACTGTTATTTGTGCAGATTTAAACCAAAGATTAAAAACAGCCTTAACCAAAGGTTGATGCGGCAGTTTTAAAGCTTTCCACTGGTCCTGGTGATTTTTTTTCCCTCTTCCTCCTCGGCAACTGAACGCTGAGAGCTGCCAGCTGTGGCAGGTGACAGAACACAGGAGAGTCACTGGGGTGTGACATGAAGAATCTGTGGGCTGCGCCGCTGTGAATCCAGCTAAAGACATTTAGATTTTTTTTTTCTTCTATTTTTGCAGAACTGCTGCCTCCTTTGTCCTTCCTCTCTTCCTCTTTCTAACTTTCTGATTGTCGCACAGTAGCAGAAAACATCTCATGCAGCACTTAAGGAGGCCTGAGACAATTTACAGATGATCAGGATGTTGTTAGGTGGTGCACACATTTAAAAAGAAAAAGAAAAAAGAAAACCATTATCATTGTGGACTTGTTGTTTGCCTTGGTGGAAACCACATTTTTTTAATAAATACAGCCGGATTACATTTTTTTCAGTTTATTTTGCATTTAGAGTCTGAATGAGGCTGAGAGAGAGATGCTTTTAATCTTCTTTGAAAGCACAAATTATAGTTCATCCACATCTGCAAGTTTAGTACAACTGTTTGATGTTGAGCACGTGGAGCACTCCAACAATTCCTGCTTTTCACTTTGAAGGTAATATTGAAGTGAACAGTGACAAAACTATGGTCTCAATCTAACAATGGACTCGTTTGTTGTGTAATTTGACCATTAAACATGAGACGATTTGAACACATCCACCATTCTGCCTCCAAAAAATAATGAACGGCACACCTAGTGATTTACCTCCTTACTGAGGAGCTGAAACTGATGGGTTGCCTTTTTTCCGGATATTATTTGGAGGCTCTTTTGCGGAACAGTAGCATCTCATCTGCAGGCTCACTAGCCCAGCCGATTGGCTGTAATTTGAAAATTGTTGTCTTTGAGATTGCCCGTTTTCATAATTTCTCATCATGTTTGTCCAGTAATATCCCGTCTGTTCTCCACAACTGTCATGTTGTGTTGTGTTTGTTTGTGTTGTTTGTTCGCAAAAGTTAACTCCTTCCTTTTTCCAAAGCAAGATAATTTGCATTCTGTGTGAAAATACAGACGCTCAAGTCCACTGCACCGGTGGAGAGAGGGCTATGTCGTGGCCGGAAGCGTCCGTCTGTTTTTCTCTCCTTTGCCACTGTTGCATTTTCACCGGCACTCGACCTATTGACAGGGGAATGTCTGGAACCGTCGGCTTAGATGACAAACGAAAAAGGCACATAACTTATTCATATCAGACAGCAGATTTATTTTCCACACAGTAGAGAGGCCTGACTCTGAGCTCCGAATGCATGGGCTTCATTTCCCCTCCTGCTTATACATTCGAGTCATGTATTCTGTCCCACATAGGACAGAAAATGAAAAAAAAAAAAAAAATCAGTATTTGGTCGCTTTTCAAGGCAGCTTTATAGACCCAAAGTGTGGAGATGACTTGTCCCTGTGCTGCTGGTCTTATTCCCGGTTTGGAGCTGAGCCGCCATCATGAAATTTGTATTTGATTACGGTCCTCCAATGAGTAGGTATTGGGGAAAAAAAGACGCTTAGCGACATATCCAGGCAAGAGCAGAGTGGAAAACTAGTTGCATCTCTCTCTCTCTCTCTCTTTGCTCCCCCCACGTAATTTTTATTACAAAAATAAGTATAAAAATATAAATATAAAACAATATGACTCAGCATTCAGACGGCGTGAAGTCAGTGTATGACAGATTTGCCCTACAACATACACTTTTGCGGTACATATTACACCTATATAATGGGATGAATTCACAGTTTGACAAATAAACTGCACCAACCACTCACATGAACATTGCTTGTCAAACGAAGATAGCAAATAGTATATAGGATGTCCATAGTTGTTTTTTTCCTTTTGTTTTTTAAAAACACTTTGTACAGTTACAGTATTGAATGGAGGTGGCTGGAAAAACCACTGAACTCCTTTCCTACCCGCCCTACCCAACAAAAACTTGCTCCAGTGCCATTAAACATCGATAGTATACAATACTACTATCTCTCAAGTCACTTACAAAACACGTAATCCACACCATTGTTCACAAAAAAATCCTAAGATTCAAAGGCATCTTTACTGATTATGACAAAAGAAAAAACAATCAAACTTTGTGATTTGTTCCAAAGGTTCATTAATAATAAGAGGAAAAAAATCCAGCCGAGTTCAAACTTTTGACTCCCGTTTTTGGCATCCACGAGAGGATTGTATACTTTTACTTTTTTTTTTAATTATACACGTGTGTGTGTGTGTGTGTGTGTGTGTGTGTGTGTGTGTGTGTGTGTGTGTGTGAGAGAAAGAATCAAACAAACCCTTTGTTTGACTTGCCAGCAACGTATAGCTAGAAAACTAGACGGATAAACAGATAGCGTGGTAGTTCAGGCGGACAGACACTCAACTAGCTGGCCAGCTAACTAACGAGACAAAAAACAGCTGCCCGGCTAGCTAGTTTAGCAATCGAAACAGACAGAAGAGAAAGAAAAAAAAAAAACGGAAACCCAAGTAGGAGAAAAGCAGCTAGCAAGTCTAGGTCTCTCTGTCGGGGCTCTTCCCCAGGTACATCTCCGCCAGCTTCTTAAACTGTGGTCCCCAGTTGCTGAGGTAATCGTAATCATGGTCACCCTCAGTGGCGGCTGACTCCAGCGAGCTGAGGGACTCTGCCAGCGAGCCGCTGCCCTCATAAGCGTACGTGGCCAGGGAGTCGTAAGGTGGCGCGGTGGGGTCAGAGTCGTTCTCCTGCAGCCTCCCGTTAATGAAGTCCCTGACGTCCGTGTTATCCTTTATGGGTGAGGTCCTCCGAAATGGAAACAGCATTTCAGGTATGATGTCCCGCCGCAGCTTGTTGGCGTCCATCACCTCCGGGTTGCGCAGTGTGCCGATATCAAAGGCCTGCGTGTCCTCCTCTCCACCCCCCTCATCGTTGTAGCTGACAACGTTGTCTCTCACGTCCTCTTTGGAGATGATCAGAGGCTCCTTCTTCCTCTGTCTCCTCAGGGCAGCGAACAGCACCACGATCACTGCACACGGGGAAACAGTTGGAGAATGTGGACGAGGGGAGTGAGGGGAGTCGGGGGAGGGAGGGCGAGATCTCAGCGAAAGATGTGCACTTGCTAACATGTGTCATGCATTAAAAAGAAGTGCCGGGGAAGCGGGAAGTGCAGAGTGGGGACACATTTGCTACCAGTGATAAATCCCCAACACTGCCTCAGGCATTCACCTCCTATTATTAAAGATTCAGTCAAAAAGCCCCCTTTTCTTCCCCTTTTTTTCTGCGCTGAACGGTACATGCGTTGCATAAAATGCACAGTAGCTGGGATTTCTCTCCCCCGCCCTGCCCCGCACCGCACTGCCTGCTCCCTGTTTGCCACACTTTCATATCTCATCCTCATAGTTCTGTCTCAGCAGCAGGGAGCTTTGGAGTTTGCGGAATGATTGTGTTTCCAGTGGGAGCCACTGTGTGCCTGCCATGTTTCTAAGACCATTTTGTGTCTAGTTTGGCCTTGTCTCCCAATGCAAGCATATTTTTTGGTGAATGAAACTTTTAACTTGTTTTACTGCTTGCATCTCTGCTGGACACATTTAATGTGAAACGCATATGTACAACCTCATTCCCTAAAGCTATTGCAGAGGTCACACCTGTCATGGTAAATATACAGTATATTGAGATGTAAATGGACATAGCCTGTTGGCTGCGATGATGATCCCAGAAGAGAAAAAGCCAGAGGAAAAGATGATAATGTTGTCTTTTTCCAAGCTTCTGATTGGCCAACGTGTTGCTTACTCGCAGGGTTATAGTTCCGAGCCCCGTTTTGGCGTGGCCTTGCTGTCCCCTGACAGTCTTTATATGCCCCAGGCTGTATTTTAAACTATTATTTGTGTGGGTGTAGAGATGTAACGATTACTGGTAAAATGATAAACTGCGGTAAAATGTCAGACGGCTATTGTACCTTTTCAAATTTTAATTATCATGAAAACCGTGTTTGATTACTGCGGTTTGAAAACCTACTGCTCATTGGTCAGAAAAGCTGCAGCGGTCCCTCAGACACAGGCGCACAAGATTTTTTCGCCGTCAATTAATTATACTAGAGATGTATGTTTGGTCAGTTTCTGCTCCGGCACAATGCTAGCTCCGCTGCTGAAGTTATAAACTCCGTCGTAGCTCCGGATGCCGGTGTTATGTTGAAATCTGTTCACCCGTCGATATATGTTCCCTCACTTTAACCTGCACCCAACCTTATCCCTAACTCCAACCAGTCATCCTTAAAGTTGCTTTACCTGAACTCCAAACGGAAAACAAAAAAATCCTAGAGGAATTGCTTGTTCTTTTATTTGTGTTTTCAAAATAAAACTTGGTTAAATGATTTCAGTGTGTACATAAGTACTTTTTTTTTTATTTTGTTTTTAGTATTTTTAGCACATTTCAACAATACTGTGATAATAATGATTATTGTGATCATTTTGGTCACAATAACCGTGATGTGAAATTTTCATACAGTTACACCTCTATCTGTGTGTATGTGTGTGGCTTGATTTTACCCAAAAAATTGGAGGTTAAAAAAATGTGTTTTTAAAGACTCACGCAAAAATGGACAAAGCCCACGGAGCGTGACATGATATATCATTGAAACATGCACAGACTGTGTTCTACCTGTGCACCTTTTCTCCTCCCTGCCTCCCTTCTTCTGTCCCACCAGCAGCTCCCTGACTTGTCTACTTGCCTCCCGCCTGAGTGTTAATTACAATGCCGTGAACATGGCTTGGATGGGGAGCCAAGGTTGCTGTTTATATCCCGCCTTTATGAGCGTTTGTGACTGACTTGTGCCATTTTTTTTTTTCTTCCCCTCACTGCGCGGAGGGATGCGGTGAAGAAAGAGCAGATTAGGGGCGAGCCGCCGAGCTGTTGCAGCTCGGCACCCGCCTGCCTGTCGAAGTCAAGCGGAGGTGAATGAGACAGTCTGTCAGGGGGGCTTCGGGCGCGAGAAGGTGTCAGATAATGAGCAGATGTCACTTCTTTTTTTTGCTTGAGAGGAGCGCGTGCAGTTTAACCTTCACTGCACTCAGAATCCGAGAGACGAAGCTGGCAGACGGCAAATTTAAAAGCCACCAGATGGAATTAAAAGCCAGTTAACACTAATTTGCTTGAGTCAACAGTTGATTCTTTGGTTTAAATCAAATTATCTCAGATGTTCACTATATGTTTTTCCAAAATGTGCACTACTCATAATCATAATAATAATAATAATAATGATCATACATTTTATTTAAAAGTGATGAGACTGTGGACCAGGATAGCAGAGGTGTGAGGGGTGGGAGAGGGCGGAGATGATGTATGTTCCAAAGATGAAAGTAAGCAGAGTGGGTTGCATTGTTGACGTGTGACTGGAAAGACAGTTTGTTATCGAGGATGACACCCATACTCTTAACCTGAGGGGAGGGGAACACTGTGGAGCTGTCGATAGTAAGGGAGAAACTGTTGGCTTTGGATAGAGTGGATTTCGTACCGACGAGGAGAAAATGAACACCAAACCTATGGAAAATATTGCCGAGTGGGAGGAGGTAGATAATGAAGAGGGAGGGCCCCAGAATAATGATATTGTTGGAGCGTGGACTGTGAGTTTTTTTTTTTTTTTTTTACAGTCTCCAGAAAATCAGGTCAACCTTCCTTCAACTTTGACAGTTTAGAATTATGTTGGGTGACTGTTTTACACTTGCCTGGAAAATCCAGCTGTTTTTAGAAAATTAAAGACTGTCTTGATTGCCCACTAATGCTATGTGATTTGTGACACACCTTTAGAGTCACTACCAAGTCAAGTGAAGAGATTCAGGCTGTGGATTTGATTTCATGTGTGGGAAAAGAAAAACACTATTTGCTTTGAAGGCTGCAAATAAAGGTCATCAAAACTGAGCAGGCGAACTGAAGTCACACCAATTCCAAGCAGAGAAAGTGGAACAGCAAGTTTTGGCCGGACTTGGCACACGAATGTGACTTACTGAGGAGGATGATGACACAGAGCAGTATGGCCACCAGGGCTCCAGTGGTGAGGCCATCTGAGAAGGGCAGGACCTCGGGGCTGCAGGACTGCATGTTGCCGCGGCTGTCGCAGGCACAGACGCGCACGATGAGCGTGCTGGTGCTGCTCTGGATGGGGTAGTCGTTGTCTGAGATAACCACGGGCAGGAAATACATGCTCATCTCGCGGCGGCTGAAGCCTCCTCTCCGTGTCAAGATATTGGCAGTGTTGTCTGTGGAGTGAGTCAGCAGAGGAATCAACTGCAGAGACAACTTGCACCAACAGAGAACGGCCTATGTTTTTATTTTTACCAAATCAAACAGAGGATTAAAAACTGACTGAGACATCGTCAGCGTCATCTTACCTTCCCTGTCCACAATGGTGAAGTTGGGGTTGGTGGTACTGATAGTGAAGACAAACTTGTGGCCAACGAGCGGCTCGTCTGTGTCTACCGCACTTATTGTCTGAATCAGCTGCAGACAGGAAAAAAATGACAGGGAGTTCAACACATCTCATTTTTCAAAGAACGAGACCGAGGCATTGCTTTGCTCTTTTATGGATTTCCTTTTCCCTTTTTAGCGGTAAATAAAAATGACACCGACTAAGAATAAAGGATCCTCAGTTAAAAGCTGTCTTGGCACCAAAACACATTTATCATCTGACATGCTGCCGTTTACACCGCAGGCTCGGACTCTGACTGTTCTTTAATTACGACCAGTGTTTGGCTCATTGCCTGACAGAATGTCTGAAAGCCACGGCTCCTCCAAGACCACTGCTTTGCATGTCTTACATGCCTACAGATTGTCTCACTTCACATGAATCCACTGATATAAAAATATTTTTTATTCAAAAGCAGGGATATAAGTACTAATGTCCACATTGACAAAATCCCTCTGGACTGACATCTGGCTATTCGTGCTCACTTTTTCGCTTTGACGAACACATTTAACAGCTGCGCAAATGGTGAAAGTGCTAATTTTAGCGTTTTGCTCAGCGAGGTTCAAGCACCTGTCCTGCTTTGACGTTCTCGCACACAAATGTGTCGTAGGACATGGCAAACTCTGGTGCGTTGTCATTGACGTCCAGCACCTTGATGAAGACTGGCACTCGAGTTGTCTGACGCGGGTTATCTGAAGAAAGAAGAGAATGGATCTACAGTTAAATGCCCAACATCAGTTAAAGGCCAAGGATGATGGTTATCTTTTTTTTTTTTCTTTGAACATAGGAGTTGTTGGAAGAAAAGCGAAATTACTTATTTCAGTGGCGACCACAGAGATGTTGTGCCATTTGGACATTTCCCTGTCCAGGGCCTTTAGTGTGGTAATGGTGCCGTTCACTGAATCAATGTTAAACAGCCTCTCGAGATCAGTGTGGCGATCGATGGAGTACCTGCAAGAGCAAAAGGGGGATTTAATCGTTTTGGAGGGAAAAAGGAAAAAGGCGACTGTGATTTGATCGTCAGAAGACGAGCTCTCGCGCGCGCACACAGTGTTTTTCCAGTCACCTTGAAATGTTCAAAGTGAACTTAGAAGTAGGAAATACGCCAAATGGAATAGCATCAGTTTTGGAAAAGAATGCCCAAGGATTAAAAAAACACAACAGCAGTAGGAACACTTTTTTTGCTGTCGCCGTTAACAATATGCGCGCCAAGGACTCAGCAGATTGCACGGCCTTGTAAGAGGAAGGAGAAAGAGCCTTTGATATGTCAAAGTGTTTTAACAGATAAAAATGAGATCACTGCTACATTAGATTGGAAACGTCAGAGGAATGCCTCTCTTGTTCCAGTGAAAATGAGGAAAAAGGATTTTCCAGGGGATCAAATGGAGGGAAAGTGCTGATAGTTACAGTGGATATTAACCTGAGGAGGATTTAGAACTTCAACAGCCTGCATGCCTCATGGAATGACTTCACACCAGAGAAGAAAATATGTCTTGTTATTCTGCGACATCACTTGCGATTGAAAACTTGCGTGTCTCAATGTGAAAAATGTCAGATCTCTAGTGTCAACCCAACCCTGACCTCCTCTCAAAAAAAATTTTGACGCTGCACATCACAGGATGCTCAAAAAAAAAAAAAAACAACACGTTTATGACACTGATTGTGGAAACAAAGGCTAACATTTTTTCTCTCTTATTCCTGCTCATTTGTCATTGTCGACTTTCATACGCGGCTGAAATTTGAATAGGCAACTCGATGCACCATGTGGCACGCGCCAGGAGTGGCATTTCAGCATGTCAGCGGCAGGCAGGCGCCATATGTTGCAGAGCGGCAGCACTGAGCTGCGTGAATCGATACCGCAAGTTTTGACTTTGGGCCACGCCACAAAGGGCTTACATAATTCTGGGAAATAAACAGTGTCTGTTTTCACTTCACGGCAACGGCGACGGTGGCATCCTCCTTTGGGAAATGACCAGGAGGGAAGCGTGAATAATATCCTCTGCTTCTACTCTGACACATGGCAGCACTGACAGATTAGATTTAGCCAAGTGGGCACATTTCCATATTCCCAAGATAATAAGAGGAGACTTTCTATCAGGATCTTGTCCCGCCCGCTAAAACTGAAAGAATAAATTAAATGACTTAATTGCTGAGGAAATCTTCCACCAAAGCTGGCCATTGATTTAAAAACATTTGCAAGGGATTCTAAGGAGGGCAAATTTCTTGTCAATGGGATTTGGCTGTGACTATCTGCACTGAATTCCAAACACTCCATACTTGACTGCTTTGTTGTCAGCATCAGGGTCCCGGGCCGACACCACGCCAACGAAGCTGCCGGCGGCCGTGTCCTCGTGCACCTCAATGATGTAAGGGTTCCTGGTGAAGATGGGCGACTCGTCCACATCCTCCACCGTCACCCTGACGGTGGCGTAGTCTTTGAACTGCAGGCCGTGAATGAAGCGGGCATCCAAGTAGGTGTTCCGCACCTCCACTCTGAACTCGTAGTCTCTCTTGCCTTCATAATCCAGCGTCTGCAGATGAAAGAGCATCAAGAGTCAGAGCTGTAGACTTTTCTCTGTGAAATCAGTCCGTCTTCAGGATTTTCTGATAGGCAACTCATTGCCTTTCATTTGTCTGTCTTTATTTTATCCTCGCTACTAAATTCCAAGTTACAAATCCAAGCGGGGGAATATTGATCTGGGAGATCCTGAGGCAGAGGCTGGAAAGACTTTTCAGCAAAAGACTGTTTTATATTATTCATTTCAAGGGCTTAGAGAACCTGATCCAACACTCTGCTTCAAAAATAATTCTGTCGCACGCCTCTCTCGTATGGATAAACCTTATCGTACCTTAAACCGGCTTCTGAGCTGAATGGCGCCGTTGTGTCTTATAATTGAAGCTAAACGCACATAATAAGACAGGTGGAGAAAAAAAGGCCAGGCTTTGAACATGTGCTTTGTGTGAAAAGAAGTTTTCACTTCAGCAGAAATTTCCAAAAGTTAAAGTTTCCTTTTCCAGAAATATGTCCATCAACCAGGGTGAGAAGAGCCAAGAAGTGAGAAGTTTACTTGACATCAACTGGAGAGTCTTATTGTCTTATAAAACGACTAAAATGTTCAACACTCTGTACAAAAAGCACAACAATGGCAGAAACCTTTTTGATTACGACGACTCCCTCCTGTGTGGTTTGGTCCGTGACGATGTTGAACATGTCGTGACCGCCAACGATGCTGTATTCCATCTCTGCATTGCGTCCGACGTCTGGGTCCTCCGCCTTGATTCGACCAATGGCGCCTCCAACCTCTACTGACTCCAGAGATGTCACGCGGAAGGAATCTAAACATGGGGGTGGGGAGGGTGGGGTGTAGGCACTTTAGTGCAGACATGTTCGGGTGAAAGGATGGGTTGGCGGGACCAGAGACAGGAACTGTAACTTACGGTTGGCGAAGCGTGGCGGACTGTCGTTGACGTCAGAGAGGGTAATGCTGACAGTGGTGGTCCCTGAAAGCCCACCCATCTGTCCAGCCATGTCTTTGGCCTGGATTACCACCTGGTAGTTCTCCTTGACCTCCCTGTCCATGCCTGGCAACGCAGTCTTAATGGTGCCTGGAAACCACATGTACCAACATGGAATTCACCATTTCAGTGGATCTAACTTCTTCACTTCTTTTCCTCTTTCTATGTGGTGGCGCCTCACTGATTGAAGATTCTTTTGATTGGGCCAAATTAGGGAGGTCTGACGGTGTCTCAGGAAACATGCTGACCCACTTAAGTGTGATCACGTGGTCTGGCAGCTTGTCTGTTCATCTGGCTGGCATACTGGATTATCGACTGATTGGCAGGCAGGAAGATGCTCCATCTGACGCAGAACTTGAACTCACTAGAGGGCTGGCTGCCGGTGGGATTATAGACCTTTCACACCAAATTCAATGCCTTTACCTGAAGGGGAAACATATCTTGTACATTGATCAGGGAGTACTTGATTCTTTTGGTTTCTTTCTGCTGCTTCATTTGCACTACATTTGGCCACCACTTTGTTGGTTTTTCCCCCTTCTGATGTGGAAGCTTCCAGGTGTTGAGCCTCCAAAAATCAATACCCATTAATTCATCATGGCCACCGCTATGTCTGCTTCTCCAGCATTTACTTGCCAGCATTATGGTCTCACATTTTGCATTATTCATTTGTCACAACACTATGTATGTCAAAACAACTACAAGGTACGCTCTGGACTTATTTTCCTTTGTTTCCTTGAGATTATTGCCTGATAACCCTGATGAGGCTGCTGCCCCGGATTCCTAGCTGTAAAATAAGTGTCTATACAGGATGACACAAAGAGTTATTATTATTTAAGCTCACAGATGGATCCAATCAAATAGAAGGAAAATGACCCAAACAAGCTCACTGGAGGGACTAAAGACCACTTAGGACGAAAGGACATTAATTGAAGGCATCGGCAAAGTCAAGTAAAAATACAAGTCAAACTGCATGAAGAATTGAATCGCAGCAGCCCTGCAGGGTTGTAGCTCACCGTTCTCGGAGTCCACAGAGAAGTAAGGCTGTCCCTGCAGAATGCTATACACCAGCTTGGCACTGTTACCGTACGTCTGATCGTCTGCGTCAGTGGCAGTGATGGTGACAACCGACGTACCTGCAAACAGAACATGCAATGTCAAGCTCAGTGCCACAGTCTAGTGTCATTGTGAATGCATTATCGGGTCAGGATCAGGACAGCTACAGTACTGGCCAACTGCTCCATCACCTACCCACCACTCTGAACTACCAAATGACAGAAGTTGTTCTGCAAACAGGAGAGGATTGGACATTTTTAAATCTGGACTTGTGTTGTTGTTTGACTCTGACACAGACGCAGCATGCATCAAAATTCCTTTCAGCTGCATTAATCTCCTGAAATGATCTGGGGCACTCCAGTGTGTTCTTTGGACTGCGTGAAGGGGTCCGTTGTGCTCATTTCAAAAATGTTTCCTATTTAAACCCAGACCAAGGATCAGTTCCTCCTTCATATTCTGCCACTGAGTCGCTCCCCCCATTAAGTCCCGCATAATCCACCCGAGTGCTTGCCGCAAATACTGTCCTTGGCATTCAGAGGACCTCTGCAGTGCCCTGTTTGGGTCTGACTGTCTCCGTGCATACTAATGAAGCCTTGAACATCTGTCCCACTTAGTCTGGCCACTGACGGCATAAAAAGGGAGCTGCTTATTTTTTCATGGTTGGTTGGCTTGATTAACCACTGTGTTCAGTCCTGACATCGAGGGTGGCTGTGAGTGTTGTTGACCCCCTGACACACCTTTTGCCAGAAGGATATCGAAGCAGAGTGCACTGCGAGTCAGGGACAGTCTATTGTTATTTGTCCCTCCACAGACAGTCTATTCTGATGTATCCATGATTGCTTCAGTGCATGAATTAGCACTGGCCTAATTGAGGATTGATTTCAAATTGCGTGCATTATGAGTTGTTGTCTGTTTGTTGTTTTCATGAGCTCTTTTTGTTTAGAGTGTCGCTAATTTGTTTGTTTCTCTCACTTGAATGGAATGAAGTGGAGTGCAACGAAGCACATCCTTAATTGGAAAGAGTGTGACGATCTAAACTTTCAATATTTCTACTGCCTATTAAAAAATGGCAAATGGCATCACTTGGCATGAATGCCCAATGAGTCCAGGCCAAACAAATACTAATCACAAACAAAGAGTGTGCACTCAGCACAGCTGAGTGGCTTTGGAATTGTGCTGCAAATTACGCCAAACTTTACTCTGTCTTTTCTACTTCCTTATTATTGCCCTGCAACCATTTAGACCAAAATGTGGCTTGTGTGTCATTACTGAGCCGCACTTCACAATTAACTTGCATTATTTTGGATTCACTTGTCAAACGATTCATTGACGTTGGTCGCATCTTCAAGTTTAGAGCAGTCTTTTTTTTGCAAAAACAAAGTACAAATATTGCTAATATTGAGATATTCTTTGAAAGATGGAAAGTTCGCAAAGGCTAATGGGGCCTGTCGTATTGAAGGTTTGAAATATCACAAAGAATAAATCAGCTGTCAAAATAAGGGGCAATTTTTCATTCAGATCAATTTTTCATGCTGGCCAATTTGTTCTGAGTTGAGGCTAAAAAACATGCCATCACTTACCAACTTCGGACATTTCTGGGACACTGGCAAAGTAGATCTCCTTGGCAAACTTTGGTGCATTGTCATTGATGTCGTGAATTTTGATGTTGAACTCTGTGTCAGGCTCCAGCTCCTCATTGGTGTTGCGATCCAGCACCTTTGCGTTGAGCGTGTACATGGCCTTCTCCTCCCGGTCCAGCCTCTTGGTGGCATGAATATCCCCAGACTTCTCGTCGATCAGGAACAGAGTGCCCGCCCCCTCTCCTGTCAGAACGTATTTCACATTGCCCTCACCTTTGTCCATGTTGGAGTGCAGCTAAAAAAAAACAAAAACAAAGAACAAACGGGGAGATCAGATCAGGTCAAGTCTTCAGATCACATCATGTTGGTGTGGTAAGGAGCAGTTTCTGTTCAAGTATCGACAGTCGGCCAGTCAGTGGCACAGCCAGGGCTGAGACTCCCTCAGTCACACTGGGACATGTGACGCACAGACATGTTTACACACTGCAAGACAACACCAGAATACACAAGAGAAAGCAGTAACTAAACCCAGGATCCTTAGCTGCGAGGCAACAGTGCGAACAGTGTCTTTTTCCTTATGCGTTTGTCTTTGCTGTTGGTCATTTCAGCAAAGCTTTTAGCCTTGCATGCAGTCAACGCTGACAGAGCTATACATAAATAGAGGCACGGCACATTAGGCTGTCAGAATCCATAAATTGGCTTTTAATGTTTGCTGTCGCTACATTAGAAACATTTGAAAAAATAGTTTAAAATCCCTTTGAGAAATTGTATCTGTGTGACTCCCTGAACAGGCCGTCGCCTTTGCAACCCACGGTGTCAAACGCGACACACTCCATTAGTCCAGATCAAATTAGTCTGCAATTTTTCTTCCAAATTGCGCCTTTTGACAAATGAGCACAGAAAGGAAGAAAAAAAACCTGACCTCCAGCAATTATTGCTAAAATTAGTCACCTCTGACCTATCCATCACCTTGAAGCTGCTGCTACTGAGCGCCACGGAGGAGTAATGGTGGCGCACCGTGACAGACACTTGATTCAAGCTCATTACGGTAGTGCTTTCTGTCAGCAGATATATTTAGAGCTCTGTCTCACAGGCGCACGCATAAAATCGACATGTAGTTCAGGACGATGAATGCACGTTGGTGACTTATTAATATTAATATCTGCATGCTGAGAGAAAACTAATTAGTGGTTGGGGCTTTTTTTTCCACAGCAGTTGGAAGACTGATGTCAACAGTGCAACTTTGCATGGAAATCAGAAATATTGTGCCAGCGTGAGATTTGGCAGTTCAAAAGAAAATAAATTAATAAATTGATTTGGAAGAATAATGGCAAAAGCGGGGATGCATGTGAGACGAGACGCTGTCAAGTTCAAATAACTAATAGACGAGCGAGTTTATTTCAGCAACTTTTTACTCTATTGCCTGAAGTCCACTGAGGACGGATGCCTCTAGGATTCATTTTTCACATACAAACTCATTGTAAATCTATATTTTAAATAGAGCCCAACAGAGCTCGCTAAATGTATTGCGTACAACCAATAATATGTTTCGGGGAATTTTCTTTTTTTAACCTTTACAATTTATTGATTAGTGTCACCTATTGTAAGCGTGGGACCAAATCCCAAGTCCGAGCAAGCCATGTGAGGAACCATTGAGGAAGATGAGCTAGATAGACCTCATTAAAGCTAACGCTGCATAGTCTGGGAAAACACCATTCCAATAAAAATGAAATAGAAAAAGTACAAATTATTATGGAATTTTGAGGAAAAAAATAAAGTAGATTTGACAGGGACACTGTCACTGACACTCTGTGGCAACTTCTTATTACTGGAGTCACTGCACACTCTTCCTACTTCTGCACTGCCTGTCTAATAATTAGGACAGTGCAGTTTCAGGCTGTGTCAGACCACAGGAGCCGCTGTTTTTCTTTTTCCCAAATCTTTTGATTTTATCCTCCAGTGGATTTTCTTCTGATTATAACCATATTTACTGTCCTGATTGTAAACAGCGTAAGAGGCAATCCTGACGGGAGCAACAACAAACAATAAGCCCTGGAGGTATTTTACACATTTTCCTATGTAGGAGTGAGACTAACCTACTTCTCCCTCCTCTCTCTCTCTCTTTTTTTTTTTTTTTTTTACTAATTATGGCCTGTCTATATAGCGCTGCTAATCACATGGGTACACAGATCATCTCCCTATGGTTCCATAGGTTTCCCCCTGGGTGGATGTGCAAACAAGGATATATTTTACAGATGAATGGAACTTTTTACCCGGTCCATTGCGTAGATGACGACTCAACTGTATGTTGCTAAAAATTGGGAGAAAAAAAAGGAAAAGAAATACAGCCAGAGGCAGTAGAGGAATGTTATTTGATTTGACATATAGTCATACAGATTTGACAGTAGTCATAACCATTCCTTTTAGATTGCTATAATGACTTCTAGGTCATAAGTATATTGTTAAGTGTGTCATTAAGTGTTTACAAAAAAGCAAATTAATACATATTTATATTTTTTCTGAAGGAGAATATTAACTGGATTATTCTTTGCTAGTAAATGGCATGTTCATGTCAGCCGTGTCAGGTTTCATGAACCAGTGGACACAACTGCGAATACACTGTAATCCACACCTGTGGTTATTTTTTTTTTCTACTTTTCACTTCAAACTTTTGCTGCTCCAGCTCGGTTAGACTTGCAGATGACAGTAGTGCGCCAGGAGCCAAACCGTGTATGAAAGCAACCTTGGTAAAAATTTCCCTCTTGTAATATTCTTGTTTTCCTTGCAAGGATCCTGAACCGTCAAAACCCCACCGTACCGATGGTCCATCTGCATAACGGGTGTGCTCCAGCATACATACAAGGCAACTTCAAAATGTTCTTTCTGTGCCAAATTAGATGGAACACTTTTGGGAGACACATAGTGCAAAAAAAGAGAGAAAAAATCTGCTCCTGTGCGATATAAACGGTAAAATGTGACTCACGCTGTCGCATTTTTATTGACATGTTGCAGACAATCTTCTGAGTCTACAAGGCAGGCAGGGAAAAGCCAGTGCGTGTTGAGAAGAGCAAATACGAAACGGTGGCATTGATACTCCTGACAAGTGTGGCACAGAGTGTCTCCACGCAGCCTTTCACAAAATCAAATGTTAGCACGACTGCGCCGCAGTTCGCGGGGATTTGGAGGCTCTCCTTTCAAGGCCTCGCAGCACAAACACAGCCCTTTTCAAGGCCTTACAACACAAGCACAGAGGAGAGCCTTGATGAGTTAAATCGCTTTGCACAAACACTGAGGAATTGTCAGTAAAGCAGCAAAATCATTGGCAATTCTTGTCAGGTCCCGGCTAAGCATTGCTCGCCGCTGCAAAGAGGAGATAGTGAAACAGAGTGCAAATGGATACAGAGTAATTACTCTTCCTCCCTCTCTCCCGCTGTCTCTTTAGACGGACCAGAAAAAAAAAAAAAATCTTCAGCGTGCTGAAACAGTTGTACCCAAACGTTTTTATACTATGCAGGTTAGACCCACTGTATGTTGAGCTCGCCGACTGCATTTCCACGGCATCTGCAGCTTCTGCGGTATTCATGCTGAAAATTGATCCAGCGAGGTTCTTACAAAAATCTCAAGGATACATGCCGACAACATATTAACACAACAAAGCCAATTACCTTGAATATTCAAATTCAGGGCACAGCATTCCTACCCCCCACCGCCCACCCCACCCCACCCCGTGCAAGACAATGCAGTGTGGCGGGATTTTAATGGGATTTTGTTCACTTCAAACACGCCACTCAACCACTCCACAAGCCAAAAAGTTTGCCGTCGTATTGCTCAGCATTGCAAGTGCTCGCACTTTGACAGCCCTTTGCTTAAGAAGTAGGGCACAGCACCACAGCTGCACGCGGCAAACGCTCACAACTCATTAATGGCCCCCGTGAAAGTCAGTTAAAACCAGATTTGAGGCTCCCCCACCCCCCCGACCCGCTCCGCTCCGCTTTTGATGCGTGCGCAGCTCCGCCGCAGCACATTCACGGTCATAAAATACAGCGATGCGCCCTCACAGCGGCTTCTAATTGTTGTAGCATGCGAGTGCTCTCAGTTCCTCTACTGCCGTGACTTTTCTTATCTCTCCGCCAGCTCTCAGTCAGCACTACTCAGTGTGTAAGCTTCAAAGCGACGTGTCTTTTTTTTGAACACCTGGATAAGCAGCACTTGCTGCTGCGTTTGCATCGCGCTTGCTGTTGCCACGGTTGCACTGCTGCAGCCGCGCCTCTTCTGCTGCCTCCTTTCATGCGAGCGAGCGTGGTGAAGGGAGTGCAGCGGCGGTGTTGGTGGTGATGTAACCGCGTGTCTGTTCTTTACATCAAATGTGATTGCCTTAATCAAGAAATCAAGCTCAAGTGACAGCCGGCGAGTCTGTGTGGGCTGATTGGAGGGCCTTGATTGAATGCGAAATAAATAAGGTCTCCCGTCGACGCCGTGCACTGCAAAGGCCATTAAACGATCTTTATGATGAAGACCATCAAGGCTTTGATGGCCTTGTGCCAGGAGGGGCGAAAGTGCTTCATGCATTTTGTTGTGGTTCCCCCGTCTTTTCTCTCGGCCTGTGTCTCAGCCGCGGGCTCTTTAATCTGTTTGTCAATGGGTTTTACAATCGACCCATTGAGCTAGCTAGCCTTGCTTTTCACCCCTCTGCCTGAAATATATAATAACATACTGGTTGTTGCTCCCTTACACTTAATATTCATTAAAAAAGAGAAGAGTGTTGTGAGCCACGAGCTCAGAAAAGAGTGTTTTCTGGCAAAAAGAAGTGACTCAACAGTCATTCGCCACAAACTCTCAGCTGCCTCGTATGTTTGTCTGTAAGGCAGCTTTTTCTCTCCGTCAGATCACAGTCCATCTCTTAAGGCTGATGGAATCACAGACACGGATCACCAGCTTTTTCTTTTTTTCAATGAGCAGTTTCTTCAAGCTCTTACATTTGTGTGACACTTTAATGGTGACTCATATTGTGAACACGGGCATAGTGGTAAGCTGCCGAACGAGTTGCCATCACTGCTGCAGAAGGCTGCTGTCAGAAAGCATCAAAAGAGCAGAGAAGAAAGGCACATGGAGCCCGCTGTTGACATACCAGCACCTCTCATGACTAGCATGTGCTTTGCTGCTCCGTCATATGATACAAAAGGGTGAATTTCTCCAGCTGCAGTTTGATTGATATGTTTTCTCCCCTCCATTCCTTCTCTCGCTTTTACACCCCTCTCCCACCTGCTTTTTCTTCGCCGTGCCATATCAAGATGATGTTATTTGCAAAAAAAAAAAAAAAATTGTCATATCCCCCTACTCAACCTCACACGCGACTCTTGTTTACTCGGGGGAATGAGGTGGTGTGATGAAAGCCAGCTTCCTCAGAGAAAATTGGCTGTCGACAGGCACCTCATTTCCCTCCCCGGGGCTGATAACTGTGGCGTTTCCCCATCACACCTGCCTTTAAAGCGCTCGCACGGGTGAGCTGACAGGAACCTCTCAACCTAGTGGGAGGAGCGGGGGAGTCAATTGTCCTCAAACTCGCTTCTCTTTGGCACTTTGAGGCAGAAAGTTTTTTTTTTCCCTTTTTTTATTTAAGCGTGCACAATTTTGAAGGCCGTCATCTGAACTCCCCCAACCTGATTGTTTGGGGAATATCTCTCTTATCCGCATCAGACTTGTTTACTGCATCAAGAAAAAAGGCTGTTACAAATGCATTGGAATACAGACTTCACATCGCACTCATGAGCACCCTGATAGGGTGTGCATTACCAGGGCTTCTTTCACTTTGGTATCCCTGTGTGCATTATGTGCACTGGCTTGGTTTTTTCACTGCACATTGCAATACATGCGCACCCTTGGAGCGATGCTCAAACAAAGGTGGAGCTTCCTTCAACACTACTCTTTTATTTGTGTAGCATCTCGGGCAAGCTGACCCGCCAACCCAGTCAATTGTTATTGATTCCACGACTACAGACCTTGTTTTGCTGGTAGTTACAGCTGCAGTTGTAAGCCAGTAACACAATGCATTGAATCATTGATTTACCCTCTGTGTGTATAGTGCAACAAAATTGAATACAGATGCTGTCGTCAAAGGATTTGACCCTTCCTCTTACCTGAGAGCAGCATATTGTTAAGTGTTTTGTAAGTTGGGGCCTTTGTACGGCTATATGGTCAAACTGTTGTTTTACATTTCACATTGTTGTGATTTGGCTGACACACCAGTTGGAATCTGTGAGCCAGTCTGTGTAATTAACAACCTCAAGCACAGGAGGTTTTTGGGCAAAACTGGACAAACCTTCATTTGGCTTCATCCATCATAGTAATTGTAGTAGTAGTAGTAGTAGTAGCAGCAGTAGTTACTGCATTGCATTGCATTGGCTTTGGGTTTGCCAGCAGCTCAATGAGCTAATGACTTACATGTCCTCCTGCTTGTTGACTGGTCAGAGAAATTAAAAAGTTCTTTTGGTGAAAACATTGTCATGCTGGCTATCCTTTGAAGCCTGTGCTTATATATATATATATATATATATATATATATATATATGTAGCTTCACTCTTTATATGTTTATACAGGGAGCCATTGTTATAACCAAACAATGGCACCTGCCCAACAGCAAATCAATGCAGCTCTGACTGCGATACAATAGCGTGATTTTCACTGAACAAACGGAGTGATGAAACAGTCAAAAGAACAGCGTAGGCCTGTAAACAAAGAGCGCACTCTGCGTGCACTTCCTCTGGATGCCATCCAGTCAGTTTCCTGGCAGCTCGTCGCATCAGAAACCCTCAATTGCGCTGCTAGAATTAGTCTGTGCGTCAGGTGCCAGGGACACATTACCTTGCCCACATATTGGTGGTCATTTCCTGTGTACTCCTCCAGCAGAAAGAACTGATTCCACATCCATCCACGCTTGGAGCGCTGCAGAACCCTCCCTCCGTCGTTGTCCGGCATCCCAAACAGTTTCCCAATATTCCCAGGCGTGAGAGGCATGGCGGTGCTGGGCCACAGCATGGAGAGCGCCAAGAGAAGCAGCAGCTGATTGGCTATCATTGTATCCAATCAGTTGCAAAATGTCCCGAATGACTTGTGAATTATGGTAATAGGCTTCTGATTGGATGAACACTGGAAGGCAGTGTCATCAGAACAGACATTGTATTCCTCTGCGTGTGATGTCGTGCAGATACCTGCAGGGGGGGGATAAAAGATAAATGTTTAGTCCAGCAGAATGTCGGACACTTTTACGTCGTTTAACCTCACTTCAACGGTCACGTGAATGGAAAAATATTGTAACAAAAAAGTTTTTTTTTTTTTTTGTTGTTGTTTTTTTTATCTGCAGCTAAACTAGATTAAAGCTTACCAAACACAATCTTAGCAGACATGCAAATTTGTATTTGTAATTCTTTTTTTTTTAATGTCGTATTAGAATGAATGCGGCAAGATTAGATCGCGGCTTCAATGTTTATGCAGTGGATGCTCAAGGACAGGGCGTGAGCTTTTGATAGCAATAAATCATTGTGACGTGCATTTGGGTCATTGTCAACTATAAACCTCCGACCTGCGGAGGACAGCGCGGCGCCTAATAGCATCCATGCTGCGAAAAATGCTTGTATCCAGGCCACGGCCAACCTTAATTCCCCTCCTCTCATGCCTCAATGGCTTCATAGTTTTTATTTTCATTTTTTCCTGATTGACGTGTTGAAGCATTTTGAAGCAATTTTAGTACGATCAGGGGATTATTCTGATTGTCGTGAGTGTAGGATAGAGCTAGATCTAGATTACACCTGTGTGTATGGACACCACCTCTGCTGTAAAGTTTAAAAATAAAAGATCCCACCTTTTAAACGTTAAAATCCCATACTATTTTCCCTGTGGCATAAACACAACCAGAGGACACTAATCATCAGAGAGAAAGCTAGAAGAGGGAAATCCCTGCTGTTACACTTTCCTGTCATGTTCCCCAAAGCCAAGAAGTGAGCATCACTTCTCTAATTACCACAGTCACGTCCCCGATGACGCGCAAACATTTGTCTGCCGCGGCAGAGTGAGCGTCTGTGTGTTTAAATGTTGCGACGCTGCCCATTTCCCGGATCCCTCCGACAGCGGCAGAGGAAAAACTCTTTGCATCTGCTTTACATCTGCAGCACTAATGAGCAACCTGCGCCGGTGCAGGCGGCCTCGGATTGCCTCGCCAACGAGCCTCTCAGCGTCATTGCTGTGTATATATTAGTGTAATCCCACCCCAAAGGTGTCACAAGGTGGCGTGTGATGAGTTCCCTAAAACCCTCAGATCCCTGCTGCAGGTACATACGCCGTCTCACACACTCTGCGCCAAGGAGGTTTTGTCCCCACCTGGACTGATCCTGATAGGTAATTTGGGCATGCATGAATAATTTATGGCCCTGTGGACGTTAATCCCAGTAAATCTGGCCTCTCTCTCTTCCTAATGAAGCCCGTTTAGACAGTTTTCCTGTGTGCGGACGAGGTTATCAGAGTTGGCGACGGCTGTGAGGCACCGGCCGAGCGGGTTTCTGGCTTTTTTTATGCGCCGTTATCGCTTGAGAACGATGATGTTCGTGCACAGCATCCATTGTGAGAAAAGAAATAAAAAATTAGCAAGGCTGCTCCATTGATGAAACTGAAGTGGTGCAAAAAAATAAATGAATGTAATTTTCTTTGAATAGGAAAATCAAATAAGTGAGCTAACAAGATCTCAGCATAAAAAATTCCTCATCCGGCTCCTCACTCTGACAGTTTAACTGAATTTCATCGTCCATTATTTCAGAGTAAAATCCAACTTTATCTTCTTTTTTTTTCCTGTCATAGCGTATAAGAGTTGGAGAGTAAATTAGACTGGCCACCACAGCATAGTGAGTCCAAAGTAAAGTCTCAACATGCTGAACCTGATAATGCAAATAGGGATTTTAACACTAACACCAGAGTCTTTTCTTGCAGTTTTAATTCAGCTGATTTAATAGGAGCAGTGAAAAAAAATACAGACGGTGCTAAATTGCACGTCAATACATTTTTTTTAAATGTTCTTTTTCCTCTGCGTTGCTGCCGACGTGGCGTGAGCGTGACACCAGCCTCTCCTGAATCAGGAGACGCTGCCTCGCAATTAATCTAGTCTGATGCTTGTGATTGCATTTTCTAATTATCATCGCAGCCCGTCCTTGTGTTTTAATAGCATTCTGGATGTTAATCTTTGATGTGGCGCGCCTATTAAGCATTAGGGCCAGTGTGTCTTTTTCACAATTCCTCCAAACACGGCGCTAAGAGGCAGAGTGTGAGGCGCTGAATCCCTGCCAAGATCCCTCCGACTCCAGATGAGGATCCCTAACTCTGAACCCAGCCTATTAAAAACAAGGCTGTACTCGGGGTGCGGAGGGGGATAAAAGCCTGTTTATGATGGGATGAAGTTGCGTACAGCTCATATGGCTGCGAATTAAATGGGAAAAAGTGGCAGCATGAAGACACAAAATTGTTAAATATGCTTTTAAAGTCTTTTCCGGGGTTGCTATTCTTAATGCCAGTAAAAACCTGGCGGCGGCGGCAGCAGCAGCAGCAGCAGCAGCAGCAGCAGCAGCAGCACTCCCAATATGTATTTTGTAAAATTACACATTCTTGTTTTGCTGAAGAAGAATATCTTTGTTGTTTATCAGGATATGGCTCCCCAGGAAAGGAAAAAAAAATATAGTGCAGTTTCGCCAATGTGAATTTGAATGCACGAGCAAACATGCACGCACAACAAGGCGCTTTGAATAGCCTTCTCTGACTTTAGCCGGACAATTATTGGAGGTGCAATGGGCAGCAGTGGTCTGGCCGCTAAAGCTCTTTCAGAAGTCTTGCATGCATAATAAAGTGGCCATGATGGAAACATTAAGACATGCTTGAGCGACTGCGACCTTTGGCCGGGTTTTCATCTACAAACAAATACAAAACAATAATGAAATGAAATGACCGACCGCCTGCTGCAAGAGTGTAAAAATACTTGATCCGGACATACCCATGTGTAATTATTTTCTCTATTAAAACAGAGCAATAGACTTGCTCTGATTGTGAAAAAAACGAACAGACAGATATGGAACGAGGGCACCGGGAGGAGAGCAAGGTCATGATGCTGCTGTCAAGATCACTCCTGATCCCTTGTACCTGCATCCTAAAACCACGTTGTAAGGCGAGTTTTCCTCTGGTGTGAAAGCGCTGCGTGTCTGACAGGAGTGGCAGAAGAAAGAGTGCTCTGTGATTGGCACTTTGAGTATCGTCGGTGATTGCCCGCTTCGCGCTGACAGGCCAGCAGTCAGAGTGTAAATCCGACAGTAGAAGGGCGTTGATGCGCCGAGGCGCATGCAAGAAAGGCATGTAGGCGTGCACGCACGCACGCCACTGACCACTTGGTGGAGCCCTCGACCTTCCCCAAGCGTCTGCCTTGGCTGGCTGCAGCCCTGGCCAAACCTCTGCAAGCTTTACTTACTCTGTTTTGAAATCCTTTAAGCAATTTTGTGATACAGTGTGCACACTTTCTTGTTGAAAAGCTACGACAAAAGAGGGAGGGCCCCTCTCTTTTTTCCCGATTTGGAACGGAGGATGTTTAGCCCTGAAACCAAACATATTAGTCACTCTGTTGCTCTCAAAAATCCACCTCTCATGTTCAGATGCTTTCAGGAAGCTGGACGCATAATAATCATCTTATCATTTAGCAGTGAACAATAGTGGAGAAACATCTTTAAGGAATATTTACCTTAGAATATTCTACAATATCAAAAATGGTTGTGTAAACCCTGATTCCCTGCACTGTATGCATTATTGATAATGTATGCATACAAATACTCACTGTGCCTTGTGCCATATATATACATAAATATTCATCCCTGTTCCTTAATCCCAAACCAGCAGTGCTGAAAGCCCGCGAGAGCCTCGGCGTGAGAGATCATATTCCCACCTTTTTCATCGCCACCGAAAGGTCACTCCATATCCCACAATAATTCAGGGAGCGTGTTCGCGGCTAATTTGCCTTAAACAATGACGCTGTTATGTGGCGGGTGACCTCGGCTCGCACTAATACAGCCATAAATTATCACGCCGAGGCTGCACACTGAGGAGCAGGCGGTTAGCGAGGGCGCGGAGGGGGTGGTGGTGGTGGCGAAGAGGGGTTGGGGGGGGGGGTGCAGAGATGGTAAAAGGAAAGGCAGGAAGCGTGAGAGGTGGATTAAGTTTTGTGTGCTGTGGAGGATATGCACATGTTAGGGACCCGGCAAACTCTGCTGGCTGCTCCTCTGCAGTGATAAACACCTCTGTGCATTTACCAGAGATATGAACGCTACACTGGATCTCCATTGCATCTTCCCCGAAGCGTATCACCAGCGTGACTGGCCCCGGCAGCTTCTCAACAGACCGCAGGCAGGCAGGCAGGCAGGCAGGCAGGCAGGCAGGCAGACAGATGACAGACAGACAGGCAGATAGTCATGCACAGAGAGTAGGTAGAAGATAAAGGTAGGTAGGGAAAGGTGGAGGAGTTGACATGTGTGCAACAGAGAGGACGTCTATGCAGAGTGCAAAGCCTCTCTGGAACAAAGTAACACTCAACCTTAAAGTTGCACAACAATTATTGCTGTTTTTTTTGGGGTTTTTTTTTCAAACTTGTGTTTCAAACAATGTTTTATTCTTTTTAAATGGAGCTTAATTTAAGATTTTGCTATAGAAGAAATATGTTTCTGTCTCTTTCATTGATTTGTTTATTTGTTTATTTTTTTATTTTTGGCACATGAGGGCGTGAATGCATCAGCACTGAAGTCTGAGACATATTTGCTCAGGGGGATAATAAAGTGTATCGAATTGGAGCCGAATATATCGCACCGAAAGTTGAAATCTCCCTGTTCTGTTCTTTAGAGACACACACACACACACAGACAGATACACACAGACACACACTCCCTCTCACACACACACACACACACACACACACAGGTCCATTCAGCCATTTATTTCTCTAGGACAACTTGTACGTAAATCAACATGGGAAACAAATTCACATCCAGTTGTGCAACGTCAGTAAAATACAATTCCTGCGTCAGCCGGCGCAGACAGTCATGCTGTGATCCACCTGCTCCCGGAGTTGTACCACTTTTTATTTATTTCCCCTTTAATTTACCCACCGTCCACACCAGGGTGTCAGTCTTTTTTTGTCACAGTGCAAGATGCAGATTAATCCTCTGGGCAGTCTGGAGGAGCACTGAGTAGAAGTGATTTTTTATTTTAAAGAAAACCTCAACAAATTGGAGGAGCAGCTCTCACCTTGTGGTTTTGCGCAGCACAGCATCCGTCGATGTCACTCAGCAGCGGCTGCAGCTCCTACTCCTTAGCGGTGCTTAGCGATGGAGGGTCTGACTCCTCGCGGCAGTGCTTACATTCCAAGACTGACAACGGCACAGCTGGTGCACGGCGGCGTGTGTGTGCGAGAGAGAGAGAGAGGGAGAGAGAGAGAGAGATAGAGAGAGAGAGAGCGCGTCAGCGAGAGAGCGAGAGAGAGAGAGAGAGTGTGTCTTCCTGCCTCCCTCCCTTCCTCTCTGCCCTCCCCTCTCTGCCGTTGCTGCTCTTCCTCCTCTCCACTTTTCTACCGTCTCTCTCTCTCTCTCTCTCTCTCCCCCTCCTCCTCTTTCTCGAGCAGTGCATCACTTCTGGCGCTGGATGTCACAGAGGCTGAAGCCGAGGCGACTCTGCTCGCTGATTGGCTGCCATTCACTAGTTGGCGATAAAGGAGGTGGGGGTTAAAAAGAAAAGGGAGGATGTTTGGTTGAGTGGGTGGTGGGGAGAAAAAAATAGTTGCCCCTTACGTCCCAGTGAGCATGGGCTGACTGTGGAACGGAGAAACTGGAGGAGGCTGGACGGCGAGAACACACACACACACACACACACACACTCGCACACACATACTGTTTTCCTTTTTTCTTCTTCTTCTTCTTCCGCCGTCCACGTACTTCCTGTGAACGCAGCCAGAATGCTGTGCTCTGCGTTAGGCAGGCAGGCTGCGCTGCGCCGGGAAAGCTTTTGACGGATCGACTCTATGATGTCTGATGTCCAAAGCAATGGCCGTCCCCGGCAACCCTCTCACATCTAATCTCTTTTTCAATGACAGTGGAATGAAGGAGAAAAAGGCCATAACTTGTAAATCAGCCACACAGCCTGGAGGGGTAAGGAGGTGGGGGGTGAATCATATTGGGAGAGAGGGAGCCTGCTCTCTCTCTCTCTCTCTCTCTCTCTCTCTCTCTCTCTCTTTCTTCATCCGCTCCTCTGGACGACTTGGCTGGCAGTGTGTGGCAGGTGTGCACGCCGTCCAGGCGCGCTCTGTCATCTCGTCTCATTACACGCCTCGTGTCGGATGCATATCAATACGTCTCCATACAGTCTGCGCTGCCGAGAGTGCTATAGCATTTTAATCCAGCAGAGGGGAACGGATGGAGGCAGCGATATGTCTCAGAGGTGTTTGATGTCGAACTCTGTTGCCAGACTACATGTGGGCGTGGGCGTGCTCTCCATCTAAACTGTGTGGTTGTGTCGACACGCATGTGTGTGTTCAAACTTGACTGTGTGTTTTGTTTTGTTTTGTGTACTTTAGTTTAGTGGAGTTTTTTTTGCTGCCATGTTTCTTTTCTCAGGTCGGGGTGAGATTGAGAAAAGCATATGAAAGGAGCTGCTGAAGTCAAGTGAAATCATCTTAGCAGTGCCAGAGGACATGTTGTCTATATATACATATATATATGTATATATATATATATGTATATATATATATACACACACACACAATACTGTTTCTGTTCTGCAAAGCCAAACTGTTATGTATGATCCTTTTCAAATATACATGTCTATGGATTATCCCATAATCATCTTGCATGTCTGTGTCCTGCCTACAACCATCATTAGTCACCTGGTAGATATGGCACGCAGGAGTGTGGAGTGTGCAACTATTGACACTTTACACACCTCAATCAACAGTGTTGTGTAGTACTTGCAGTTAATAGTCTGGCAAAAAAAAAAAAAAAAAAAAAGCATTTGCTCATCATTTGGGACAAGCTCACAATGTTGAAAGTAGCTCACTGCACAGTAAATAATTATCCTGCTCTGAGGTCAGTGTGCTCCAGGAAGAATGGGACGCGGCTCTTCTTTTGTTTTCAAATAGCTGGATGTATACGTCCCATTCTCTTCCTATACTTTCATCCTATAAAAGCCAGGGTTCAACATTTTAGTGATGCAAAGGCATCCGCCTACGTGTTGTCTGGGCCTGATACGTGGTCTGCTGTTTTTGAAGGAACCGGTACCTCTGAGAGGGTTGGAGATTGGGGTTGGACGGAGGGTCACACACTCAGCACTGGAGATATCCAGACACCCACCGCAGGGATCGCAAGTGGTGTCAGTTTTGAGAGCAAACGCTGGTGATTGTTTCCTGAAGCAAGTGAAATGAATTTTGTGCCAAAACACAAGTGAATGAATGAAGACCTCCTTGGGGCAAAGAAGTGCTGGGCGCAAAAGTGTTTGCATGTTGGCCACGGCGCGATAGAAGAGAAGCGTCTAGTAGTCATGACCCCTTGAAAATGCCTGCCCAAGTTGCTACAGAATCTAAAAAGCAGCGGAACTCACAACTCCGTGTGTTGCTTGATGCCTCTGCTAGATGGCCTTCAGACCAACACGAGCCGGCTGCATGAAGACGGTGCACGTCGGTGTCAGACACGAAGGAAATCCTCCAGCAAATAGAGTTTGCTGCTTCTGCCTCGTCTGAGTAATGCAAACAGTTTCCGACCTACTCGCAGCTTCACCTCGAGCAGATAAACGGCCGATTGAAGTGGGTTTTTGCGAGACGCTCTCACTCCCAAGCTGTGCCATCCATGAATCATTAAAGAAAAGCATCGTTTTACTGCTGGCCAACCTCATCCTGGCTCAAGTTTTATCTCCCGATATCAGTGTGAATAGATTATCAGCTCAAAACTGCCCGTGCCAGATAAATAAAAATGCAAACAGGCCAAACTAATTAACATCAGAAGGCGCGGCGAGGTCGCCTGCGTCTCATTGCGAGCCAAGTCCTCACAGTTGATAATTCAGTCCTGGGTTGTGTTTGTGGCGCTGGGAGATTAAAAAGTAGGTGTTTGTGTTTGTTCATGTGTGCATACGATGGCGTGTTTGTGCGTGGAGCTGCGGGAAGAAAGGAGTAGTGTGTTTACTTATACCCGCGTGTGTGTGTGTCTCTGGGAGTTTCCTCAGCGCGCTAGTGTGTGTGTGTGTGTGTGTGTGTGTTTCCCGCTAACAAGCCACAAGGATAAAAAGCAGGCTAATTTGTACATCTCTGCATAGAATTAGTTTTAATTTACCAGCTATCTACACCCCTGGGACGTTAATAACGCTGTTGTTACAGAAGCCAAACAACTCTGTGCAAACATCAGAGAACACGCGCCAGTATTGTACACAACTGTTTCCGGGAAATACAGACACAAGCTCTCAGAGCAGCACAAAAATGCCCATCTGCTCCTTTTAACAGTCCTCTCTGTGCGAGTGAGCAAATCCCAGACACCCATTCTATCCCTCCTTCCCCACTGATTAGGACTCCATTACGTCGAATCAAAGTTTTCCCGGCCGATGAAACGTCTCCCGTTAAGCGAGAGTGTCTCCCGGTCCTCTCCCAATTCCCAGCGTCAGCTCCCATCAGCGTCAGCAGCCTGTTGCACTGGCGCTCACCTCCGCAGTGCTAGCTGCTGCTGCTGCTGCTGCTGCTGCTGATTACTTCTCTGATCCTCCCCCTCCCTGCCTTCCCAAAGGAACGCACAAGTGGGGATGCGTGCCGCCTGTTTGCAGCGCTAGCATAACAGCTGCAGACGCTGATAGCTTTCCAGCAAGTCCCCGCCCCCTGTGGCAGTACCACTTAAATGTCCAATGTGTAACATTTGGCTTTATTTATGATTTTCAAATTGGGGAAAGCTTAATATACTGCCCATAGATATATTAAGAAAAGTCTTCATGTAATACATTTTTCTTCCGGCATGCATTTAATATGCCTCTCGTTAAGCGTGACTTTTTCAGTGTTTGTGAGTCACTAGTTTCTTCACCAGAGGACAATTTGTTCTCCACAGGGCCATTGTTAGAGATAAAAATCTTTTACAGGCTTTGTCGACATCATCAACATAGACTTTGTTCCAGTCTTGTTGAATCAAATAATATTTAAAAGAATGAATCACCTTTTCAGTTTTTTTGCCTGATTACCCTGTATTTTCTAACCTCTTTGTTCTAACCTCTGTGCTCGAGTGTTGGGGTTAGGGTTGCGTTAGACTAGTTGGTGTCGAGGCAACTCCTCAGCACCCGTGTTTTTAACCATCGTATCAGGTGCAGCCTCCGAGCTGGAGCCGTGTGTGAGATGGCCCCTGCGCGACGAATGGCACAGTTGACATCCCTCGAAACTTCTAACCTTCAAAACTCCCAGTCACATTCTCAAACCCACCTCCACGATCAATGATCAGAGATTCAGGGCCATGGACAGTCTCAATAGTGCACCTCCTCCTGATGACTGTTTAGAGAGTCATCACTCCTTGAAAGGTGGTGCACCGCCGCCACTGTTTCCTCCCCGAACACTGTTATATTTTAAAGTTGTGCTTTTGAAAAATTCATTGTTGTTTCCTTTCCTTTTTCTTTTTTTTCCAAAATTCTCAGAAGCCTCCAGGGTCCTCCCAAGACGCTATTCTTTTCGTTTCAAACAGCTTTTACAGACTTTCAGGTCATAAGTTGAAGTTCCCCTTCTGTATGTTTTCAGTCAAGTCTCAGTTTCACTTCACAAAAGCAGCTCTGGTACGACAAATATAAAATCAGGCTTCAGAGTCAGGCGTGTCTGCTCCGTCTCTTTCTTCAAATCTTTGGTTTGCATTTTCATTTGCGTTTAATTGTGAACTTAATTCAAATTAAAGCCCTAATTTTATTTTTACTGTGTCAAATTAATATTAATGCTATTTTTTCAGTAGATAATGAAATGATCTACATATTTTGTTTGTCTTTGCTCCACTTCTTCTGTATGTCGCTGCCAAAAAGTCTCTGTTCAGTGTTTCAAAAGATTGCAACTGGCAAAAAAAAAAAAAAAACACAAAAAAAGTCCTCCGTCAAATTCCAAAGAAACTTGGCTGCCAGGTGTGCAGCTGTGTATTGTGCTTTGTGCGGCTGTCATCTCTGACAGCATTGTTTGCTGCAAGAAAGTAAGGGAAAGTCTGTAAGAAGAAAAGTGTAAAGTAAATACACAAAAACTAACAAATATAAAGAACCCCTGCTGTTGTCATGCTCACAGTTGAGTCAGCAAGGTCATCTCTCGCTTCTGAAGTGCAGCAGTGTACAATTCAAAGCTGTCTTGCATCTTTTTCTTCCAGAGGATTTTGTTGGCTTCATGAGCATCACCTAAAACCACGGAACAAAAAATCTCCCACTCCTTATTGTTTTCTGATGATTTCACAGCGACGGCTTGTTATTACGCAAATGTCACACACATTCTCCGTAATTACAAACACACTCCGCTACACAAAATGCGACAACTCGCTTCGTCTCGTTTGATCATCCAAACTTGATTGCTCTGTAATTTTTCCCAATCAAGGCGAAAAACAGGCGATCCGGAGTGGATAGCCTCGCCGCAATCGAAGCTGCGTTTGACTGGAGCATCAATCTCGCTCTGAGCTGGAAATAAGCAGTTAGCTCACGTTAGCTGGGAGGAAATGAGGCATCTGCCACTACTTTAGCCATCTCCTTCAGAGGGTTTATGTTATAATTACACTCCCAGCATTTTTTTTTTCTTTCTTCCCATTCTGACTTGGTTGGAGCGACCCTGCTCATAACAACTCACTTTCATTTTTCATACATTTCACAGAGTCACGCTAACTAATAATTGCCATTTCCCAGGCCTGGCGCTTGAGACACGTAGAGATACATTTACAGTTTAACTGCTCGTTGGGAAAAGTCTTAGAAACGCCGGCCTGAAGAGTCAAACTGGGCCCGGTTTAACTTAACTGTGTTCAAAGCCGTTACCACCTGCGTCGTGTTAATTATTTTCAACAAATGTCCATTCCTTCAGACATGACACATGCTGAGACTAACGTTCATTGTTTCGGCCGTGCTTTGTGTTTTTAGGGATTTTTGGGGAGGGTTTGGGTGTGCAACTTCCTCTGGTACCAAGGACCATCACTGCTTAACCGCCATATGATCTTTCTGCTATGTGCCATGTGGAATAAGTGACTTTTGTATTATTCGACTTCCCCTCTGTGTGAAGAAACCTTTTAACAGAAGATGCAAAGTGAGATCTCAAAGCGCTCCCTGTTCAATAAATCCTACCTTAAATCAAAGGTTATTCAAACCACGGATGGTAATTAGCGTGTAGTTATGCAGCCCGTCTCTGATTCCGAGTTGAATTTGAAATTTAAAATGTGAGCCTTCCGTCCTTTTCCATGCCTCTTTTTTTTCCCCCAGCAAAAGTGTTTTCCTGTGATGTCTGGAGGATATATAATGAGAGGAGATACATTTGCATATCTTTCTAGTCAGTGGATCTTTATCTTCTGCATTAAGAAAGAGAAACTATTTTGTTTTAAGGCACAGACTGTAGCCACTCGGCCGCAGACTCGGCCGCTGAGTTCCCGACGTCTTATCTACACGCTGATTGCACTTTTAAGCAGCACCGGGCCCTGTATAAACACAGTAAACTCAACTCTGCTCAACGCTGGGCTTTAATTGCATTTTCACAAAACCCGACACACAGCATTTTCCTGTATTGTTCTTTCTTCTTATTGCCAACCTTCTGATGTATTTCAAAGCGTAGTGTTGCTTTTATTTGTATTGGGTTTAAGGAAAATTCCTCAAAATTGTAAACAGCTGCAGCAATTTGCTTCTGCAGTAAACAAAGAACCCAACATAAGCAGTGCAGCATCCTCTAATTGTGACTGAATCACACTGTGCGAGAAAATATTCAATTTCAAGTTTCCACATTGCTGTGGGAGGGGACACAAGAAAACACATCTGTGGTGAATTGCTGAACGGATTTTCTTTAAACCATCCTGCAAACATGCCATGGCCATGTGAGCAAAGAACAAAGAAAAAGAAATGGCCTGAATGAAATTACCAAAGGTCGCTTTGCACTCACAAAGTGAGAGCGCTGCATCAACGGCGAGGGAACAGCCAAGATGCTGCCACTCAGATGTCAAGGATTAGTGTGATTCACGAGCTTGCTCTTTGTGTAACATGAGGTCATCTTTTGTCCCCGGATGAGTGGCTCTTACGTACAGCGGACACATGAGGAGATCATGTGAAAAGTTCCCAGAACACGTTCAAATGGAAGGAGAGAGACGTTAGCGTAGATACTCATGTTATTTATTTCCTTTTGCTAAAACCCGACATCGTCAACATGTGAAACACCGTTGGTCGCTACCGTTTGCAGCGTTATATCAGAGCTCTTCAGTACACACTGAACTGCGAGCAGTCCTCTAGTCACGTCTTGCAGAGAGAGCCAGCTTCCATTGAAGACCAACAGTCAAATTGGCTCAATTTGGCTCAGTCTGACCTGCTGTTTAGCCCCCTGCTGGCCAAATCTGTCAAAGAACACTTTGTCCTCAGTGTTCTGGACATGTGACACTTCAAGACGTTACAGGTCTGCCGTATCCTTTCTGCGCTTTTACACCTCAAACCCCTCAGACATATAATGATAATCGTAAATGCAATTATTATCGTAAATAAGAATTGTTGCTGTTAGAACACTTATATATACCCATATATGTTGTTCTCTCTCCCTTTCTGAAATTGTGGCGTTGAACTTTTTATTTTTTTTTTTTTTTCTGAGAAATGGTTTCACACAGCCATTGATCCTCTCCATCCATCCACTTCCTGAGGCTTATCTTGGACTTTGCTGTTTCTCTCCTCAAGCTGCATCCCAGAGCCCTTCTCTTGGATCCTGGTCCATCCCTCAGCTAGGCGGGATGAGAAATATAATCCGTCCAATCTGTTCGGGGCTTGTTGGTGCACCTTACATTCCTGGAAACTCAGGACACTCGTTGTCCCACATTGCGGCCCAACTAGCACAAGTGACTTCCGATGTACTGCATGCATGAATGACTATCTAAGCAACGGAGGGGTGGATATGTAGACCCACTGGTTGATTAACAAGACGGCTCTTGGATCTCTTTTGGATCGTCTACATTTAGCAACGTCCCACTAATGTAAGAGCCATTAACATGGGATGCTACTGGGTGGTGAGGCAACAAGAGTCATTTTATGACTCACAGGCAGCAAACATAAAACAGTGCAACACACGTCACTCTCTCTACCACCTTTAGCAGCACTAGAGGCATTTTTCCAGGGACTGTTCACCCCTCAGGCGTCTCTGTCATTGGACTGTATGTGGGTTTTTAGTTTGTTTTTTTTTTTGTTTTGTTTTTTGGGGCTTAACCTAACAACAATCTGGCTTTTTTTTTCACAGCCATATGAAACCTAAAGATCCTAACCTAGAACCTTAGCCTCTCACAAGCCTCATGGATGGACCTGGATGGATCTGTAGTTGTGACCAAAGCCATGACGTAACTAAATTGATGGCAAAATGCTTTTGATCAAGCATATGTAGGATTAAGGGAAACGTACAGAAAAAGGACTGAAAGTTTAAATGCTGATGCAATTAAATTGTGTTCCCAGCAGTTGGTGATCACTTGAATCACCAACTGATTGCTTTGTTTGGTGCAATTAAATGTATGTGAAAGTGATGGACAAAATGTAGTAGACTGCCCCCTGGTGGTTTGCTATGGTTCAGGTCATAAACTCTTCCCACGCATGTATTGCAAAATGGGCCGTGCAAACATAGCTAGTCTGTGCTGTCGGTTAGCATGCTGTGGAAATGACCAGTATGTCGCTCGTGTGGGTCTTTTTCAGGATTTCAGCATTTTATGCACTTGCACATATGAAATGCTTGGTACGCAGCACATCAAGTATGCAATTTTCTGTAATGCAACTGCACCTCATTTCATGTGTATCATTGAAAGATGAACGTGTTAAATCTATCAATTGCATTGTTTGTTTTTTTGCGCTCATTGCTCGTCTCTGATGCCACCCACTAGTCATCCAAAGAGAGTAGAGCGCCATGGTCTTCACCAGTTATTTTGCTGCTGCCTTGTTCCGGTTTGGATGAATAATGTCGAGGGCATGTGAGTGCTCCCTGGTCCTTTTTCTTTTATGTGGCTGCTGACCCACATTTCGTTTCTGTTTGTTATTATTCATCTGAAGCGTGCGTGTGTGTGTGTGTGTGTGTGTGTGTTTTTCTTTTTTTTCTTTTACAGCTTTATGTAACTGCAATACTGTACCACAAGAATTGGACGGTCTGAATGCAGAATTCATGGGGGGATATTTTATAAATAAAAAGCCCTTATCTTTTTGGTCGGCCCCTCTCTCCTTCCCCAACTAACAGTTATTTGTTTTCAAGAAGTCGGTGTGCATCTCTTCAGCTTTGAAAGCACCCCTGCGGCTGTTGTCCCTTTTGTTTTGCACTGTGTGCAACTGTGATCCTACAGACTTTTAATGACGCAGACCGCCACTTGGCCACCGCCATGAGACGGACATTTCTCACTCTCCAGGTTATTAATTTTCTCACTTCTAATGCAGTGATTAGCCAGCGTTTGCCAGGCACAGCACACTGATACGCCAGTCCGATGCAATCCCGACTTTATGTACAAAGAATGCATTAAGACAAGAAGTGTCTGTCTGACATGGCAGTATATAAAACATGTTTTTATTCATGTTTTTCTCTCCTATTATCCCCCACCCCACATAAACACACACACACACACACACACACTCTCTCTGGGATTACATGGAAACTGTTGCCATGGCACAATTTAAAGAGGTTACAGGACATGAAATGAAATGATTATGGATTCCCAGGGCTTATTCCTTTGTCGTTTTTGCAGATAAAAAAACAAAGAAATGCAGAGTGTAAAAAAAACAGCACTGTTTGTATTTTATTTCACCGCCTGCTTTCCAGAAACAGTTCAGCACCGGCAGATTGATGCAAGAGAAATGTTGACACTTTGACTGTTTATTCTCAGCCTCCTGAGTGCCTGAAATACGGCATAGATGGTTTGAAAATGAATTTGGCTTTGTGCCTTTTTGCGAAATTTGTGTTTTGCTTTTGTAATTGGTTACTTACCAAACCCTCATCCCACAGATTTACACGCACGCACGCACACACACACACACACACACACACACATACAGCCACATACAAATTCTCCTAGAGGGACGAGGGAAATTAACAATTTATTATTTAATAACTACAGACCATGACGACTTAAGACGATTGGAGAAATAGCTTGAGTCCTTCTAAAGACGAGGTGCAACTAGCGACAAACAATTTATGCACAATGATATAATGTCGAATCAAGATATTTGATGCTTGTTCGTTTTAGGGAATAAAAGTGCTTGAAGGATCATCGATACGAAAAAGATAAAAGCTTTAAGCACAACTGTTTTCACGGAGCTTTATTAGAAACTGCAGCAGCATTCTCCGGAGCTTGAGGGACTGAAACCTTCCCTCGGAGCTGGATGGATAGCAGCCTTTTTTGCCCAGTCCTTGTCCTTGATCTGCCTCAGATCCTGGTCCATGTCCCTGTTCCTGACACTCCGCTGTTGAGCTGACTTGCAATTTTGAGATTTGAAGGAACCTTCCCTGGAGCTGGATAGACAAATGCCTTTTCCGGCGCCAGATGGACTGCAGCCTTCCCTGTTCCAACTGTGACTGAAGGGTCATTTTGGGAAGTTTGCATCTTGTGTAGCTGTCCCTTTAAAAGCTGAGACACATTTTTTTAATTTGCTTTTTTTGTGTCAGCGAGTCAAGCTGCAGGATAACGTAATCATCATTATCAGTTCATTTTTTCCCCCGGGAAAGACCAGGTAAAGGGCGTGTGTGTTGGAACAGCTTTCATTTGTCTCTGAGAGAAAGTTTGCAGATGACTGCACAGGCTGAGGTTGTGCCGACTTACAATTTACACTTTAACTCCAACAGGGATGGGGAATAAATGGACATAAATATTTCTCTGCTTTTCAGTGTGCTGCATCACTGGTTAGCCAGACCACTGAGCCCAGTTTGTGTTTCTGTCATTTTGTTAGATTCAACAAATGGTTCAGGATTGCAGTTTGTAACTGCATTTTTCTGCGTCCCTACCTTTGTTTTGTGGCCTCACAGAACCGACGACAGACAGTTGCTCTGCCAAGTCCTTAGGATAGCATATCTATATGCTACAGGTGGGAGGCGCCCTTCAGAAATAATTGATACCAGCCTGACACCCCACCATGGCCCAGTTTTCTCTCTTCATCAGCGGCTGCCGACCAGCAGTCTGCATCTTTCATTGAGCCCCGAGCTTTCCTCCGACGGCTGGCACAGGCTTCCGTGTAAAACTACTTTCCCAGCAGCTCCGGCTGCACACTACACCTCCACTTCTCTGCTTGACGAATGGTGACACAGCAACTGTCGATCTTTCCGCTTCCATTAAGGGGGAGGTTTTCACATTTCTGCCGGCTCTCTCCAGCCTGCCAACGCTCCCGCCAGTCTGCGCGCTCTCCCTTTGAAAGTTGCCGGAGACTCAGAGAAATCAAATTGTGACGTATCGAACAGCGGCGGCTCTCAAATAGTGGCTCGTCTGACAATACGCCGAGACAGCTTTGGATGTCAGTTAGGTTCTATTGTTACATGGGGTAGCCAGCTGCTATATCATAAAGGAAAACACGAAAACAGTCACTCAGGATGGTGAGGTTTTGAATATATTCAGCCTTCTGTGCTGCTTCCAGACTCCTGGTTATTTTTTATACAGTTTTAAACAAATGTTGACAGCGACCAGAGGGGAAATCTTTAGATTTTTAAATTGCGGCGCTTTATAAAGGGCTTTTCGGCAGTGTCCCTGTGAATATGAAAACTGATGTGAAACAGCAAGAAATGGACACACTGAGCCGTGGGACGTCAGTTTGTGTTTTCATTTGCAAATGTGAGGGAGATTATTTTTTAATTAGGAGGTTTTTGATTGACTGAAATTTAATTAACAACATACTCTTTTATGATTGATCTCAACATGTTCTACAACTATACTCTGTTTCTCTAGCATCTCACTGAACTCCACTGTTTACTTCTTTTCCTGCTCTACTTTTAAGGAAAGGTGTACACTAAACTCTAGCGCTGTGGCTGGTAGCTGTGGCCACTGAGTGTTGTTGCAGATCTGAAATCAGAAGATTTGTCTAAAAACGGGAATCGGCAACCTTTTTGCATTTTCCTTGTGCGGTTCAATCATATTTTCACACTATGTCCAAAAAAACTCAATCAATCAATCAACCACACTTATTTCCTCTCACTTTGCAACCTGCAGGAGGATGGAAAAAGCGGCTGATTGTGAGGTTTTGGGAACTATAACTGGCAGTAGCCTCAGATGGATTTAAGTCCTCTGCCAGATATTTTTCTTGCCTCAGGGTTATTTGCGGCAGAGATTCTTGGGGGTCAGACTCGTGTTGTTGCATCAGTTGATTTTTGCCTCTTCTGTGCAGGACAAGGCTAACTCAGTCTCAAGGGCTGTGCTGTGGCCATGTGTTGGCACCATTTATCACAACTGGCATTATGTCATTGTCCAGAGCCTATTGACCTCGACACATTTATCAAATAATGTTGAATGTATTCTGTTTATGCTGCCAAGGAAACTAATGGCAGAAAAATAAACCGCTAGCTGGATAACACTGAATTCATTAAATTGGATTCTGTTTTTTCCCTCCAAAAAGATAGAATGTTGATTAAAAACCATAGAAACCCACCAGTCAGATGCTCAGAGCGATGTGAATTATAAACACATGGACCGTGTTCACACAGCCACGGTGGTCAGAGCAGCTGGTAAATGGGAATCACAATGCATAATGATGTTAAAAACCTGAGATAAACACATCCTGGCAGGACAATACCGGCTCGTTCATTTGCTGCTCAGGCGCCAACGGGGAGGTGAAATTGTCCGGTGTTGTTGGACCAGCTGCTTATTTCCGCTGCAAGTGACCCATATTTGTTTGTTCAAGATAATCTGCCTGGGTTATTCAATTTCAAGAAAAATAAATAAATAAAGGATAATTGAGAGGTTTTTACTGGGTTAGGCTGAGCTGGCTGCTTTGATTCTAAATGTGCCTAGTTTTGCTAAATAAGAAGCACAAAACAGAAAAACAAACAAAAACCACAGAAAACTTTTGTCTCAGTCTACAAAGTTCCACTGTAGATTTTGTTGATATTTGTCGTGAATCTGTTTCCTAATGTGTCTCGACCTGTCACCCATACAACAGTGTGCATATGTGGCCTCAGTCTGTCTGCCGTTAGCGCTCGTGGCTGATATCGACCGCGCCAACTTCTGCAATAAACTTTGTCCTGTCTGAACTTGTGCAGGGCTACAACTTTTTCTGCATGGCCACTTGCCTTCCTAAAATATATTTCTAAATGAAGAGAGTTTGTCAGTTGCAAACTTACCAACTGAACTCTGCAGAGCTCTGAAGGTCTTTGTGAAATATTCGATTTAAACATGTGCCTTGACCTCGCTCAATCTTGCTGCACATGCACATTGCCATTTAATTTTTTTTTCATTGTACTGCACATACACCATTTCATTCCTGAGTCCTGTGCCCAAGCTTCTCTAAAATACAACGCTGGCTGTAATGGCAATGCGCCAGTCTGTTGCTTTCAATTCTTAATGGACCTTTGATTTTTGTTTGGCTTTCAAGAGCGAACAAACATTGCATCCTTCAAACTGCTCCAGAAGACAGAGATTCATGAGTTTAACAACGGCTGTGTGGGATAGTTGGACTGGTTTGGTTTGGTTTTGTAAGGGAATATTCACAGTCAACCAAGAACCAAGGTGGGGGTCAGGACTGACCTACTGAACCCACTGCATCTAACCATGGAACCCCAGGGTCTGCCAAACTCGGTTGAGGAACTGATTGTTTCACAGAGCAGTTGCACGGAAGAAAAACAAAACACTCTAGTCAAAGTGCGGCTTGGCGCCGGAGAACTTGAGTTATGTGAGGATCCGAGGCTCGCTGGCTGATGAGTTTGTCAGCGTGCGTTGTAAATTCTCCGTGCAACGGAGCAATTGCAGTGTATTGGCTGGAGCGCCTACGCCCACTGTGCAGCTTCCTGTGACTTCTCCTTGTCATATATAGTCAGCCATAAAAAAGAAAAAAAGCATAATGAGTTTGTTGGCCCAAATACATATTTTTAACCAAAAATAACACAGACACAGTTTGTCCATACGTCACAGTCTTGGGATTTCTGTATTTCTGGATCTGTTGTTTATTCGGCATATGGGAGAACTAAAAGGACGCGCTGTGGACACAAATCGTAGCGTTAGGAACACAATTTATAGGTGTATTGTAGACACAAAGTACGTTTTATGTTGATCTTCTGTTCACAAAATGCTTCCTTATTCTGCCAGTTTTCAGATTTTTATTTTTAATTCATCGCTCCTCTGGAGCAGTTTCACTCGCTTAATGACCTAAAATACCTGATTTAGCCCTCTGTTTGCAGCCTCATGCAAACAAAGAACCCAAAAAAGTGGAGGGGTTAGTTAGAAGCAAAGGGTGCACTTTTCACTCTTCATTGCAGAGTAAATTGTTTTTGAAAACGGCGGTGATGTGAATTTGGGGCAAATGTGCATCATGACAGCCAGTCAACATTGATTGCTTGATGAGATCCGAGACTTTATTGATGCCAAAAGAAGTGAGAACATACCATTGGTGGCGATGTCAAGTCACCCTGAGATAAAAGAGCAAAACTGGAATTGCAGGAAGGAACCAAGGTCGTACAAACCCACTTTCTCAATTTATCTATAAAGAAATTATAAACTTGTTGTATATAAACATTGCTGATAGACTCAGAAATAGACTGTAATCAGTCTAACAGACTCCAGCCGAGCCGAAAAGCACTTTCGGTAAATACAAACCACCTTTTGTGCACAAAACAGAGACTTCAGGTTCGTCATTTCTCTGATTAGACTGTTTTAAATGTTGGCTCTTTTCCCCAAAAGGAAGTCTGGAAGCCTTGAGGCTCAGTGAGTCACTGGAACAGATCCAGAAATGGTGTTTGAATTACAAAACCGTATATATATATTTTTTTTTTGTTGTTAGACAAAGTGACAAACATGAGACGCTCACAACATTTTAAGTGAGTCTTTTTTTTTTTTGTTTTTTTTTTTTTTTTTACCAATAAGCTTTCAGTCAGTAGGTTAGTGGCTATTTATTGAATTAAATGCCCTGCAGTCGAGACGTGTAAATAGTGAGAATTCTGAAAACCAAGGATGATCACAAAGCCGTCGCGCTCGCAGAGATGGTATGAAGCTACGACAGGAAGTGATGTAACATCCATAGGAGTGCAAGTGGCAACATGACAAGGGAGTCAGTGCACTTCTGACTCCTGTCTTACATTAATAGAAACAACAAGCACTTCTGAAGGCAGCAAGATGTCCGATTTTTGGGACATTTGATGGCTTTTTTTTTTTTTTTTTCTTTTAAACAAAAGTAAGAAGTTGCCTCCTCAGGGAGAAAAACTACAAATCTTGTTCTCTTGCATTTCTGATGACACCTTCACAGCTGCTCTCGTCTCGTGACCTTTGACGGGCAAACTCTTGACAGCTTTTTGAAGCCTTTCTGTTATTTTCACTGAGCTGCAGTCAGAGTTCAGGTTGCACTCGTGCTTTGAGTGACGCACATGTGATTAAAGGAAGCGGCGGGAAACAAATGGAGCGGGCTTTGTCGTTTTGAAAGTCCTCTACCTCACCTCCTGTTTTGGTTACGTTAGCAGCTGCAGATTTAGCCCTCTGTTTACAGCACCCAGACAAAGCACTGGGTTTGAGATGCACTTTCCTCGTTTTTGAAAGTGGGGGGAAAAGCAAGGCGGTCTTCGAGGGCGTGGCCAACACCTGGCTGTAGGTACTTATCAGTTGGTAGTTTGACTTGTGAATTTTTGGAGTGGATTCTGGGACGGTTTTCCATCTGCTTGATCAATCAGCAGTGTCAGGGATGAACATCAGATAGGCCGACACGCCATTGATGGTGAAAGAATGGAAGAAAAATAGTGCTGATTTTAGGTCATCCTGCCCTTTGACGAGAAAATTCTGACAGCCGTCACTTTTGAAGCAGTTGCGTTCGAGCCGGAGTCACAGTTCAGGTTGTAGGTTTGAACGTCGTGCATGAGATTAAAGGGGAAAAAAGCTTGTCATTTGGCTTTGAAAGTCCTCTGCCTCGGCTGACATTAATCTCAGCACTTTGGCTCTTTTATTTTTACATCAGCCTCACACTGCCTCCACTCCTGTGCTGCCGCCCTGCCAGACAGCAGCGCTGACAACACCAACATCTTTGATTATTACTGCAACTAATAAGAGCGCAACAACGCATGACGGGAACATACTGCACTTGACTCTCCTGCCTCTTGTTGTAGTTTTAAAAAGGCAAACCCAGAAAAGTTGGAGTGCGGGGGGGTGGATTTTTACCTGGGTGTCTTCTCCACCTAAATCACTTGTGTCATATTTATTGATAAACAATTACTGCATTGTTGTGCTAAATTGTGTAGACTGTCTACCTGCTTGAATGGTGAAATGAGTTCAGAGGGACAGAGTCACAACTTAATTCAATGAATCTTTTTTTTAGGCCACTGCAGTGACTCATTTGCATATTATGCCTGAGATTATTTCAGTTCTGAAAAAAACTGAATGTCACTGAGGGCAAGAAGCATTAAGGATTTATATTAGTAACTCTCCCTGCTTTCCCTGTCGTCAGATAGGGCCTGCAAAAATGTTGTTTCATGGGTCTGAAGAGTCGGATTTTGCTGGACATTTAGAGACGCTGGGTTGTGTCGTCCGCTGGATCTATTTGTCTGATCGTTGACGTAACGGCTTATCACATCTCACTGAAAGTCCAGCAACTGCAGGAGTACATAACGGTGCACCGCTTTCAAAAGACATTGCACTCTACCAAGAACACATTAAATGAATTAATATTTGAGTCAGTGATTAGAGATGATGTACTTCTCGGGAGTAGAAGTACGGTCTTTCTTCTCTTCCTCCGTTTGGAAACAACAACGTGTATTTTTAGACTTGTGCTGCTGTTTGTAGCAAGTGTATCCTGTTATATCACACAATCTGGGAATGTTTCGCTCTCCTCAAACAATCAGATGCTTGGACCTCAGGCTGGACAAAAAGAAAGCAGAAATTGATTGGAGCAACAACTGCAGAGGACTGATTGTCTTGGCTAATGACTGAAAAATAATTATTGTTTTGGTACAAAGGAAGTCCTGGAATAATAAATTGCCACCATGCTGGCCATTGTTGTTTCCAGTTGAAACGTACAGTAGTCGTCCCAGTAGCCCAAACCTGCAATTATCGGCCTCTTACAGATTTTTCTGTCTTTATGTGTAATTTTCTACACATGCAGCTCTTATTTTAGGTGCCAAAGTCACACAGGGTCTTATTTATTCAAGGCAAGTAATAGTTTCTTTTCTATAACATTTCTACGGAAGGCTGTGACACAAATCTGTATTTCGCTGTGCTTCACGTTCTGTCCGTTGGCTGGATCACATCTTTAAAAAAAAAAAAGCAAACCAAAACAAAATAACGCCTGTTTGAAGACATTGTCTCCAAAAACTTAAAAGCCTCGCGTCGCTTAATCCACATTTGCAGTGGCACTTCCCAACAATGTTTTTAACAAGCACAGTGGGATATTAAAAGTATCAATGGGTTGCTTCTGATTAGCTGCCACTGAACTTGGTGGCCATAATCCTATAAGCTGGGCGTTGCAGCGTGAACCCGGAACAAGCAGGCTGATTCTGCTAACTGCAGCGGAGTTGTCCTTCTAACTAGTTCTTTTAATCCGTCATATGTGGCTTATGGCTCATAACCTTGGACAGCACAGGGGGGAGTGGAATTAAAATCTCTTGTAAAGCTTTTTTTTTGTGCTCTGATGGTTGTTGAGAATACTTTGCAGCAGTTATGACAATGTCCATCAGTGGCTGGGAAATTGAAAGTTAAGAGAATAGTAAGAATGCAAGCATCAGGTGAACACAACTCCTCTATTTCACAATACAATGGGCATTATTGTCGTGGCGTGTAGACCTGCCAGCATTCAGCTGTTGCTAAGTGAAAATCTATGAACTGGAAGAAAACACAAATGACAAGTAAAAAAAAAAACTTAAGCCAACTGTGTAAAAACATATTTAGATATAAACAGCAAGGTATCACGCAGGAAGATTTTGCAAAAAAAAAAAAAAAACCTCTTCACTATTAATCTTCCTTTTTCATCTGCCCTAATAAGTGATTCAAACCAATTTGGCCTCATTCTGTAATTCTGCAAACGGAACCTTCTCATTATGATACTTTGAGAAAAAACAGCTGAGAATACATGGTTATGTTGTGCTGTATTTTTGAAGGAGCCTTTCAGTAATTTAATGACATCTTTGATAATGGAAAAAAAAAAAAAAAGTATGGTGTTATGGATGGAGTGTATTTTGCAGTGTGAGGTTGCTTCGGCTTGGTTTGACCCCTCCGGTCCATTTTTCTCCTCTGGAGGATGGAGAAATGACAGTCATCAATCACTGCGAGTCAGTGTGTCTTGATTGGCACATCTATCCTCATTCACGGTGTCGGTAGCTATTATCACCCTGCCCATTCATAGGGCGGCTGATATGTTGTGCGGCTGATCATTTTATTTCCCTCTACCATTAAGGTGCTTATTAGCTAAACTTGACTCTTTTTTTTTTCTTTTCTTTTTTCAACTGTCAATACTGCTTAATGACAAAACTTTGGAATTAAGGGCCATGTATTTAATGAAGTAGCACAATTTGTTGTTGGTCTTCGATCCTGCAAAGTCCACTTAGGAACAATTTGAGGCCTTTAAGTCAGTGGCAGCTCGCGATGCGATCGAACGTTTAAGCCGCCATAGTGGTGAGCAGCGGAAGCAACCCAGGCAATTAATGGCCAAGCCCCTTGTCTCATAAAGAATTCAGTTTGTAAACTACTCATTTGAAACGCAGGTATGTTATGAGGAAAGCGTAATGCGAGGCGACATATTTAATGACCAAAGCTGTTAAGGCTCAATATTCCTGCCTGAAGAGTCAAATGTGGCCTCTATTGCACCCATACGCCTTAATTAATATTATTAAAAAGGGCAACACAAGGAGGGGAAAGGGACCAAAATGCTCTCAGATGTAGGATGATAGATTGTACTCTCTGGCAACCTTAGAGGAAAGAGATTGTTATAAAGTGACTCGTGGGGACTGGCGTAATGGAGGAGGCATGATGGAAGTGCCAGGCAGGCTGATTTACATGCTGCAGTGCTAGCCCTGCCTTAATTGAATTTTTATTGGTTGGAGTCACTTGTGCAGATTGTCAGTATGGCGTTGTGTCCAAACTGGCCAGTCCGACTTGACTACATTTTGCGACCGTGTCATGTGAAGTCACTTGCTGGAGTGGACTGGTAGTTGTTGCCCAGCCTTTTCGGTTCAAGCTTTGCATGTACGCACATATCATCAGTCGGTATCATTTACTGCTCTTAATGAATTATTGATAAACTGACCATCAACCTACCTAATGTGTCAGATACCTCACCGTAAAATCTGTTGGTGGCTGCATGCTGGTTTTGTGTATGAGGTCTCTGGAGTTGAGCAATATGCCTTTCTTTTCTTCAGCATGTCAGTCCCTGCATTGGTTTGACTTTATAGGTAATTTAATTATCAGCCTCAAGATGATCATGTGGTCCTTTTCTTTTGAAGGGCCTTCATTATCATTGGCGCACAATTGCAACCATGGAGACAGGACTGAGGTTGGGAAAGAGCACAGGTCGGTGCCTTGTGGTGATTGCATGATGGATGATTTGAAGAAAAATAAATAAATAAAAATCCCAGTCTAAGCAGTCATTTTTTTAGACCTTTGCACATTTTGAGTGACTGTGCAATGTAAGGCAGGCAGTCGTTTAATTAAAATGATGAAATATGAAAATGCTGATGTTTTCACTGTTTCCTCAATAGTTTTTAAAACCTTGTGTTTTTATAAGCCGCGTGATCGAACTTTTTCTTCTTTTTTTCAGTGCAGCACCACAAAACTGTCAAATTCTCATTTGTTAGTTTTTTTCATTGTTGCCACTTGATGAACTCTGCTGAGTCGCTTCCTGTGGAAAAAAAAAACAAATAAGAAAAAGAAATGACAAGAGAATTAAGCAGTAAAGTTAAGTACCCTCGTTGTCACGTCGTCATAACAAGCGTGTAATGAATATTGAGCTGGCTGTGTAGTCCAAAAGAAAAAAAAGGTCTCTCTTCATAGAGACTTGTAAGAGTCTCTAAAAATAAAACATCTTATCAAGGTTGATTCATAATTAATGATTGGGCATTTTACACGAGGAGCGGAACTTATCAGTGTCGCTGCCCTGCCAATCAGTGGTGTCACGGCAGCGGCAGGTTGGCTTCACTTTGCCTTATCGAGCTAGCCCAACAGCAGGTCACTGATGAAGTGAAGGCTCAGGCGACACCAGGCTAATTTACTGCTGCTGCCGAAAAAAAATTGTGGTTAACATCGCAACGTAAGCTGAGCTTTCTATTTTACGGTTATCAATATCTGTCGGAAAGCTTTCTTTTGCCTCGGCCCTTGTCTAACACAGCCAAACATGATGATTGTGTTTCTAATGTAAGGAGGATTGTGTAGAGTTGTGCACCCACGGATTTGTACCCCAATGATTTATGCAGGGCGCTAATTTGAATGGGCGTGATTGTCCCGAACCACGAGGAGTAGTTTCAGCGCAAAATGAAACAGATTTTTTTTTTTTTTACAAAGTTTTCAGATTCCCCACCCCCGATGCAGCACGTCACAATGCTGCAGAATCCCTGCATTTGTATGAACACAAGGTGAACATTTTCACGGCAGGAACATAGTTATTGATTGACATGGCGATGACGTATAAGGACAGCCTCTTCAGGGCGTCTATCTCATTCTGCCTGTATCTACATCCTGTCAGAGCATTGAATTCAGATGGGAAATCGCTCCCTCAAGAACGAGCTGGTGATTGCTGACCACCCATATGTTCCCTGTCATCGAAAAACTTCAATAATCTAAAGACCATCTGTCAAAAAAAAATAATGCAGTCAGCAGGAGCCATCCATTTCCATTTGTTGGCAACATAATGGCCCCAGTGTGCGAGCTGTTAGGCCGCAGGATACGATGCCCGAATAGGTGGAATTTATGAATCTTTAAGCGGATCTCGTCAACCATACTAATGAAGGGAGGATGTTGGTGGCAGGACCCAAAAGCAGACACATATACTGGGATGCAGGAACAAAAAGCTATTTATTTCAATCATCAAACACAGCAGAAAACGACCTAGTGGGTAGAAGGTAAGCGAGTTCAAGGCAACGTTGAAATGGAATCCAAGTTAAAGCGGTGTTGAAACCCCTCCGAGGGTCTTGCAGGAGGCCAGCGAAAGAACGGAAAAACCTCCGGGAGTTTTACAGGACCGCTGGTGGAGCGGCTGACTTGGGTCGTGGAGCTGGTGTTGGGCGGAGCGCTGACAGGACTGGTGTCAGCCGAATCGTGAACTGGGAATGCGTATCGGGAGTCGGACAGACCACCGGCAGTGTCAGTTGAGTTGCCGACTAGAATCGTGGAGCCGGTGTCTGCTGTTACACTTGCGGGCTGCCGAAAGGGGATGTAGACTAGGAGTCGACCTGGTCACTGATGGAGCTGATGTCATCTGAACCGCCAAATTGATCCTGTTGATCCTGGCCTTGCATTATGAAGCCTGCCAGGTCAAAAACTCCCACAGAGTCATGCTCCGTGCTGCAGGAGTTTGTTGGTCTGCTGAGCCAATAATTAGGTCTGGTCGTTCTGTCAAGGGACAGTGTTGGTGGCAGTGCTGTGTCAAAAAAAATCAAAACAAAATGTAGCTTCGGAACAATAAGACATGTACACATTCAGCTCAGCAGCTTAAAGCATCACACCATTTGATTTTACAAATAAAAATGGATTGATTAATTGATTGATTGATTGAAATATTTGTAGGCAGATGTCTGCTCTGGTGCTTTTGTCTAGCACAGTGGGGAAAGTTTGAAATGACGCAGGGCAATTATCCTTTATAGATTAATTAAACTTGCCAGCCCTTTTGTAATCTAAATCTAATTGACTCATTAGAAAATAAATTGCATAAATTAATGGAGTGAAGAACGCATAGACAAAAATAAAACATTGTTTTATGCCGGCAACAGAGGAGCTTTCGGCATCAACGCCGAATGAATTATAGAAGGGGAAATTTATGGAGAAATATGTGGCAATAATGTGATGTAAATAAGCCACAGCCAGTTTTTCATGTTTGAGGTATTTCAGCTTTTTTTTTTTTTTATTAATAATAAACTGTCCTTTCATGTTGGTTTTTTTTATACAACAGGCACTTTCTGAGCATACCAGCCTTGTTAATTTCCCAAAAAGCATTCAGCAAAATTTTATTTACTAATCCTCAGATAATTGCCCCCATTTAAACCACATTTTATCCAGCAGAAAACATGGTCACATGCACCGTATATTTCTTTCTGAACATGTTGCTGTCAGGCTACTTTTAGACGTGCCGGAATAAAATAGCCGTAATTGATTTTTGTCGAAGTGCCTGTTAATGAAAGCCAGCAAAATAATTGACAATGTGCTTTCAGCAGCGGCAGAGGCAACATCGTTCTCACTCATGTGTCCCCACTCTGAAAGATCCTCAATATTTAAATAAACATAAACGAGGGGCTTCTAACGGGAAAATCGACAGCACACCTCTTAAAATATGGCCATGTATCATCCACTCGGCCAAATGCAAACGCACCGGAGCACCATCGCTTGGCCGCCATTAACGGCACATCATTATGGAAACAAGCTGATCAGCACTTTTAAAGGTGTCATTTCCAGGAGAGATAGATTGCCGGCTGGATCCATTATGGCTTGCGTTGTGAGGTCTGCAGTCCAAAAAATAATGCTCTGAAAGACTCGCTACAAGGCCCTCATTTCCATTTCCACGTGAGGAAGATCCAACCCAAATGTAGTTTTCTGACCTTCCGATCTCTGTTTGTACTTATTTATTTATTTATTTATTTATTTTCAATTTTCCTTATAAATTGCAAAACCACATCCAGAGGCGTCTTTGCAAGAGAAAGCGACTGATCCCTCCAGAACAAGCTGTTTGGCTGTTCTGTCTTCCCAGACCTATCACTAGTCAGCTCACGCCATCTTCCGCCACTTTATGTGAGTTATGACCTTGCACACTGCCACTGTAAACAGGCTACCCAGGGCGCCCCTGAGATGACGCAACGTGGCAAGATGATTTTAGCAATCGGTTTGCGAGGAGACTGGGATGTTTTCACAGGCATACTACACTGTTCAAAGGTGCCAGATTACCTCAAAGGTATGTGCTCGTAAACATTTGAGACTCTTTATGCCATTGGCATTTGAACTTTGAACATGTATATTTACCAGCTCCCTCGATGTTTATCATTTCCCTGGTGCTCGGTTCCACTAAAAACATAGTTCACGCTGCTTGAATAAACATGAACTCCTCGAAGGAAACCCTTTTCAAACACATCCCCCCATAATCATACCACAATTGCATGCAGGAATCCCATGCAAAATGACATTATTTACATAAGAGCTGTAATACTTTTCCCTGACACCTGCGGTTCTGCTGTGATCACCCAGAGGTCTTCCAGCTGATAACAGCCGCCTCTGTTCGACACTCCTGCAATGTCACTTATTGTTTCGCAGCGGATTCACGCAGAAACTCCATTTTGCGATCCACTCGACAGCCAAGCCGTGTGCAAGCTGCTGAAATGTTGCCACTTGATGTTGCTGGAGTATTCAAATATCATAGGGTGTCTTTCTGTGGGCGCGCCTCTGCTTGGCTCTTCCCAGTTTGTAGTCGTTTCCACTGGCGCCAACATCGTTCTAGCCGTCACCATTGTGGTCCCTGCTCCTTTGGGGTTCCAAGAGGGGACCGAAGCGGTGATGTAGGGCACAGAGCGGGGCACTGCTGGGTAAGAGTTTTGAGGAAAGTGTGTGTGAGACTTACCTCGAAAAACCAATCCGCCTTTAAAAAAAAAAATCTTTGGAAGAGACATTCCAGGTGTTTAATTAAACAATGGTGCAGAAGGTTCTTCCGTGGACTAACTCTGAAGTCCAGAGTCCTTTTTCCTGAAGCACGTGGAAGTCATTTTCAATGTTTGATGTGAACGGCGTGCAGAACGAAAACACAAACTGAATTTGTGACAAAAACAAACCAATGAAATGTACAGAATTTGTATGCTCCCATGTGAGGCTGCAAAAGCAGCTATCACATGGATCCAGAGACAGCAATATTAGTAGGAATGCAAAGACCAATTCCTTTATTACAAGACCAAAAAAATGTGTGAAATCCCTTCCAACGTATTAAAACGCTTCATTTTTTTCCTGCCTTATCTTCACTCTTCTGTTCAGTGTCTCTTCCAACCCCTCTCACACAACTGTATCTTGGCTCCTCCCCTGCTGTTTCGTCCCTGCTAAATTAGATTGAGAGATCACCATAGATCACCAGAGACTTGACAATAATTTATATGCAAATCGGATGCCATCTATTAGCCTTTCGCAGAATCAGTTTAGATTACGGGAGAAAACAGAGCAAACGCCTGCACCTGGTCTCCTTTCCACTGCCTCCCCAGAGTGGGATTCTGTTGTTGTAAAAGCCTTTTTCTTCGGAGACACCTGTTGGGATGTTTAAAGAGATTTAGCCACACTTGAAATTCAACCTGATATCAGGCCTCTGCTCCCCAGGGCACATTTGATGGATGCCTGGGAATGTTGAGGATGGAATTAAAGACTAAGGCAGAGAGAGAGCGCCCGCTAAATCGCTTTCGAAGGAAGGCAAATAAATGTGTCCTACTGTATCACGACGAGGCACAGAAAACGTGTTTGGCTTAAATCAATAACATCACTTTCCGTTTTAATGATGCAGCCTGGTGGCTCCCTGAAGAGCGCCATGATAATGTGGACTCTGCTCATTGAGAATGCACAAGGCATACCAAAGGAGTGCCAAACGTCTTTGACGTGTTTCTCGCACTGATGCATTTTTTGTGCCTGGTGATGATATTTGGTGGAAGGCACCAGTGAATAATGGGCCATTACGCTGCATCCTTGCTAATTAAGCGACAGCAAGAGAGCCTTTAATTTTTCAGAGGGCGACGTCCAACCGGGAGCGTCCTGTGTCAACCATCAGCGTACATTACAGGTAGGCAAGCGGCGTTAGCAGACAGGTCCTCTAATGAAGGGCTGCAGCGGTGCAATGTTTTATCCATCGGCTGTCACTTCGCTTGGCCAAACACGTCAGAGTGCTGCGCCGCTGCCGCCACTGCCGCCACTGCTGTCCACACTGATGGCAGCTAGCTTCATCATCGCTTGTCACCACATAGTGTCAGCCTCTTTTCAATTATTTCTCCAATTACCACCACACAACACGCACCGTAAACTGTGCTACACTTCTTTTTCTTCTTCTTCTCCCCTTTTGAAGGCTTCTAAATCGAGAGTATCAGTAACCTGCCAGAAAGGAAAGAGAAGACTAGCGTAAGGGTTCAGTGTGCTCCCATTGGCTTCATTAAGAGTCTTCAGGCTTTGTGTGTGTAGAGGCAAACACAATACACTCTGATTTCAAGTCCTCATTGTTTTAAAGATTGTTTTTTTTTTGTTTGTCTGGTTTTTTTTTTGCAAGACACGTTCCCCTGGTTTTGGCGTTGTAAAAGCTGAACAAACTAAATCAACAGTGCTAATCGTTTATGGACCCAGTTTCTAAGAGGATTCTGCCATCTGCATCTTCACAAGGGAAAAGAGGCCCGCAGCCCTTGGTGAGGCTCTCTGGTTGGTGGCTTTAATGCCATGACACTGAAGGCCCAAATCCTTGATTACATTTAGCCGCAGCATACTGTGCACCAGCAAAGTGCTTGAAGGGGTATTGATCCCCCACCCCACCGCCCTGCTTTGTACAGCTCACTAAAACAACATTAGTTTGCCCAAAGTATCACCATCACACACTCACACACAGGCACTTCTTAAAATAGTCCTTGAGGTTCACATCAGCCACTTTCCTCTGCATAATGTGAAAACTCCATGAGGCAAAAGCGTTTCCATCCTGATTGGGCAGCAAACACTGGGGTTATTTTTCAACTGTGAATCATCTGCGCTGCCGGTGCACGGCGAGGTGGCAATAATTTAGTTTAAGAATTCAATTCTGCAGCTCAAACACTATCCAAGTGTAATTGGCCCGGGAATATTAAGCATTGCCAAATTAAAACTATCCATAACACTGATTAAAAGCACCGCTCCGAAGACACACACATATGCACGCCACACACTATTTTTCTACTTTTTGTTTTAACACGAAAGAGCCCGCCAATGTTTCTATTGTGCTACCATCCCTATTTTTTAATAATGGAGGATTCACAAAGCAGGAGCCATCAGAGAGACGACCGTCAGGGGAGGTACTTAGCTCCACGTTCACGGTCGGGTTTGTATTCGTAATGGCCAGTTACGCTGGAAACGCCACTTGTTTATTGCCCCCTCGTCATTCCTGGTGTCCCTCTGCAAATGTTTTCCTAAAGACACTAATCTCTTTGACCCGCAGCCATATCGCTGATGCTTTTCTCTTAAGTGTGACACACTGAAGCCGTTTAAAGTCAGCAAAGACTCCATGCATGAAATAAGTAACCTTTAATCTCTGCACAAGTGTGTGTGTGTGTGTGTTTTTTTTCCCCTCTTCCCTGTGAGGACTGTTTTGCTTTGTGAGTGGAGACAGGGGAGTGGGGGGGAAAAAAAGGAGAGTCGGGGACACTTAATTATCAGCTCACATTTTTAGCTCCCAGCTTATTCACAAGAAGGCAAAGTCACAGCGATGCCGCAGCCAGTCGAGAGTTGTTTTTCTCACATTTTTTGTCGTTGTCAAGGGGGAACCTGACACGACCAGATTGAATGTTTCACAGATCAGGAGGGATTTCTTTATTGACATGTCTAGCAAGGTTCTGTTCTTCATTGTTTAATTGTGCACAGCTCTTCTTTCTGTTATCACAATTATAAGTGTTTCATTTAGGCCCTGCGTCTTGTTTTCAGTCCAAACTAGACCCTGGCTGTCGTGTCAAGTTTTGTATTTCCGAACCTGTTGGCTGACTGAGGACCACATCTTTGTAATTCAGCTTTTTAAAGGAGCCTTTCAGAAAATCATGCGTAACAAAGCGCGACTTTGCTTATTCATGTTTGATTCGACAAGCGGGCGAGCCTGCCAGCCTCCTTTTCATATACACGTGCTAGCTAAATGAGTCTGTGGTGAAAACATTGTGTTATGTGAGTGGGAGGGGTTAAAGCTGTGAGACACTATTTGTCTCCAAAGTGTGAGCAGTGAAACGTTTAGCGCTATAAACCGTGTGGACGTAACCCTCGCGCCCTGCAGTCGCGCTGTCTGTCCAAATGTGTCCAAATGCATTTCCAAGAGTGTGCAGTTGTCAGTGGAAGCGAGGAATAAATGACCGGCGAGCACGGCTCATTGGACATATCCTCGGCGACTTGTTCATCTTCCATTTTTTTCGAAACCCTTTCCGGCTTGCTGACGGTGTCCAATTTCTGGCACTGGTCCGTCTCTGACCGATGCCTCATTGGTACGCCACGCCGCTGCCGTACGGATGATGATGCGTGTGTGATGTCAAGCGTCAGCGTTGGGAGTCGAGCAGAGGCAGGCAAATAAAAAACAAAAGAAAGCCGCTGTGCTCTGTTCTGGTGAGTTCTGTTAATCGCGTTCGCCTCATTTTTTTTCCTCCCCTCTTGTAGAACATGCATTGTTAATTACTGGTGGCGTTTTCTTCTGAAAATGCGTCAACCCCAGCGGCAACTCGCTCTGCTTCTGTTGTCGACATCACATGATGAGGCAGCAGCCAGTTACTCGTTCATTGTTCTTTATCTTCTTCTTCTCCTTCTTCATCCTCTTGTTCTCCCTCGACGATCTTGCCTCTTCTTCACTTCCTTACGCCCTCCCTCCCCATGTTCCCTAATCGCCCTCCTTGTTCAGCCTCTTTGTCTTCCAGCTCTCCAACTTTCTTTGTCTTTCTCTCTTTTCTCATCCGGCGCCCCCACGCCCACCCATGACATTACCCTTTCTTCTGTCAACCTTTCCTTTTCTCCTCCCTTTCACTGTCTAATTGTGATGTCAGAAACTGTAAATTCTAACTTTAGGTTAAGCAAAACTTTTTCTCTGTGAGGGATTCATTTCATTTTGGGGATCTTTCTCTCTCTGAACAAACAACTTCAGGTACATGGCAATAATACTTGTATTCTTGAGTGTACAATGGTAATTATGAATCATCTGAGATTCATTTTTTTTCTTCTCTCTTAGTCGAGCCTTAGAGACACTACTAGCATGAAACAGCATGTGACTAACATACGCCAGTTCATGAATCTGCTCAAGGTTTGGGGATTTAATCCTGACATCACGACTGCTTTAGGAGAGATATGACATCAGGAAACAGATGAACATTAACATTGATTGCAGTACACTTTGTGGCCATTAGTTGCTGCTAAATCTTCCATGATGATGATGATGATGATGATGATGAGAAAAGGTCATGTGCAGGGTACCGCCAGGAAGCTGAAAGTTAAGAAAACCCTTGTGTCGTGCCAACAGCATTTTGAAGGACACTGGAATCTATTAAGGCTCATTGGGTTGCCGATCAAATCGACTCGACTCTGCGCCGAACGCGCCGTCGCCCCTCCTCCCTTTTCGCCTCAGATGGAGCGGCGGCCGATCCGTATTTGCAGTGCATCCATCACGCTGTTTTAAGGTTAATGGTTCAGAGGATGGAGGCCAATTACGGTGAGCTTGATCAGACGTGCTGCGCTGCTCTGCACGCCTGACCACACGGCTTGTTAAGGCACAACCTCGCTGCCGAGGCCTTCTTTTTCCCCCCATTTTTTTTTATTTATTTATTTATTTTTATCTATCTGTGTAACAAGTTGAACCCAACTCCCTCGTCACAGGAGGCTGTAATCTTAATTAAACCAGACGGAGGATCTGGATGATGAGTTATCCGTCCATCTTTATGTACCGTGTAGTTGGATGTCCACGATACACTTGAGCAGACCTTACACTGGGCCTGATGACTTGAAAAAACATCAAGGCCTCTTCTGCACCGCACCCGTAATTCAGCAGACGACTGTATTCATGCCAGTGTATGAATAAATGATGGAACCCTCCAGCTATCAAAAGACCACCAGATTGGATGCGGAATGACATTCACTTTGCATGCAAGTCAATAACTGTACATTGATGTAATATTTGAGAAGGGCAATTTAAAAGGGAAGGATTTTTCAAGCCTTGGCTCTCTCTGTCTCTCTTTTGCTCTCTCTCGCTGTCTCCTCTGTTTATTTATAAAATTAGATTTTTTTTGGCTCATTTCACAGTATCTAGGTTAGCAAATAGAATTCATCACAAAAGCTCGCACGCTGAATAATTGAGCGCTCTTCATCCTTGATTTTTCCAACATGAAACAGAAAAGGCTGCACGTGGAGAGCAGCTCGGTTGACCCCTGTACCTCTCTAGGAGGAACCCTGTGGCTCCACTGCACCGAGATCTGTGCCAACCCCCCCATCCTCCCACCCCACTCTTCCAGAGTGAGATGTGTGCTTCGTGCTGAGAACCACTGAAGCCTTGACATTAAGTAATGCCTCTGTGGGCACAGGTGTGCATGCATGTGTCAGAAGGAGGCGAGAGGCTTTGTGTCAATTTTGTTAGCATGTCAAGTATCCATCTCTATTTTTGATTCTTTTTGTTAGACATGTATGATATTAACATAGTGCTGGGATATAGTATGGATGGATGGCTGTCAATCCAAAATTCAAAAGGCTGTTTGAGTAGTCACTGTCACAATAGCTGGTAATGTCCTCAAGTTATTTATTATTATTTTTCGAAACTAAAATTGTGTTTTGAGCTTGCTCTACTTGTTTCCTCCACACTCATGGTTCCTCAGCCCACCTGAAGTGCACGCGGCGAGGCACTTGATTAGTGTGTGAAACATATCAGCTCTACAAACTTTACTTTGGACTTGTCGACAGTCCTAATTTAAAAAAAAAAATAAGAATAAAAGAATGCTTTGTTTTCCTCTTGACTTATTCATTTATCCAGAGTCATCCTTGTGCATTGGGTGCCCTCGGCAGGTTTAGCAGCAAGACGAGGCTGGCTGAAACACAAGAAGCTTTTCACACACACACAGATAATATAATACCTGCTGAATATTTTTTGAAAAAGGCAGGCGTCGAGCTGTGAGAAAACAAGGCTGTTCTTAGATCTTCTTAGAAGATCACTCCTGCTATTTTCAATGCAAGCCAGCAGCTGTGTGCCACAGCTTACAAGCAGCCTGCCTATGGCGCCATCCAACCGCTTTGCAGCCCACTTGTTTGGCCCCAGTTCATTGGAAATGCTCCAGTGTACATTATCTCTGTTCGCCTGAGATCACAACTTTTCTTTGCATTTAACCAAAACACGACTGCCAGTGATTATATGTACTCTAAATTTGGGGCATTCTGCTTCCTTTTTGGTTCCTTGCTATTCCACAGCTCAGCCACTGTTGCGGGGACAACAACAAAAAATGGAGCCAAAAAACCCCGAAAAGGAACAATGTGCAGAAATAAAGAAAACAAATTGGGAGCGCAGGGTAATCTAGTAAAGAGCCTTGCACCGGTTCCCACTGTTGAGGCGTTTGCCGGGCAGCCGCTGGCTGGCTGGCTGGCTGGCTGGCTGGCTGGCTGGCTGGCTGGCTGGCTGGCTGCTGACGAGCGTGTGGGAGGGATGAGTGCTGGTGGCCGAGCGTCACTTTTTTCCTCTGCCCACCTTGGCACGCGGCTGGCTTGTCTTCAGATCAGAGCTTTGCCATGAACAGGAGGTTGGCAATGAATCCAAGTGGCCGGGGGAGATAAGGCTGCCTCTGGGACATTACAGATGCAGGCATTAGCCGAGTGGAGACTTGATGGAGAGCCGGGGCAAGCTGAGGCCTTTGATAATGCTGCCGATGTTTACCGCCTCCACTCAAGAATAGGGCATCTGCTGAGCAGTCAAGAGACTCCGGGCCTGTGCACTCTAGCGCAGGCACAACAAACTGTGTGGTGGTGCACACAGTGACGACTTCATTGGAAGTGGCTTTTGCGTCCGCCTCGTTGTCCCTTTCTGAGGCAGCTGGCGAAACAGAAAGACGGGGGCTACAGCTCAAATTGTGTCTCAAAAATCATGTTTTTAAAGCCACCAACGCATCTGACGCACAGGATTCTGCTGCTCACCAGTCAGCCTTTGCCCCTCCCAGCCTGACTCGGTTTTCACCTCGCCGCCGTGCAGCCGATTCCCAGCAGCTCGCACGCACGCCACTTTTTTTTTCAGCCGCTCGGCTTATCTGACAGTAACAGCGACCGTCCCGTTCGGAATCTAGCATTTACTGTAGCCCGCCCCTCACACACACGCACACACACTCGCACACATCAGCGGCTTCCAGTGGCTCTGCCATTCCTCGTGTGTGCCAAGTCTGCAATGCAAAAAGACAACCCTGACCGCCGGCTGGAGGTTTGGGGGGGTAGTTGGGTGGGGGCGGGGACGGCTGGGGGGTGAGCAGAGCGCTTGACAACGTGGCTGTCACTCTCCAGCGGTGATTCTCGGCCGCCGCTGAAACAAAGACTAAATATCTGAAAAGGGGAAGATGATAACCCGCAGTGTTATTTAATAAACAGCCGCTTCTCGTTAATTAAAAAAGCGGGAGGAAAAAAGAGAGAAGTGGTCAGTCAGCCGGGCCTATTTCAGAAACAGTTTAGTGAAGATAACAAATTCCATTCCGTGGAAAATACTGAAATTTGCCAGGCTTTTTTTTTTTAGGATTGTTATTCTCCATCCAAATAAGAGTGTGGATTATCCAGCCAGCAGGTAATGTTAACTATGTATGCAGAGAAATAAACAGCTTGTTGTGCTACTATTGCAAGTACCAACAGTCTAGTTTGGTTCTGTACAGGCATGGAAACCTGCAGTCCTATTTGGAAAGTTCCAGTTTATGCATCATTCAAATGGCTGGAAATATTTTGGTTTTGTTGGCCTAAGTGGTTTTGGCACATAGCAGAACTTCTCTTTAAATAGCTCTATTTCTTCTCTTCTTTTTTCTTAAGGCACCACTCTCTCGAAGAAGTGTTTGCCAGTCTAAAAGGTTTCTATTTAATTTGCATCAGTCTGACTTGGATTTGATTCACAAATTTGTCCCATATTTGAAGAAACGGCTTAATTCTTGAGGTTATTTTGTGGTTTGGGCTATAAAAAAAAAGCTCCTGTGATTAGGAAATCTTGATTTTAACCAAAAAAAATGGTTAGCAAGCAGAGCAATATGTCCATTTCTGTTTTGCACTGCTGTACTATTGGAAGATGATTCTTGACAAGCAAGGCAATAATTTGTTTAAATCCGCATGAGAAGAAAATTAAACAGAAAAAAAATAACGGTATGATACATAGCATGTATAATTAACAATGATAAAAACATATATTATTCAGCTGATCCTTTCAATGGTTTCCTACATGCATGGGGGAAACACAATTACGCACCCAACACCGAGTCGGAGTTCCAATCTATTCCACCGACAGGCCACTGGCTTGCCAAATTAAAGGCAGCCATTTCTCCCCGGTCCCAACCCTCCATACTTCATGGTTTCAAGGTTTCATTTAATATGCTCCGTCCACAAATTAACAGGATGTAATATTACATTTAATGTGGAGAAGGCATATAATGAAGGGTCACATTTGCCGTGTGTGTGATGAAATAGTGTATAATCCATCTTGGGGACCTTGCTATGTGGTCTAATCAGGCACGGTCAAGTCTCCGCGTCCCACCATCTGCTTTTGTACATTCCCTGCTTGGCACATAGTCATTTGTTGCATGTTCATGTGACCACATCTCTGGAGCGTGACTGTTACCAGCCTCAGTCTCCTCAATGCTCACAAAAGATTTTCCCACAAGTCTCCTCTCCTATTACAGTACTGCACTTCAAGATGAGTCTTCTAGTTTTTTATTCTAGCAGAGCTTTCCTTGATTCACCAGCCGACTGCTTAACCGGCTTCACCTCTCTGCTCTGCTCTGCTCCTTTTTTTTTTTTTTTAACACATCTATATTTCTAAATGCAGAGGAGTGAGGTGGAATCTCTGGCGGCGGTGTCATTTACTGTAAGAGACTGTGCCAGCAGGCCGACAGGACTCCTCTGTAGTATCACCATTCCTCTTCAAACGCCTCTTTCCAGTGGCTCTCGACGCCCGTAGCTATTTTGCCCTGTGGGAAACATTCTCTCCAGCGACTGTTGCCAATCTTTTTCTCCACTTTCCAAAAGGTCGGTGCCAATTCCTCGCTCGCAGCCGACACGGCGAGCAGCCCCTCTCTCGCATCCAGCTCACCTAATTATCCCGGCGCTATGAGGCATGTCAGAATGTATTCATCCTGCCACCGCCGAGCCGGTTTTGCAGCCTGTACTCTTTAATTGGTCTTCATTATAAAGGTATGTGGCGAGAGAAAACAGCACGCAGGTAAAGGTTCCCGTTCTTCTCCTCTGTTTGTTTCAGGCTGAAAGAGCTGATAGAGCGTGTTTACAATAACAGTGCTTGTGCAATTATGTGCAGGAAGCTGCTCATAAAGCGCTCCCCCCCCCACCCCCCCTTTATTCTCCCTCTTCTGTGGTGTCACACCTGCACGCACATAAAAGCTGCATAGAGAATTTAAAGTGACGCTTTCCATGGGAAAATATCACTGCAATATCGCCTCTTGTAAAGATACCTCAGTTCATTATTTATCACATAATGTTGTAAAAGCTGGCTGCTCTGTTTGTCTGCCATGAAAAAAACTGATGCTGTGGACAGGAAGTGATGCCTCTGTTGTCGATGCTGTAGGAGAGTTTGAAGCACAAAGGTTTCTCCAGACGTGCAGTTGCTTACAAATGTCTGTTCTAGCTTCCGAATGTCATGGCAGATTTCAAAGTCAGGACTTAATCGTGATGCAAGAGCCGTCGTTTTAGTCCTTTAAGTATCTCAGGATGGCTTAAAATCAAGTTGTTGTTGTCCTCCAGAAAAGGACAAAAACACAACTTTACTTTGAAAAAAGTTTCTTCAGAGAGGAAGCAAAATGAAAATTTAGAGTTGTTTGTAAAATGCTTAAGAATATACAGGCTGAAACTGATTGTCACTCTAAACCTGTAGTCATGCCTGACCGAGGTGATGATATATCATGTAATGGCAGGGAGTGACCAGAGGGGGCGTCTGATTACAGTCGGCTTGTGATTTGTGATAAACCGTCAGTAATATGCAGAAATGTGGCCAATGTCATAATGCATGAAAATATTACGAGTTGCGGTCTATGAATTTCCTCACAACATTTGCGAATAAACAGCATAATAAAACAGAGAATGTTCAGATGTGAACATTTCAGTTCACGACTTGAACAGTGGCGGCCCTTGATTCTTTGTGACAGAAACAATAACGGGAAAGGCGGCATAAAGAAAATGAGGGAGCGGCAGAGTTTTGCCTCCACGCAGCAGAACTGAAACAGGACCACGGACAGCTCTCCATGTATTCCCGATTTACACACTGTGAGTTTGATTGTTGTTTTAATAGTTTGGGTCCCATTTGACCACTGGCTCAGTGCAGAGAAACACAGACAATGAGCTTGTTGAGCAGTTGCTGTTGTAGTTGGGGCTGTTGTTTTAGGGGGCGCTGTTACACAATTTCTGTTGCGCGTCTTGGCTTTGATTGGATGAGGTGTTTCTTTACAATGCGATAATCAAAACAGTCAGCCGTGAATGGTTGGCAACATGATGATGACTATCACAATCAATGCTTTCAAAAGGAATTTACATTTTTTGCTGACTTAATGAGCATGTAAGAAAGACATCCAGTGTGTACAGGCCCATAATAAAATCCAAATATACTCACACTATACAAGCACAGACAAGAGGGAACCTTGTTAGCTACTCTGGAGGAAAAGACCATGCTGGATGTTTGACGTGCAGATTGACAGTAACACGCAAGGAATTTTAGCAATATGTTCCAATCGCCTTTTTTTCGATTGTGGCACTGTAGACTTTGGAAAAAGAAGATTTTCTTGAGAGAGCAGGTGGCCATCATGGCGGCAGCCTGGCCATCCAATCTATCAGGTCACAGGTTCTCCTTCAGAAAATAACACAGTTAAGCAGCAGACCAGGGCAAAACCAAACAGGGCACTAACCTCAAATATTGATTACACTTCTGCGCTTCCCCTGCCTGACTTTAATCAGAGAAAGGTTTTTCTTTTTGGGGAATTAAAAAAATAGAAATAAAAGGTATTACATTCTTTAATCTGAAAAAGAAAAGAAAAATGAGTGAAGTAATTAGTGTGTTCCAAACGCAATTCCCTACTCTCATTACTTACTGTACTTTAATACCTTCTAATTATTCCACAGTTTTAGCGAGTAATTGCCTTCGGATCAGAAGGGCCCAAACATCAAAAGGTAATTTGTGCAATCCTCACACCTACACCGAGGACAGGGAGTCGGCCTCGGCTACGGTGGCTAAACATGAAATAAAACCGTTAAATTGTCTGATTGGTTTGACCTTTAGAGACGACACAGGACCCACACGAGTCTGAAGACAAGCTGGTTATAGCCCAACGCAGGAGAATCGGTACGGTGCCGTTGTGCAGGCATTATATTCCAGGGCGGGGTATAAATGCATGTCGACAAAAGAGGCAAAAAGCCCTGCGTGCTCAATATGTTGCACTCCGAATCGTACACTTCTTCCAGTCGAGAAGAAAACAGATGTTCAGAAGTTTTCCCAAGTTCTCTGAGCAAAAGGCAAGGCAAACTGTATTAAAGCCTCACATCATAGTTAATTGCATTGTAATCATTTATAGGAAAATATTGCACTGAAACTCAAAGATGTAAAATTTCTCCAAAGTTTAGCGTTGTTCAATAATGAGACCTTTAAAAATAACGCTGTGCATAATTTTGATTTATTTTAGCTTGTGTGAACGCAACAACTTCGTTTTCAGGATAATTAATCATTGTTTTCTTCCTTTTTTCCCTTCCCTGCTTCTGTGGAGGCAGTTGACAAAAAAAAACAAAAAACCGAAAAACAGCTCAAGAAAAGGAAAATAACCTCTCAGCTTTAATTAAAAAAGTAGTTTCATTGTGATTAATAAAGCTGAATCAACACATTCAGAGGTGACACGCAGCTGCTGTTGCTGCCGTGCGTTCCTCTCCGTTTTTGTTTTTTGTGTTGTTTTTTTTTTTTGTTTGTTTTGTTTTTTTTATAGCAACAACGTCCGTGGCAACATATCACCGCTCCAACCGACGGCGTGTGATAGACTAGCAGTACCCCTTTGGCCTTTTTGTTATCTATTTGTTATTCTCAGTATGCATTTGTCTGACATTGTTTTCCCAGCAGCAGTGGGGGGGTGGGGGGGGACATGTGCACTGGCACTTTGTATGGATGAGCTTAATAGCGTCCCTGCACTGTCAGCGCTCAGTCTGACAGCCCGGCCGCAGGTAGTTGGAGCCGCTCGCCTCCAGGACGGTTTCAGGGTGAAACCAGGAGGCTGGAGGGCGACAATTTGATTTAGTCCAAGGCTGGAGCTCCGGTCTCCAGAGCAACGTTCAGGGAGACGCTCGCAAAGCATCTGCTGACCTGTCGCCGCTGAGTTGTAGCGTCGGCGGCCCCCACCGCCGTGATTGGTGGCTGTCCAGATGTAATAATAAAGGCTTTTATTAGACTGAGGGGCCAAGTCCTCAACTATCCCATGTTGCTCTTGTTTTATCACAGACTCTCGTTGATGTGTTGCCGCCACGTTGTTTTGTGAAAAGTGGATCGAGCCGAAGAGGTCAGAGGACAGATTTTTCTCATTTCTACCAGAGTTCACCGGCAGGGATGGCTGTTGGGAAACATTGATTACGCAAGTTTTACACAATATGTGACCTTTAAAAGTCAATAAACGGCGACCGACTGGCTGTCCCACTTACCTGACACGGCATATAGAATGTTTGCCTATTTCACCCCTTTTCAATGTTCACAGAAAGGAAGCTTTGGTTCTTTGCTTTTCCTAATGAGAAAATCTTGTCCAGTTGTGCTCAAACTGGCGTCTACGCCAACATAAGACATTGTTTCCAAGCTGGCAGCAGCTTCCTGTTTGCGTCACCGCTAATCCCGGGCTGTAGCTCCGCCTCTTTCTCTTCAAAAACGCCTGTCACATGGACTGTGACCCGCTGAAAAGGGTCTGCTCTGAGGAGCTTTATAAAGATGGATCTGCCACCGTCACCTCGCTGCGCTATTTGGCCGAGCTGATGTGATATTACCTGCCTCACGCTGTGCAAAAACAAATAAATAAATAAATAAATAAAACATATACCAAAACTCACATTGGTTTAAATGTTAATATAAAAACTCACTTCGACATTTATTTAAAATCCAATTTAGCTCAGGTGCTGGGGGGTATGGAGTTTTGATAGAGTTTTGTGCCGCTGCTCTAATGAAGGAGGCAGTGCATGGGCTGGGAGGCTGATGAATATGAGCAGATGTCAGCCGGCGATATGACACATATTCCATCAATTTGTCCGCGTACCTGCATGAAAATAAAATGTATGAATATCTTATTCGGTAAACAGTGCAGCTCATATAGTGACACAAAATTGCATTAAACTGGAAGTTAAATTGTGTACGGGGATGTTTGATTGGATTTGTCATTTAGACAGTTTGATTCTGTGGCAGTCGATAGCGTGCAGCATCTAGTTTTACTCATGCACGTCTCACACGGAGACTGTGTATCTCTGCGGGGGACAAGGAGCCAGTGAAAAATTAAAAACAGCGGGACGATGGGATGATGGAAGATGAGAACATAAGGTGGAAAGATTCAAAGTAGTCCTCCCTCTTTAAAATAGAACCAGTGTCTACGATCCCCCTCCAAGAAAATGCCAGAGTTTGACAGAAAGGCAAAACAGTATAAAGGTCTTATCTTGATGACCTGCTTGGACTGATATAGCAAAATATTGGCATTTTAATAAAAATGCCTCCTGACATTTCTGTCATTTTCTAATTCTCCTCTGTCAAGGTGACCTTTTCGGCGCCTCCGCTGTGAGCATTTCCTCATGCTCACATTATCAAGATGCTCCGGTCTCTCTTGTACACTTCCAGCGGGAGTTTGCTGGGGCTTAAGAGCCTCGCGGTGCAGGCGGAAAACACGCTCAAGGAAGTAAAGGAGGTGCTGGTGGAAGAAAAGCTTCAAATGAAGAAATACCTGACAAAACCGAGAGAAAAAATAATATGATTTGTGGCAACCCTTCATGAAGGGACAAATTATCATGACATTTTTACTCTTGAATGACAATCAGGCCAGGAACAGAAATTATAGGGTGATTTTATTTTCTCTAAATTGTGACAATGAATACAACACTGTGAAATTTGCATACCTCAACTAAAAGAGGATTTTGGCCTCTAGGATCGAGCAAGCATTCTAGAAGGTGACTACATGCAGCCACTAGCGTTAGTCTTAGCCTCCTCTCCTCTGTTATTACACCCATGCTCGTGTTTACTTGTTTGCGGATCTCGGTTTAATTTGCTGACAAGGGCTCTCATATGCCTCGAACACATTAGGTGCATTTTCATTAGTGTGTTTTAATCAAAGACGGCCGATGAATGCAGCTGTGCAGCCGTCCATTCAAAGCCTGACAGAATTTACTGAGTTCATTGAGCTTTCTGGATTGACGCAGCGCCGGAACGACAATGCATTTGTTGCATAACACCGCTCCATGCATATGCAGCTGTTTTGCGTTGGTGTGTCGGTGCACAAGACTAGACCTGAGACTACTTAAACATGTTGAATTGACAGAATCTCTGAGATGAGAAAAAGGACACCGAGCCAAAATGGAGGGTTCCTATAATGAGTCCATCAGATCTGCATGACTTTTTGAAATGGCTTTAAAAGTCTTCAAGTGTTTGACACTTGTGAAACGCAAGAGATTGAAAGACTCTGGCCTTTTATTGTTTCACTCCAATTTGCTCCAGTTGAATTGATTCTTGTCTTTTTTTTTTTTTCCTTTAAAATGAACGTACACTCTGACCTTTACTGGGATGGTTGTGATGTGACGATGGCGGTGCAGAAGGGAAGTGTTGGCGTCCGCGTGTCAGTGCTGCCCATGGCCAAAGTTCATCACAGCACATTAAGCCGAATCAAAAACAAGTCAGTAGCGCTTAGGCGTCACTTTTAAGCCTTCTCTTTCATCGTTAAGCCACTCAGCCCCTCCACAGTTGTCAGCTTCCTCCCTCATTGCACTCCCCACCAGCCTCACACAGACACACACACACACACACACACACACGCCGCCTGAAAGCCAATTAAATTAGCCTGTCCTCTCACAACATTCCAGAACAAGACATCTTGAGGCCTAATAAGACGTCAAGCAATTCTGGCAGGTTTCCTACAGGAAATGAGCCGCATTGTGTTCCAGGGTGCGTTGGCAACCTTTAAGCGGACAAAACAAGCCCTGGCGTCGTTCCTCACTGTTTGAAGTGCTATCAGTTTGGCGCAGTGACTCACTTTTCTCAGCATGGCCACCTCCACAGCACCTTGCCACTCTGCTCTGGTCCATCATGTTAAAATGTTTCCAATCCCTTTTGGAGCCCCTCCGGGTGGGTCTGAACACTTTAGTCTGCTGGATTGAAAGAATTCTGTGTTTTCTCCCTCACTAGTTTCAAACTTTTCAAGCTTTTGTTTGCATCCAGATTTTCAATATTTAAATCAGGGTTTTATGAACTCAAGCCATTGGAATAACTATGACAAAACTGTGCTCCTTGTGGTTGAAAAATATTTGCGTGGGCCAACGAATATAAAAATTTGGACATTAAAAACGGATGGAGCTTCGAGTGTGCGTCACCGAGCACTGAAATTGGCACAGCGCCCCTGTTGGCCAAGTGTAGGACTGTATAATTACGGCAACGTTTCACATGCTAGCTTCAGCACCTCAGTAGGAAAGTTGCTCACTCCAAAGAGTGAAGTTACCGAGTCTGATTCCACACCAGTTGGGGTCGCTGTGGCGCTCAGGATGAATCACAGAGTGGTTTTCAGGATTCAGACGTTGCTTTCAGTGCAGGTGAACCTGCTTTGGCCACATATGGTCCAGTTGTGCGTAATGAGAGATGCAGAAAGAGGCCAGGTGTCTTGACTATCTGATCTTCACCTGATGTCACGCTGCATGACTCACAAATGAGCTGTCACTGGAGATGTGCCCGCTGATGGAAAGACACCAATTTGTTTGGAGACAAAGAGCACACAGAATATAGCAGGATTTTACACTTTCCTATTTGCACCCAGTGAGGTCACATCTGTCTAGAAGCTCTGGTCTGGTGGTGAGGTGAGGGATGCTGCAGACTACTGCCTATTGCAAATACCATCTCTATAAAGCTTTGCCAGCAAAATGCAATTAGAAAAAAAAAATTAAATCAAACCTGCTACAGATCAAAATCATCCCCACTGTTTCACGGTGTCGTCAAACGCACAGGGCAAAATTCTCGAGAACAAAAAACAAAATAGTTGCCACTGTCACAGATGAGAAGAATGAAAGAACTGAAACAACTTCGTTTCTGTTTTGTAGCTGTGAGCTTTTAAAATGACTCTTCATAACACATGGTTGTCACTGTGGAGAATGCCACTGGCTAGTGCAAGAGGGGAGGAAAAAAAAGAAAAAGAAAAATTGGGTACAGGTTTCCCCTGTGATGCCCATTTTTCAATAATTTCTTTTAAATGTCCCCGTTGTTTTTTGTCCCCCGACTGCTTCAATATCATTTCCAAGATGGCTCTGTCATTCCCTTTCTCTCTCACCAGGCTCCAGCTATTATAATTGCTTTCTACTTATTCGGAGGCCAGAGGCTAGATGGAGCTGTATGTTAATTGTACCGGCCTCCAGACATTGCACTTGGCAGTCACCGCCAATGTGGCGAAACTAATAATCTCCGGTCTCAGAATTTCAGAAGGAAAAAAAAAAAGTTTGCGGATGACCTGAAGGCTGTCATTAGTTTCTCCATCTTGTCTTTCACCGAACGACTTCGACTCATATCAGTGTAGCAAAAAAAAAAAAAAAAAGTACATATATATCTGAAATCAATGGAGGAGTGGCAGCACAGGAAGCCGGGCACACTCCACTCAATAAGTTGTGCTTAACCCAACCCAATAAATAATACATCATAGTCCATTATTGAATCCATCCAATCACATTAGCCACTAACAATGAGCACAGGGGAACAGGTGAGCAGGGAGCGGCTCCATTCCGATCCCATAAATAAGCACAAGGCGAGCAGCTGGGCCTCTTGCAGGCGGCTGCATTAAGACTGACAGCTGCCAAACAGCCGCACAGGAATAGGGGCGGGGGCGGTGGTCACAAGGTCACACGCAATCTCATTTTATTTTTCAGCATCAGGTATCACTGTTCCAGATACCTGCTGGTATCATATACTAAAATATATATATATATTTATATTTTCAGCATATAGGTATATATATATTCCAGATACCTGCTGGTATATATATATATATATATATATATATATATATATATATATATATATATGTGTGTGTATATATATGTGTATATATATATGTGTGTATATATATATATATATGTGTATGTATATATATATGTATATATATATGTATATATATATATATATATATATATATATATATATATATATATGTATGTGTATATATATATATATATATATATATATATGAAATTTGCTGGTGTAAAAATGAACATTGCCAGTCTTAATCCCTGTGCAAGCTGGCATTATGATTTAAATATTTTTTCTCATGTCCACCTGCAAGCAGGCTGTGAGGAGATGCTAATTAATGTGCTGCTCAGTGCAGATGTACATTTATTAAGATCCATGTTTATGAAAAAAAAAAAAACCCTGCTTGTTGTAGAATAAACTTGTTTAACTCCAATCCTCTCAGTCGCAAACACCTCTTTCACCCCCATGCATAGTCAAGCTGCAGGGTTTTTATGGTGTCAGCAGGCTGCACTACATTACTGTCATGCCGAATACCTGATTGTCCAATTGTTCTTTGTTGAGCGCTCCCGCTGGAGTGAGATAAAATTCTCTGAATTGGCAGAAGTGAGCGATCATGTCCTGCGGCAAATCGCTGTCATCTGTCACGTTTAGCTGCGGCACAGATACGAGGGTCGGGCAAAGAAAAACACACACACACACACACACACACATTTATTCTGCGTATTTACGCAGAGCGCCGGGTCACGCTGGCTCGGTTTATGAGGAGGAATGTGGCAGGGGCCGTGAAGGCGATAATCTAGATTAGTGATATGTGGCTTTAGTGTGAAGGATGCAGGACTGGGAAGCGCTGCGACCCCGAAACGCTTCATTTAAAACCTCCACACGCAGCAGAGCCACTTCAGTAATTATTAGGGTAATATTGACCGAGATAATGCGGTGGCTCAACTAATCAGCGGGGAGGGGGAAGCAGAACCAATAGTATAATATGAACGTGTCAATATGTATTTGCTAATCCCAGAAGTGTCAAAAGTGACCGGGACAAGATCAAACAAATTAAACGGACGGACGTTGGACCTCTATGCTATCTTTATTTTCCTACATGGGCACCGTCAGTTAATAAAGGTTAAATATTGCGCTGTCACTTCATATCTTCCTTCCAGAGCACTTTATGGACGTGTCATCCACTCATTGAACTCTGGGGAAATGAGAGGCCGATGCTGTTGCAACGTAGACGCTTTGCCGTTCCTTCGCTGCTCTTACTTTTACTTTCTTTTGGTGCCTCCTTCCAATCACTTGACTGCAAAAAAGCTATACAGTGCCATGACAGTGTTCTGCTCAGAACAATAATATCAGTGGGGATTTAAGATTGGTCAATGTAAAGTTATCCCTCTCCTGTATAAAAAGTATGATTGTATTTTCTATGAAATATATTGAATACATCTGAGGACACGACGGGTCGGTTTTCGAAGCAGAAAAAGCAACAAAAAAAATTCCCTCTCATGAGGGAAGTTGCCTTGGAAAAAGAGGCCTGAGTGGAGATGAAGGTTGCCAGTTTTAAAACAACTCCTCGCAGGCTTCCCTTCCGCTGCTTTTAGTGTATTCAGGCCCGTGTTGCACAGCCCCAGTGAGCCGATTCTAGTTTGCGTACACTTGTCTGAGTATTTCTGCAGCCTGCATAAATTACAGGTCTACCTGGAGTTTTTCATTTGGACTTAGCTGAGGATTGGGTTTGATAACTCCCTGGATGAGTCTGGTGAGAACAGAGGGAGCCACTTGAATCTTTTTTTTTTTTTTTTTTTTTTTTTTTTAAACGGTACTTTCCATTCTTCACTGTTATGAAAAACTGGAAAGTTACTTCAATTTATACCACCGTTTGCCACCTTTCCAAGTAATAAAAGAAAACAGCAGTTACTTTGCGTAATGGGTGACTAATTCAAGGAAGATTAGCAGGAAACTGCTGGAGAATTTCTTGGATTAAGGGGCATTTTATGATTTGCAGGACTCTCTTGTGTTTGCACAATTTTCCAGGTGGTTCCGAACTAAATTCTTTTCACCATTAATAGAGCAGAGCCTGAGTCATAATGTAGCACAAAAGCCGAAAGTCCAATTTGCAAACGGCTGTTTGACGCCACTGAAAACCCCACTGTCGCAGCCATTTTCCTTTTTATTTTATTCTTAGTTATTTATTTATTTATATGTCTCCTTCTTCTTTTTTGCAGTTGCCTAGATACCTCCCGGTTTCTGTCGCACAGCGATTAGGTGCTTATGGACTTCAAACAGCAACCAGCGCCGACTCCGTCCACCTACTTAATTACAGTTGGCGCATTATTTCTGCATTGACCCGTCATTAGCCATTATGTGTATTTCATTCCCAAAGCGTCAGAAAAACGCGGCTCGATGGCTTTTAGGGAGAGGAGTCTCGTTGTTGAAAGACGGAACAGCTGCCCACATCGTCGCGTGGAGACGCACAATTATTTTCTCAAAGTCGCCGAGGCACACGCAGTATATAAATGTTTTGAGAAACGGGCGTAAAGGCCAGCAAATGATCTGGTGAATGTGGGTAAAAGAGAATGAAATGCACTTCGAGCCTCACAGTTGTGGACAGTTGTGCCTGGTTATGGTCATGCAACTAAAATTTTGTCTGGTGGAAACAGATTTCTGATTTCATTCTCCAAAATGATGAATGGTAACATCCGTGACCCCTGTAACTGGAGTGATGTTGTCACTCTTGCAGGCCCCTGTTAAATGGTACGCGGCAGCAGAGTTTGCCGATGCTGGATTCAACGGCACGACGTTGCGTCCGTCCATCATTTGCTTCTTTATTGACTTACTTTCTGCTCCCTTTATCTCAATTTTCACAATCTCGATCGGCGTGCGGCGTGTTCCGGCGTGCCCTATAAATAAACCCCTGCTGTAGGAGTGAGCACAAGGAGGATGTGTCAGTGTTTGATGAGCATGTAGAGATGCGTGATTAGATCGGCGTCAACAGAAGTTTCAGTAATCACTGATCTCCGACCCCGAAAGACGTTTAGCTGCGGGCTCTTTGCAGTGGCGCCTTGAAAACTATTGATTTATCTCAGGAGGAAAAAAATAAAATAAATAAACCCTCACATCACACTGCTGGAATAAGTACAAGTAAAGGAGGCATTATTAGCATAATTGAAGATGATGTGGAATATTAAAAATACTTTTCAGACTAAACGGAAATGGAAATGTGGACTGTGGTCTGTCACTGTGCTTATGCATGATCTTGTTTCCAGCCACCCTGAGACAGAGTGTAATGTAATGCAATCATAAAAAACTTGGCTTGCACGGGGTGCATCAAACACACCGTCAACAGGTGGATTCTCGGATTAGCCCTGACTTAAAATGTGGAATTCCGTGTCAGAGGTTTCTTTGCGAGGTAATCAGATGGAGCTCACCAGCTTCGCAGTTACTTTCTGGTGCAACAGGAGGTGAGCAAGGCACACGGAGGTTGCTGTGAGGTCTGCCGCTGCTGCTCGAGACAACTGCAACTTTGAGATACAGTTTGGCAGCCTCTGACGCTTCACCAACTGTGCATTTATCTAGACAACACAGTAAACGTACATCCAGCGTTGGCTGAGTGGATGCATTTATCTCTGTCCAAGGTGCTCCAGTCAAAGATAATTCATCTGATTGTTGGTCTAAATGGTTGATTCACCAAATTCAACCGGGAGGAGCCGTCAGTTCCCCAAACGCTTCATCATATTTTGGTGGAATTCCTAATCATGGCTATTGAGTCCACTAAGTTGCATGCATGAAACTGCCAGCGAATAATTGGTACATCACAAGAGGCGGGGGAGGAGCTGCCCTGCACACATGCACTGTATATGCATACATACATATTTGACTCGCTGGCATACGCGTCTAACCTGAAGTGGCATTGCGTGCTTGAAATATCGATCACGCACTCAAAGCGCTGCGGCTGAGAAAACCCAATCCCTGTAAAGCAGCTGACCCCTGGCAGGCCACTCTGGAGTCAAACACATCGTCACCCCAAACACCCCCCAGCCAAACCCCAGTAAATAATAAATTAAAGGTTTCCAGGCTCAGCTTGCACGCCGCCCAGAGCCTCTGTAGTGTAAAACAACCCTGCTCATGAATACAAACAATCCTAACTTGAATGCGCACCAAAAAAAAAAGAGCATCTTCAAATTGGAGACATTATTCTAAAGAGCAGCGTGCTGGACCTTGCAGCCCGTGGATTAAAGGTCCCACATTATTCCAAAATACTCTGCATTGTTTTCGTACAGCCTGCTGCTAATAATGGTTGGACCCTCAACAAACGTGAGCTCAGAGGGTGTTATTATTATTGTTATTTATGTTAAATGGAAGAAGAGAAATAGTGCTCTGCAGATCTGTCCACACTGCAGGAAGTCAAAGGGACCCATGTTGTACTTCCAACAAAGGAGCGTTGAGGAAATGAGCAGAATCCATAATGCGCGGGCCGCTTGCCCGCCGCTCGAACTAAATCCTGACCCGACCGTAGACCAATCAATTAAATATTGATGAAATGCTGTAAGTTTGTATCTCATCCTGCCGCCTTCTTGGCACCGTTACAGAGGGGAGGAAGGTGCCAGAGCTGCTAAGATGAAGCCGTGTCTCCACTGCTATGACTCTTCCTCCCGCGGACGCTGCCAATGCCCTCTAAGCCTTGGCAGAATCTTCCTACTCGTTGTCTCTGTTAGAAAAGAAAAAAAGAAAAAAGAGTAGCCAGCCAATAAGAGAAAGAAAGACGCAACACGTCCCACCAGAAGGCTTCCCTCTATCCGCAATGAAAACCTTGGCTTGGCTTTGACAAAGTGATTAGCGAGCAGGCGGCTCGCATTAGATTAAGGTGTTGAATTATCATCAATGTGCCTTTTATGCCGCGGTTTCTTTTGTAACTGCCACCGTAAATACGAGCCTGATTCTGTGCCAGTCAACAATAACAACCAAAACCCCGCCCCCGATAAACCCAATAGAGTTTAAAAGCACAAGACTCACATCAAAGCCACCGGACACCTTTTTATTTATGATCCTGTTGTTGATTATTTATTTATCTTTTGTAAATTAGAGCCTTTAATAAGATGTTGCCCATGAATTTCCATCACGTTCCCGACTATCAGTCGGACACTCGCTCTAGAGGAGTGCATGGTGATGCAAAGCGCACACTTGGAAGTAACTGGGAATTAGCATATAAAAGCTTTGTTTTCCAAACCCCGACCACCTACACAGAAGTTGTGATGGAGAAAGTGGCATCGGAAGATAAAAAACAAACGGCCTCCTGCTGACACTCGAGTGCCTACGCTAATTATTATTTAATCAGCCGTGGATTTGATGCAGCCGTTGTTTGATTTGTTCAAGGAAAATCACGTCTGTGCTCGTGCCTGCCACTGAGTCTACTTATATCTTAGACACTAGTCGAGTTTCCTGGACTTCAATGTCTAAGCGATTGCTGTGTATTCATTTTATTGTTGTACAAGCATGAAAATGAATCAAAATGACTCTTTCTTTTTTTCTTTTCTTTTTTTATCCAGTAGCTTTTTTGTATTGGTCTGAAACGGTTTTTCTTTTTCCAGATTTCATGCCTGGACCAGCCTTTTTTTTTTTTTTTTTTTTTTTTTTTATAAACATTTAAATGAAAATGTATGAGATAGGAGGCATCAACTAATTTTCATCTCCAGTCCTTTGGCAGGTGGGTGGATACGCACACATAGAAAGCACGTTGCTTATGACACACCGGGATGGTTAAAGTGTGAGTGCTTGAATATTAAAGTGCTAAAGTGCTTCATTAAAGTGCCGCTGCCGATGCTACGCATCTGCCAACTCTGAAGTGCTCCTTATATTGCACATCTCTATTACACGGACAGACACCAAGGACTGGTGTACATTTGTTTCTTCATTCATTTCTCCGTGTTCCAGTGAGTGTGCCTGGGCCCAAATTCCACATTATGTTATATAAACTCCAGTCAAGTGCAATCGAGGTTCTCTTTATCACCTTTGTCACATGATCATATTAAATATGGCCTCAGTTTCCTGAAAATGCAGACTGGAAGCCGTGGGGGAGAAAAGAAAGATAAAACCGCTCCTTCACTTTAATTCAAACATACATTTTAATGTATTATGCAAATTATGTGGTGGTTATGCAGGCAACAATTTGAAGGAAATAACATTAAGAAAAAAAATAAATGTGTGGAACTTTAATATGAGTATAACTTAAAGTGCTGTACAGGAGGTATAAATATCTTTCACGTCACCAATAAAGCAAAAGTGTTTTGGCATTTATCACGTTTCAGGGTGTAAAAAATAAAGGTGGTGCCAACATCAAAAGAACGTCGGTGGAGAAGTGCACCATGTACAAGGTGTTTTGTCATGGGTGTGTGTGTGTGTGTGTGTGTGTCGATGGGGGGGGAGGTCTTAAAAAAAGCCACATCAAAGAATAAAGTTGGGCAAACATTAGGTAATCCGCCCACTTTGTGTGGCTGACGGTGATAGCCACAACTCCCGCTGGCTGACTTCCTCCCGCTGGGCGCCGCGGCCCAAAAGAGCAGCTGCTCTGCGGGGACAACCTGGGACCGGAACGCTGTCAAGCTTCCACCACCCACGGGACGGAGGTGTTATTAATGTAATATAACACATAAATCCCTCTGGGGGGGGCTGTTTATTTCCTAATAAAGTGGCTGTTTGCAAGCGCCGCGCCGCCGACTGGCGGGCGGGCGGGCGGCAGGATGATCAGTGAGAGTGCAGCAGCGGCGGCAGCAGCAGCAGCAGCAGCGGCGGCAGGCTCGGGTTGCTGTTTTGTAGCCTCGGCTCTCTCTGGAGGTGGCCTGTGAGGGATGAATGATTGATGGTCGGCCAAGGGGCGTCTCTCAGAACAATCTCTTCCATCCTGCCCTCTGCTGACTCCCCACCACCCACCCTGCTTGAAGACTGTATCTATATTTATTCATTCACTTATTTATTCTCCCTCTCTTTGGAAAACAACAGCCGGGCTCCTTCTTTGGCTGTCGCCGTTGTCAGTACAATATCTCCTCCCTCCTTTTATCAGCCGCGACGTGACAACTTTTTTTGTCAGCGCCGCGCAGATGGCGCAGCTCATTTTTAGCGCGCAGTCTGTCGCCGGACATAAATAAGCGGGTGGCGTGTCACAACTTACCATTTATGTGTGCCGAGATGACAATTACTTCTTACACTCTTTAATACTCAATTAAGCCGCTTTATTTGCCACCCCGCCGCTGACTTCCCTTGAACGTCCTTTAAGAATCGATTTCATCTGCATAATTGGATTAAATGCTGTTGTTATTGTACAGCCTGCGAGTGAAGAAAGGCGGTGACGCAAGTGCAAGTCAAGTGCTGCAGCCCGAAGCCGACCGGAGCGAGCTTTCACCTCCTGTTGCAACTTGGGCCTGAAATTTGTAGTCATGTTATATCGGTACTTTTCTCACTTGAAGCTTTTTTCTTTGAGTCTTCATTCTGTGGGAACCACCAGCAGCACCAGCAGCAGCACAATATCTCCCAGCTGTGAGTTTGGAAGACCTTGAGGCAAAGGCATTTATGTAATTCCAAAATGTTCCCTGTGGGCAAAGTAAAGTGTTCAATAAAGACACACAGGAAATCCTCACCACCGAGTCTGACTCTGCCAGCTTTGGCCCATCCGGCCAAACAAGCTTTTTACTTTAAGACCAACAAGAGACATATTACATCTTTTCCAGATGCTGACGAGGGAGAAACTGGTGCATGTGTCTGTAAATTTAATAAATGAATAAATAAATAGAATATAATCAGCAGTTTCTCACTAATTCTTTGGTCTTATTCCATCCAGAATGGAGTTCAACTGGGGGTCAGGTGACAGAATATTTATACAGAATATTTCTTGGCAGACTGGAGTTTTTATTTATTATTTATTTATTTATTTTTTAATTTCCTCTGCAATCTCGGCGGCATGGCCAGGCAGCCAAGCAACTGAAAGACTTCAGGAAGGAACCAAAATTAGAAAAACCCTGCTTGTGTTTAGTTCAAACACAACATAATTAATGATTGTGATGCCTCTGATTTTCTGCCTTTTTGTGCTGCTGCCAAAATCCAACTATGATTTTATTAATGTCATTTTTATTTAGTATTATTTATTTTTTAGCGGTACACAAGTTATAGTTAGACTATCCCAAATGATGTTTGCACTTCTCGTGACTCGAGTACAGACTGATCATTTTATAGCTGGGTAATATCTTCTTCTTCTGCGACTGCTCTATCTATGTACAACAACTACTACTCCAAACAGACGTTAAAGGCAGTTATGGCACATGAGCTAAAGCGCAAATGGAAGGCAGTGGCTGTTAAAGGTGTGAAGTGTCCATCGTCATCAGTTTGCCTGCTGGCAAGTTTCTCAGTTGTCGCACACTCATTATATTTACTACACAAGTGCCAAATGTTTCACCCATTCACAAATCTGACTGTTAGCTTGAATGCTAATGTTTGATGGTGAAGGACGGATCCTTTCTCCTCTTCTTTTGTGAATACGACACCGCTAGCTGTTTGGCTAACAGCCGTGCGTGGCCACTCTAAAAACATTGTCACGCTCCCAAGTTTGTAGCTGAATAATTCACTTTATTAACGGGATCCACTTTCCCGGGGACGGTGTGCGAGGGTTCGAGACGGTCGCTCACATTGTTTGCCGCTTGGTATTTGTGCAGCTGTTAGTTTCTTTTTTAAACTGGCAAATAAAAAGGTCAGTGAGAAAGTGTCTGCTTGCACAAATATGGAAATGTTTGAAATAAAGGCAAAAAACAAAAATGCCACACTTTTTATTTTCATTTACATTATGGATGCGAGTTGAAACTGCTGAACATCTGGCGTTCAACAAGTACCCGCTGCAGCGAGACACTTGTTGTGGGCTCAATTCTAACGCTGTTGTGAGGCCAACTTTTCTTATATATATATGTATAAATATATATATATATATACATACATATGTATATGTATAAAAATTTTTACTGGCACAGTCGGCGACACGACAAAGGAGACGTTTCTCTCAGTGGAGCTGGGTGGTTTTTGCGAGGATTGTGGGAGTCAGAGGTGTCCTTCCACACCACCTAGCCTCCTCAGCCGTGTGAGACTGAGAGGCCAGGAGTTAAATGGCCAACGCCGGATCGATCTAGGGTCCGTGCGACGTCACCCAGCCGGCACAGAGGTCAATCGGCAGCTGTGTGCTCCTCCTTAACTCGCTGATATCCGCTTTTAGCCTTTGACTGGGAGACTTTTGCCACTTCCACTCGGCTCGGCGCTGCTCTTAAATCCATAGCGAGTGTCGTCCGCCGCCCGGTCGATGCGTCGGCTCGGGCCTCTGCGCGATAAAAGGAAATTGGTGTCGCGCAGTTTGTTCCTACCGTGGGGCATCATGATATCTTTGCATATCCACTTCCGAGGCTAAACGGCCTCCCAGTTTTGTTTACGCTACCTGTGCAATCGAGTGTTCAACCTTCGTACGCCGCCACAAGGCCGAGAGCATTTTGTTTGCGAATGCGAGCGAGGGCACTTCATTTGCACCGTGTCACTCTGGGAGAAAATCCACTTCCACCTTCCGACGATGGCGGCGGCTGTTACGACGGCAGCCCCTGAAACCACATTATGCAAAGCGAGGAGCATTCTCTGGCGAGTCGAAGCTACATCCAAGTGCAAAATTAGCCCAGCGCTGAGAGACAAAACAAGATCACAGACGAGCGCCGGAGCAAAAGGACGGAGCCGGGGGAGCTCGGTGCGGAGACGCAGCCGCAATATTCCGCCAGTTTATTGGCCGTAATGACTCGGTGGGCACCGACGACTCTGAAAATCACACATCGTGATTTGATTAGAGCCTCGGCGGCAGGGAAGCGCTTTCTCCTTCCAGACTGATGTGACTGAGTCCAGTCCAGTTTGAAAGCTTTGCCCTCTCTGTCAGAATGAACGGCGGTGCCAGCGTCGCTCTGCGTTTCATTCATTCGTGCCTGTGTCGCTTCAGTTCCTTTGACTGGGGAATGTTTCTGTGCCAGAGTTCACAATTCTTGAAAGAATCTCAGACTTGCCAAGCGTGGTTGCAGATCACTGCCTCCATCCTAATAATGTTTCCACTGTGTCTTTGGGCTGCCCATCCATCCGCCTCATTTTTGCTAGAAAATTTCTAAGCAGCAAAGATACAAACAAGGGCATCGACTGGGAGATGTACGGGTCAGCGTTTTGATTTTCTGCGGGTCCAGTGAGTTCATGTCAGTCACATTTTTCCTAAAAGCAGAAAATGCAGCGTGAGAGAAAAAAGTCAAACAATTTAGCACTTTTTTTTTTCCTGTACTTTTTAACACTTTAACATAATTTAGCTAAAGTTGAGCTTTGCCTTCTGTTCCCATGGACTCCTCAGCCAATAAGCTTCCATTCCATTGAAAGACGTGAGGCCGATAAAGAGACCAAGAAGAAGCAGAACCTGCCACAACTTGCGGCTAATTATGAGTTTGTCGCAAAATAAATTTGCAGGGGATCCTGATTTTTTTTTCTATAGCAAGATGTCATGACTACCAATATGCTTTTGCAATAGTTCTATGCAACACTGCAGCGCTATGAAGTATACATGAGCTGCAGGTCTGCCGCTGCCTGGCCTGAATCCTGCAGCAGGTTGATATCTGTACATACATAGAGACAATGTCACCCGTCATTCAGTCCACAAAACAATGACATTATTCATCAGGCTGGCGCGGAGCTGGAAGAAGGTGCCGCACAGACTAAAAATAGGGGGCTCCACTGGAATATCAAGGACTGAGAAATAAGATACCTGCCCCTGTAGACAAAGTACGCAAACAGGCCTTAAAAAAAAAGAAAAAAGTTAGCATTGATTCCTGCGTTTACAGCTGTGGGCGTGGTTGTGTAATTTAGTAGCCCCTTCATCAAGTCTTCTCTACATCAGGCACTCATCTAATTGTGCAGTTTTCCCTTTCATTTTCTTCCCCTCTCCCCTGCTGAAGTGCTCTCACATGTTTTCCTTTTTGGGTGTTTGGCGGCAGTTGAATGGCAGGAAACAAACGAAGCTCGCAGAGTAGCGACAGCTCGCGATCAAAGTGGACGAGTCGCTGATCGGACGTAGAGCCGCGTGCGCCGTCGTCGCCTGGTTCCCTCGTGACTGGGCTTTGAAAACGGACCGAGCTTTGTGTTAATTGATGTCATTAACAGATGGATCTGGGTTAACAATTGTTTTGGGGTTTTTTTTTTTTTTTGAAAGAGAGAAGTTCAAATTGAGGAAACAGCATTTTGATATATTGCGAACGAGAGTCATCGTCGGAGCGATAGAAATAATTACAGAATGTGAAACTTCTTGTCTTTCAAAGTCTGCACAAACAAAACTGTTTGGCTCCAGTTCTCTCTGTTTTTAGTGTTTGGAAATGTAATTGTGCCTCAGTGCTAAATAACTTGTTGAACATGAAAAAATCCCATACATAATTAATTACTCCTTTAATTGATTGTTAATGTGAATGCAAAAATGTGCATTGAACAACCAATTTTTTTCAAATGAGGCTGAAAGTTTCTTCTTCTACGACACAAACCATGTTGACTATATTTCAGTCTTGATCATAAAACATGCCAGTTGCCAGTGTTTTCTATGTCCACATTCTCATCATTAACTGCCTAATGGATGTGAAAACGTGCGTATCGCCGCGGAGTAAATGCAGTCACCCCTCCGATCGCAGCCTTTTGCCGAATGATTCCATTGTGAGGAATGTTCCATATGTTCACCACATCAAACAAAAGACAGTCCTCAATAATTATCCGTCCCAGCTGTGGCGAGCAGTGCAGCTCGCCGTCGTTTCCATCGGCATGCTTCCCGCTAATGCCAGACTGCTGTTTCCTCCGTGAGGGAGACGAATCCGTCGGCCGATCATTTACATAAACACCTGTCAGTGCTTTGTCTCCTGCTGATATGAATTTTAAAGCGCTCGCTCTGCCTCTCCATGCGGCTCCCCCGCCTCCAGTCACGCAGCGCCCTCCCTTGACGGCGGGACCTTAAAGTTTGTCGAGTATCTCGCCGCGACTTTTTTGCTTTGCCAACATGCACTCACTGCGTGTTTTTCTGCTGACAGGTCTTTAAATTCAAAATGGGCACAGCTGACCCGTTTGCCCCCTCTGCTTGGTGCAAAATGGCGGAGATAAAACCTGCAAATTGTCATAGTTTGCATGTGCAAATCAAACCGCAATGTGAGCTAGTTAAGGTACCGTCTGCCTCGGATGAAAGAATCCACAATGGTCCGATTCATGGAGCCATTAATAAAACAGCATGGTGGTGATGAATTAACACCTCGGCCTGGTGTTGTTCCACGCTACGCTCCAACGTCTAAGAAGACGTTTGAACTAAGCTAGAGAGCTTCTCACTTCCCCTTCACACTGCCGTCATCCCCCTCAATAATGCAAACGCTGCAGCAAGCTAATTCAGACACGTATCGTGTCTCCCTGCACTATTCCTGGGTGGAGGCTGCCTGTCAATAAGCAGCATGTACGTAACCCCCTCGCCCCTACACACACACACACACACAGTGGCTTTTCACTGTATTATTAAAACTTGTTGAGGTTCTCTCTAATTTAGCTTCCCTTGACGTCTCATTAGGACTTTTTCATCCAGAGAAGAAAAAGCAGAAGAAAACATGAAATTTAAAAAATCATTCACATGGTATAGGTGGAGGCAGCCGTGCCAGTGCACAGCGAGCGGATCCCGAGGCCTCGGCGGTGATGAGTTGGCTGTTGCCCGGCACACTTTGTTATAAATACTGCCTGGGCCTGACTGACTATAGGAGCCATGCATCACCTGGGCAGATAGGCCAGTAAAGCGATGATGCGTGCGTCCTTGGCGTGAAGGGAGGGAGGGGCGGAGTTGTTGGGTGAGGGGGGGGGGGGAGGCGGTGCGGAGGGCAAGTAGCTTTTATCTCTGTCGAGCATCAGCAGAGAATAGCCGTGGCAAGGTCAGCCTCCAAGGTCGAGGCGTCGGTGGAATGTTCCCACATCACAATTCATTCTTGTGCAGCGGCGGCGGCAGCAGCTTGGACAATGTCTTTGTGTGATTTTGATTGCGGACGGCGGTTTCTTCGGTGCTAAAGTCGTTGGAAGTCGCCGTTCCTGGCGTGAGAGGAGCAGGGGGCGGAGGCGCCGGCCTGATTGGCCCACATCGATTCGTCTTTTCTCGCAGGATTGAACACAGCGGCTCATGTAATTGGCTATTCTGAAGGTATTTGCTGTATTACAGTTACAAAAACATGCTGTTCTAGTCGGCGAGTGAGCCACTGGGTTCGAGAGTCTTTCAGTTCTTTGCAACAACCTGTTTTGGACATCATTTGACTGGCTTTCAGCTTTACAATCTCCCACTGTTATCCAGCCGCTAGGAACTTGTAGACTCACAACTGTCCCTTCTGTCTGGGCGCGCTTTTGTTTTTATATCACAATGTTTTCCACGCAGGAACACCAGAATAAGATCAACAAAGATTATGTACATAATTAGGACGTTTAAATAAATTGTAGATGAACCTTGCTGCTCCCAAAAAATAATTACAATTGCTAATTATGTAGTTTTATCTCATGTAAAGTAGATTTTTTAATTTTTATTTTTGCCACAGCAACAAACACATGTTGACAATAACAGACAGAGAACTGCCTGGTTTTTAATGTGTCTGTGTTCTTGCCAGTTTTCCAATAATCAAAAGGGCATTTTGACGATAGAAATGAACGCTGTTTTGATTTCTAACTGCCACTATACTGATTCCCACAGCCAGAGGGACCATGAGTATTAAATTCATGAGGTAAAAACAAATTAGAAAAGAATAAAGCAACATATATAAAACTTTCAGGTGTTTTTATCCTTCGTCTTACCAGCCACAGACAGTGAGCCGTGAAACCGTGTCAGGTTGAACCTCTCGACGTTGAACTTGGTCCCCAAACCAACTGGCGTCACCATCTAAACCCAAAGGAACCCATTGGAGGCAAATTAGGGGGGTGAGAGGAAGGTGGCGCCATTTGGCACGGAGTCTGTATTTGCTTAGCGCTGCCGTCGGAGCGGCTGCGAGTGCAGCAGATGGCCAAACAATAACCAGGAGCAAAACGCAGCATCCTGGGGGAGAAGAGATTAAAGTTGTCGGAAGGGTTGGCGTACACTCTGCTCCTTTTTTTTTTTTCCTTTTTCCTTTTTTGATGCGTTTCTTCCCCGCGGCGCTGGTCATTCCCAACCAATAAATCATGGTGACAACAAATGCAGTGACATCTGCCACGCAGCAGCTGACGGCTGACAAAAGTCATCTGCAGCCTTGAAGTGAGGGTGTGTATTTGTGTGTGTGTGTGTGTGTGTGTGTGCGCGGGGGTGGGAGTCGGGGGGTGGACTGGATGAAAATGAGCCGCCACACACGCACACGTGCTGCTTTTTGGCAGGTTGCGGCGACGGTGTGCAGCGAAGTGTAGATGGCCGTTCTTGCCACTTCCTGCTCAAGTGGTAACCTTGACGGCGGCGAGGCTAATTGTCACGGCGGGCTGCAGGAACGTCCCACCAAATTATGACATTGTTAGTAAAAACACTGTGAAAATTCCTGAAACCCCCTTCTGATACGATGGACGTAGTTTCTGCCGCTCACCGCTGCAGCGGCTGGCGATGAACGCCTGACTGGGTTGAGGAGGCTCCAGGCCACAGAGGAAGCAGATGGACTGGAGGAAACACCTGGGCGAAGGGCTTCGCTTTGCAAAGCTGCCGTGTGCGACGCCAGACTGCGGCGCAGAAGCGGAAGCAGGAAGGCTTGGCTGGAATAATGAAGGGCACCGTCGCCGTGGGCCTGCAGGGACGCCCTCTGAAAAACACTCTGTTGGCCTTTGTTGGTGTTGCGATGATGGGAAAGCAAAGGAACGCCGATTTGGATGAACTAATTGGCCCCGTGCAGCATCGACTAGGACAATTACTCAGAATGTTAAATCGGGAGTGAAGAAAAACTACCCCCAACAGCAGCAGATGAAGTGGCCTCACTCTTGTAATAACAGTAGTCACATGTTGCTGATTTCCACCAGTGCTGTGGATGAGATGAAGGCTGGTGTGAAGACGCCAGTGATGGTAATACAACATTAACCTGACAGACCTGCAGCTGTTCACGTGACTCATCCGTCCACAGGTGGCCAATGAGAAGGCAACAACAACAACAACACTCAGCAGCTTGAAGCCAGCGCACATGTTGACATTCTGTGTTGCAAGATGAATGTCATCACCTCATCCTTTAATCGGCTGGGGAATTGTTATTTTTTTGGGGTTTTTTTGCCCCTCATTTTCTTTGCACTTTCTAATCACGCTAACATTTCTACTTTTTTTTGCTGAGTAAACAAAAAACAAGGAGCCGCCTCTGCACTGAACTTGCAAGTCTTTGTAAAGCAGCACTTCCGTGCCATTACGTTCACCTTGGTGCCATCCATCAATAATGTCAAGCATAACTGGACTTATTTATTGTAAGCATCTCCACTCACTTCCATTTGCTCTACAAGCCCAGATTTTTGTTTTATTGTTTTGTTTTTTTTGGGCTTTTTTTTGAAGTCACTCTTGCTAAGCAGAGTGATGCGTCACGGCAGCTGTCTGCAGACCCTCTCCTTTACCTGATCCTTGAATTTACATGTCCATCTGGGAACAGACCCATAGAGGAAAACATGTTTGGCAAGTGGAGGACCCTAGAATGTGATTGGGTGAACCTTTTGTAGATCATATTTACTGCAGGCTAATCCCTGCACAAGTGGAGCCAGGAGGGACACAGCAGGTTTCCTGCTGTTGCAAGAGAGGCGACATTTCATGTGCAGTGCGGGGGTGGATTTTAACTCCATAGTGTCCGAAGCCAATCACAAGGGGAAGAGAAAAGTGTGTTGCCCTTCTCATCCAACTGACCATCCACACAATAGCCACTGTCGATAGCAATCAAGCTAGCAGCAGCTTCCTGTTCCCATTTAGTGTGAGTCTGCGTCTTTCTCCTCATTCATTCACCCTAACCCTTCACATGATCCAGTGCAGCACATGGCAGGTTCGTTTTCCACCGCGCAGTCCTTGTCCAGACGTCCTCCTGATTGGGCCACAACAATTGCTAGTGTCACGTCTGTCCTGCAGCAGCGATTTCACGGCAGGCAGCAAAACATAACGGGAAAGAAGAAAGTAAGTGGTCTGTTTCGCTGACACAACTCGAGCTTGCTTCCAACGCTCCGTACGTTGACATCAAATAGACGCTGAAATCCCAGATCAAGAGAAGGAGGGACAAGGAGAAGGACCGGGGAGGAATATCTGGAGACCACTGGCAATAAAGTACAGCTTCTTATCCTTCTTCTTCTGGTATCTTTGGAAATCGAGACAACTCCTCACAGGCCTGGTTCATGTAAGCACACGCCACTTTATTTGCCGTTGGAATAAGTTGGAATCTTTAGCCTGATCAATTTGTAACCTGATGGGAGGAATTATGCACATGTGCACACAGTGCATGTCGACTGGTCGAGTCAGTCTGGCTGGAAAAGATTCAGAATTTTTTTTTTTTTTTTTTTTTTTTTCCTTTTCATTTTTGCGATTCATCAGCAACATCTCAGACCTAAAGTCTGGACCGCCTCGCCAGAGCAGCAGCTGCTGGATGTGCTCTGTGTTATAAACAGACGTACTCGAGGCTTCTTAGCGCCGCTCCAGCATGACTACTGATCTGCCTGAAAGGCCTTTCCCCTCTTAAATATTGGATTACTTTTTATGGGCACCTCTTCTCTGTCTGTGTGTGTGTGTGTGTGTGTGTGTGTGTGTGGGAGGGAGCAGTGTTCCTTTAACAAGTTGTACACAACGGAAAATCAGTGGCGCAGGGATTCCCATGAGGCTGCTGCACAAAAGTGGAATAGGTCTGCTCCGTCGAGGGACCGCTGGCATTTGATATTTCTGTCTTCATCCCTGGAGTTGTTGGGAGGGAGAGGGGAAAAAAGTCCAAAACAGGCTGCGTGCTGCGGCTTGGAGGAGTTCTAGATTCAAACAAACAAAGCATTCATTTACATTCATTAATACTAAGTTGAAGGAGGGGAGAGAGGGATGGCTCTCCTCACAAGGCTGCCATTGCAGTGCTGCTGTTTATGGCTGAGACGATGATACAAAAGTTCATTGTTAAGAGGTTACTTCTTGATCTTGCCACATGTCTTTTAAATGTATATTTATGAGGACCCCTGGCACTTGAAAGCACGCCAACTGGAGCCCCGAGCACGTAATTCCCCTTTAATTAATGTATTTATTCAGCAGCGTGTTCGAGCTTTGGTGTGCCCTCGCTTTTCAAACTGCCCTTTTTGAAGATGTTGTTGTGCGCTTAATGGCAAAGATGCCCATTGACTTTCCCCTTTTTTTTCTTACTTGCATCGCAAAGAGAACAACGGTGTGCATTTTCCAGTTCGGAAGGACAAAGGAGAGAGCGAGCAATTTAAGATATGCATAAATATAGTCTTAAATTTTGTGCCAGAAATAAATATGTGCAAAGGAGGGAAAGAGAAACAGCTTTCTGGTGGGAATCAGAAATGGAGCATGAAGCTTACGAAACAGCGATGCCACAGGCTCATACAATTATCTTTTCAATTCCCATGGCAAAGCAGTGTTATTGTTCCAACAATATTTTCTGCTGGGGAGGAAAAAAAAGAAAATATGGGTGGGGGGGGACTGTGAAATTGTTCCCAATTTACTAGAGGATCTCTTACATCAGGGTCGAACATGTGCAGTGACTTGCAAGAAAATAGGCAGGGTGAAAGGAAGAAGCCTGGAGTTCACTGAGTTGTTGGCCTGCTGCGATGCTGCAAAAACAAAACAAGCCCTCCGACAAAAAGTCTCACCGGCTGACGAAATCAAGTCAAAATGATTCTGCCAATTAGCCAACAGTTCCTATGGCACATTTCTGAACCCATCTTGGACCTTTTTTTTTGTTTTGTTTTGTTTTTTTGCTTTTGTTTGCATCCAATTGTAACTTATCCCCTTTCTGAAACAAATATTTTGATCCATGAAAGGAAAGCCCTTCAGGACTGGCAAACAGAATCAGGATTAGATGCGCTGCAGAATACGCTGGCGCTGACGCCCGCAGCCCTCCGCTGCTGCCGTGCTAGGAAAATGCAGTACGAGCACGGCGACGACCCGCAGGACAATAAAGAGCCAGGATGTGAGCAGCCGTCGAGACACTCGCAGTCTTCAAGTTGAGCTCCACTCGACAACCTGCTCCGAGTCTGCTGCTGTTCACACGGTGAGCCGTGTCACACGTCTCTGAGTTCGTCCCCGCTGCAGATTAACACCTCGCCGCCTTGGCTCAGCCGGCCAATTTTCACCTCTGCCTTGGCGCCGGCTGCGATTCCCAGGTTGCAATAATGCGTCCCTGTCTTCCCAACGCTCCAGGGAACGCTCCTGGCTATCCGCGGAGGCGGTGCCTGTTGCGGACCGAGATTGGCCCCTGGAAAACTTGAGTGGGAAGAGAGCTCAACCCCGAGGGGTCACTTACAGGATGCAATCAATCTCCGCATGAAAATGTCTGCTAGCTTTGGTGGTGAAAAAGAGCAAACCAAAGACGTCGTCCACGTGCACGTGGGATGCTCGTCTGCACAGACCCGCTTTAGACCCGCCCACATGTCTGGCACGACCAGAGCCGCATACATTTCACGCGGTTTTGAATAAGAGATGTGCTCATAAACAAGCCAATCGTCTGCAGCAAAGACGCGATAAGGATTTGTGCCCGCGCCACTTTAAACTTAAAGAAAGATAAGTGTGTCTCTGCAAAGGCCTTGAAGCCAAGTAATTGTGTCTCCTGAGGAAAGTGCAGCTCCGCCTGATGCATTTTGGACAATAAATCTCTTTGATCACGCTCTCTGAACTTGGCAATAGCTTTTTCTTTTCTTTTTTTGGTTGTTGTTGATGATGAGCAACAATGTCGGACAGTATAATGATAATTTGGGTGTGTTAATTAATTGTAAGCCTGACCAACCAAGACGGAAAGCTGCTAATTTAAACATACATCCATCAGTTTTCATCAGTGTGATTTACTCCTGCGAAATCTGTATGCTGTCCTTTGTCCTACTGGACAATGCTTTTGGGTTTTATTGCCTCAAATATCAGCGACAAAATCTGAATATGCTGCCCGGAGGACACACTAAGCATTCATTACAAAATTCCACTCAGTAGCTGCTTTGCTTTTTCGCCTCTCGCAACCGTCCGATACTCCCTTCCCAAGAGTGATGCTGATTCCGTGGCGGAAAACTTTCCCATGATCCCCGAGCCAAAACGAGAAAAAGTGCCTGCAGATAACGGATACAGTTATACCCCACCGGGACGTGCACCGGCCCAAAAAAAAACCTCAGCCAGGTTCTCCCGCGGCATAGATTGGGGGGGGGGAGGGGGGGTGGGTTCAGATTGATTAGCGATGAGGTCATAATTGCTGACTGAACCGAGCTCATAGTTAATCAATCTCTGGCTGAAGGATAAATTGGTTGGGTGAAAAAGGACGATACTTCATGAGGTGATGCACGGTTGATAAAGGACATATTCATTCATCACGGGCCCAGCTCGGCTTGATGGATACGCGGTGGGCCGATCCATCAATCAGGACGGAGGGGGAGGTCAGCTTTGAAGATCAAAGTCAAGCACCCAACTCGGCCATATGGGAGCCGTGCAGAGGTGCAGTATAGACCTAATGGCTTTTCAAAGGGATGTACGGATACAATTACCTGCTTTATTCCACCTTGAACCGTCCATTTGTCTCCTAATCTCCAGCCTAAGCAGACGTGGGAATAAATTGGGGGCTGCTGCACTCTGCTGCGTCGCAGAAGTTAACTTCCAAAGTCCTGTTCACCAGAAGAGCCAGAGGTCCTTCTCAGGGAATGAAAAGATGGCAGCATAGGAGCGAACAGTTGCTGAGGTTTCAGCTGCTCTATTTATTTTTTTGTCGCTGTAGCGTATACACCATCAGACACCTGCTTTTTCACAAGTGGAAGGAAGACAGAAAAAAAAAAAAATCCCTCTCAGTTTAATGTTGTTTCTGCCAATCCTTTTCCTGGGTGTACAATGAAATACGCCCGAGCTTCTCACATTATGAATTTCTGCGCAAACCTTTGATGTCAGCTCCTTTTGAACCAAATTCAATAAACATAATAAAGATGAAGGGAGCGGAAGCAATTTTTCTTTTTCCTTTTCTTTTCCCCCTCTTGCTGCCTGCCGTGCTGCACACCAGCCCACCACTGCTGCCACACAGAGGGGACCTGCTCCAATGCCCAAAAGCAAATGTTATTTCCTGCAGATGGCAAAGCTATTTCAGTGCTCGGAGCTCCGGAGGTGTGCATTAGCCTGACGTCACCCGCTAAAAGTGCTCCATTTGTCTACTTGGCACTAATGTTTCAAGAGCGTTTCCCAGCTCTTTTCCCAACATCACGCTCTTCACGTGGGATTGCTTGTCTTCTTCTGCTTCTTCTCCTTCTCCTTCTTCTTCTGCCGTGATTCCAGAAGTGCTCCTTTGAGCAAATGGTGGCAGCAACCGGCTGCGTGTTGTCTGGCTGAGCTCGAGACGATCCTGTCTGCAGCTTTTCGCCTTGAGCCAGTCGGAGCTTGTCAGAGCTGCTGCTTTGATGTCACAGCAGTTTTTTTTTCCTACTTCTTTTTTTTCCAATTCAATTATATGCCAGTCACATGGGATCGTTTAATTGCGCAATTATTAGCAAAAGCGGTCTTTAATGCGGTCGTGCTTTGACTGTAATGAATGAATTGAGTGTAACCTAAGCGCTTAACCTCCGAGATTTAGAACTGATACGGAATCATGTCCCCCCCCTCTTCACCCATGTAATCAAATTATTGCACAACCTGGGAAGGAAATTAATTGAAGTTATATGCGGAGGGGCATATGGCTCTAATAATAAGTTGGAAAGTTTCTCTTCATCAACAGTAGCGATGCAAAGACATGTTGTTTTTGTCACGGGAGGATCCAGATACTCCTGTCTCTGCCTGTGTGACGAGTAGTTTGAAATGATTTCATCTTTTTCTGAAAGACACAACAGTCCTGCCTTTGATCCTCTTTGACATAACCATGTTTGACATTGGCACTGTTGTCAGTGTCTGTATTTTGCGTTGCCGCTGGACTAAAACCCTGCTTGTTCCAATCAATACAAGCAAGAGTGAGCGGTCGCTGAGGCTGCATTAGATGATAGATGAACAACGTAAATAACCGCAGTGATTCATTGCCAATGGAACACACACACACACACACACACACACACAAGTCCCTCTCCTCTGTGCCGTGTCCAGTCGCATTGGCCACTTACCTCCAGCGAGCGCACAAAACAAATTACGGGCAGATCGCTCCACGTTAATGCACATGAATTAATGTTATTCCTCGGCGTCTAATCCAAATGTTTATTTAAATCAATTACCCGTAAAAAGCCGCCATCGCTCTCGCAATTACAATCTGTTTTAATCCCTGTGCTTGCTGTCTGCACGGTCATAAATGTCAGGGCAAGATGAGAAATTAAAAAAAAAAGAAAAAAGAAAAGAAAATGACCCTTAAATAAATGGGACGTGTTATGATGAGTTGCGTCTATAAAGCCACACAAGGCTGAAGGTGGCGGTGCTCCAATTTGCAGCCCCATATATAGAAGCCTGTGCCCGTGTTAGAACAGAGCAACAGATTTAATGACAGGTTTGCTGTGCAAATTACCTTAATTACAATATTCTGAGCTTCACGTCACTTTTCTGGGGTTCAGGTTTGACCTGGAACTGAGGCCGTAATAACCCAAACACGCAAAAATTCAGACAAAACTGAAAAAGAAATTGTAATTAGTTGAAGTGTGACAAGGACAGATTGATATTTTTGAACGTTTTCTGACCCTGATGATGGCAGCAACATGATCAAAATGACTGTGACTTTTGTTGTTTGTTTGCAGATGTTGGATCAGTTGACCTCCCTTTGCTTTGTAGGTCAGCAGGAGTGGTTTTGTCACCCTGTTGCTTCAGTGTGTCAGCATGTGGAAACCAGTGTGTATTGACTTCCAGCTCAGTCCACAGCCAGACGTGTCTGATGGCGATCATGCTGCAGGTAATAAACTGAGGAGATAAAAAAAAAGGGGAGCAGACGGGATCTGAGAATCGATCTTAAAGTCCCAGTCCAGTGCATTTTGTTTACACTCAAATGGAAACCAGGTTGCATCAGAATGAACCATCATAATGCAACACTTTTTGGAGAAAAAAACATGTAGCTAAGAATGAAACATTTTATCTCCGCTGTCCTGGAGTACTTCTTCTTTTTAATGTATTCCTCGCTCAAACTTTTTCTCCATTCACACCCTGAAAAGTTCTTGTTGCCTGCCGTCCCCATGGTCCACAAAGTCGTCCGAACTTTTCAAGGTCACAGAGATAATGGCACGGAGATTCCATTTTACGGTGGATTTCCAGCCTTTAATGTCACTGTTGGAATGCAGCTTGGCCAACGTATGCCTGGAAAAGCAATCGCTCCATTTCAAGTAATGTGGATAAATTGAGTGTCATTTTTTTAATGCATGATATGAATACGTTTGACAATAGAGGAATATAAGACCCGTGGGTTCATATCACACTGACCAGGACTGAGAATGCCACATTTTTGGAGACAGACTCATCTCCTGCTGTCTGCGCAGCCTTGATTTCAAAATGGATTCCAGCGACGCCGTCGCTCTCATTTGTCCTATTAGGAGAAGTTGAACTTTGATACTCAGATTCATAGGTTCATGGCTGGATGAAAATAATATTCATCTGTCATTCAGAGGGAGACGAGCAGAAAAGTACATCAAAAGTCTGTCTACCTGGTTTTGTTAGAGGGGGAAATATGTTGAATATGTTGCTTTAATTGTGATGGCTGAACAGTGCTGAGGTGTTTCTGGCTGTGATCTCGTCGGACCATCTTTTTCCCCCCACATTTTTTGGTGTGCCGTGCGATTAGCTTTTCAAAGTGTCTCCGCTGGAACAAAGTCTACATTTAATGTGCACGGCAAAGCATCATAAATCTGAAAAGCACTCATCAGTTTTCCTCCCGTGGCAGTCGGAATCAGTCAGAGGATGAAAAAGCTGACACCTCTTCCTTCTCCCCTCTCTCCCTGCCGCCCGCCGCCGCCGCCTCTCTTTCCTCTGCGGCGGCAGAATGGAAGCTATCTCGCTTCAGATTCGTCTGACTTTTGGCTCATTTATCAAGCATCGCGTTGTGCTGCGAAGCTCTGGGCGACGGAGATATTCCGCACTTACAATACTCTCTTCTCCTCTTTCTTTTTTTATTCCACCCTGTCGGTTACTTGTGTAGTTTGCTCTCCCTCCTCCCCCGAAAAAGGTAAAATGAGGTCAACACATAGTGCCGTTGTTTTATGTAAATTTGCTGCATAATTATCTTTGTTACTTCAACAGCATTTGGGTCTTAATCGACTAATGCTTGATCTGCTGATAAAGGGAGTGTAATCTAAAAAAAATAATAAGAAAAAAAAAATAAAAACGGGGGATCTTGTACTGAGGCTGCCGGTTGTGCGATGAAGCCAAATATGAATAAAGGGGACGTTTTTTTTTTTCCTTCCTTTTTTTCTTGCAACTGTTCATGTAAGTTCCTCTCCTCAGATAACCATCCTTAATCCATATTCAGAGCTGCTCTCTATTGATTGGGTGTGTTCCAGATAAGAGGGGATGCTGAGTTGCCCAGAGATAATACATTCTATGGATCACAGGAATGCAAATCAAATCAGATATCCATGCAAATGTGTGCCAAAGTCATCTTAAAGCAAAAGATTTTTTTTCTTATTTTATTTATTCAAAATCCCTAATTTGAAGTTAGCATCCAGGCGATTTGCATTTTCAGCTGCCCCCTACAAAAAAAAAAAAAACCCTGCACACCCCACATCCCCATTTCCTGTGATATAGCAGAGGCCTTTTCAGGGGAATAATTAATGGCCTAATGTTTTCTTGGGCCCAATTACTGGTTTGCTTTCGCCTCAAAAATACATAATCAGAAAGTGTGATGCAGAGTTCCAGCTCGCCTCTCTCCACCCTTCAGTCTCATGCTGAGTCATTAGACTGATCGTTTGCGGCTGCTGTTGATGCTGCCGCCGCCTTCATCCTGTCATCCTGGCCAGTAAAAATGAGACACGTGCTGACGACAGTGGCTGTGAGCTTGGATGTTGTGCGATTAATGTGAGACCCCAAACGCCTCAGATAATACACTTGTTCATCAGGTCGTACATCAGAAAAGTCAAGGTTATTGTGGATTTTCAAAGTAATAGCAACAGTAGTGTTATCTGTGAGTTCACTGTTCCTGAAGGCCAAAAGGTTGTTGGGTTTTGAGTTTTGAGTAGTTTTTCAGTGGCCCCTGCTAAAACGCAACCTCACACAGACTTCCAAGTTTTGTTCCAGAGTTCTAAAAAGTGCTAATAATGTTCCAATATTGTGGACAGGATTCAGGGGGTTTGAATTGCAAAGTCAAAATTTGAATGAACAATTTCTGTGGCACTCGTGCTTTGTTCCTCTTTAAATTGTGAAATATGAATAAGTCAAACCCTCATGAAGGAGGGCCTGACATCACGTCACAGATGTAATTATGTCCTGGTTTCGCACATTTATTGTCAAAAGTTGAATCTTAAAAACTCAATGTCTTGTGCCCACAAATGTTCTTGACCTTTTGCTGCTTTGAGCCACAGAAATCTCTCTGCCTGCCTCTGGTTTGCGCCATTAAGAAAGAAATCCACCTTGTCCACTGACAAGCTCTGCTTGACTATCTCTGCTGATGATGAATCTTTTTTTTTTTCCTCATATTTGTTGTTTGAGCCTCGATTTTTCCCATCATTTGGACATCTGAGGTCTGAAACAGCTCTTCATCTTAGATCAGGCACGATTAACACAGTGACGGCTGTCGTCTATTTTAAGGTCAGCAGACTGAGTGTTGAAGTGAAACTCCCTCGCTGTACGGCTGCTGACGAGAACATCGTTTAAAAAAAACAAAAACAAAGATTAAACCTTTTTTTCACACAGGGATCTGAAGTGCGTGATTGTTTGTTGATCACTTCAAGTGTTGACTCCAGAACAAAGACGAGCTCTGCCTCGCCTTCAGAGAGCAGCCGCACGCACTACCTTCTGCTTTTAAATTGCTATTTCTGGTTAATTTCTAATAAGCAAAGCTCTCAACTTGCTAATACAAATCAGGTGGAAATCAAGCCAGTGCAGAGAGGCGGCGGCACACTCATCACTCACATCACCCGCTGGGCCTCTGAGCTGTCAATTACCCGACTCGCTGGACTCGTGCTTTGCGTACCGACGGCGTCAGCGGGCTGAAGCCCAGTTCATTAATTGATCGGCGGAACTCCCGCCTGGACACAAAGACTCGATAGGACGCCTTTTGTGAGCTTTCCGCTGAGAATTTCCCCCTGCATGTCCCACAATCTGTGTGTAGGAGGCAACATTTGTGTGTTCTCTTGTAGTGGAGCGGGCGCTCGATGTGCGGCCCCAATGAGAAGGAAATTGGCCCGCGCGCCTGAAAACAGTTTGCCGCCCCATGCAAAACCCCCCAATGATCCAGACGCTGGATTGGCATCGTACTCTGGACAAAATGCTTGTTTTTCCGTCCGCTGCCAAATTGAACCTCCTGTAATTATAGCCTCAGCCTTAAATAACGACATTGCAGGTGAAGAAGAAGATTGACTCCTTCAAACATGCTGCTAGCAGGGGCTGCAGAGAGCTGGGGATTTATTATTTTTTTTATTTTCAGGGTGTTTCTGCTCCTCGTTCCTCCTCCGTACATCTGCAGGCCTTGAAGTCAGCACAAGTTTTTTTCCCCCTCTCTGCCTGTCTTCGTCTTCCTCTCCTAACTCTGCACCGCTGTGCTTCCTGTCATTAGTCTGCTCCTCAAATCTCCAGCGCTGACTGGGAGGAGGAGGGAGGGATCTGCCTCTAACTGACCACACTGCCTCAGTCCTCCCTGGAGAGACGGAGCAGCAGGATGGATGTGCCGCGCACTGACGAGCACTTGTCCGACATGTCGAAGAAGTTGGGAATTTGAGCGGCTCCCTCCAGGGGGCGGGGGTCATTCTTAAGAGGGATGTGCGCTGCCATCGGAGCCCTTTGCGTCGTTCCGTTTGATAAGCCTTCGCTCCGTATTTTGCTCCGGCGTGTAGCGATAAGGCGAACGTATAAATCTGCCCTCTGATCAGCAGCCGACTCATTAATTATGCCGTCTAAAAGCCGTTTGATGAGGAATTACATACGATCCGTTTGGGGTTGTACAAAGTGCTGCTTTTTTAGCACATGTTGCCACCTCCATAATTTATTATAGATTTCTGTAAAGCAAATTAGCAGTTTGTAGATGGTGCCGGCCTCTCGGCTCAGATGTTGCATCTCACTGATGATCCCCTGATAGTTTTGTATGTTCAAAATAAATCTATTGTCGAGTTTCAGACAGACTTTAAAAACTATGGCAGGTTTTTGTTTAAAAACAAAGACAAAATGAAACCATCCCAAAGGAATGAGCACGAGAGAAGTGGCTGGAATGGTCGGTCCAATCTGGTCATCCAGCTGGCATGTGAAGGGAAAGTCTGTCAGATATTCCAGTTAGTGAGCTGCCTTTGAAAGGAACTGCAGTCTAAATATTAACTTGTTCAGGGTAGAATGGACTTTGCAAGAAGAAAGTGGTGTGTAGTTGTTCTCCCTGTGCTCTCCAGAAACCAAAAACATATATTTTAACGACACCAACCCTTTGTGCAGCACTTCTATTTATCCATTCCGACTGACAGTCCCTAACAAGATGTTTTCATTTCTGCAAGATTTCCGCTTTGTGCAAGAAACAGAATGGGAAGATTAATGACTGTCTTAATTCCAGGGAACAGTCATAAAACAAACCAAAGGCAAGTCTCTCTCTCTCCATAAAAGCATTTCATCTCTGCGCAATGATAATACCGACTCCCCCCTCCCCCACTTCCCTTCCCTCTGCCTCCTCTTCTTAGTTGGACCCAAGCACAATTCTTCCTCACAACTCTGATCAAAACAAGTACAAGTGTCCAAAGCCGGCGCAGATGGGATGAGATTGCGTTCAATAGAATTACGTTTTTCAGAACTAGTTAAAAAAAGAAAGGAAAAAAAAAGTCAGGCCTCAAATCTGAGGGAGTGGGGTATCGGTGAGGCAAAAACAAATCGATAGACAGAGCAGATGAATCCAATCCCAACTCATCAGGCCAGTCCCTCAGGACAGCAGAGCCGCTCCTCAACACCGGCCACCCATTACTGCTCAATCCCGACCAAATCCCAAACACAAAGCAGCCATATCCGACAAGGCAGCCTGGACGCACACACACACACACACACACACACACACACACACACACACACACACACACGGCCTGGGAATGCGGGAGTGCTGCAGAAACACCCTGCGCCTCAAATGATGGAAGTATCATATTGGAAATATGTGATATTACGGCTCAGATGTCACGGATCCATTTCAGTCGGAACAGAAAAAAATATAAGAGCTCACTTCTTTCTTTTGTCTTGATTTTTTTTTTCCTTTCCGTCTTCCTTAAATTGGATCTTTAATGAGCGTTAATGGCACCTATCAGCGGGAGCTCACCTTCCACCACCGCTGTGTCAGTCTTGGAAAGAGCTTTGGATTCTTCTCTTGACCAAGGCCAATTATCTTGGGGCCTATTTGACTTTGTGGGACCTTCCTCACAGGCCTGGGTGCCCAGAGAAGCAAGAGTGTTTGTTGGGCTAGTTGTGCCCTTGTTGTGTTAAAACCCGCATTCTGTTGCTGCTGCTGTTGATACGTAGTGTTGCCTCCACACCCTTGTGCACATTTGTGTAACTACAAATGCCCATAATAAACAAATACAGACGCAGGTAATTTATCTTTAGTCACTTTATCTATCAGATAACATGCGTATGCGTGTTTTTTTAATTCCATTTCATGCCAAATGAATCCCTTTGAAATATTCCAATTATTCCAACTGTCCTCATTCAGTCAGACGCCTCTCACAGGAGTTTATTTTAATATTAAGACTGATGTTGAAGACATGTGCAAGTAATGAGAATTTTGTATAATCTGACTCTGCCCAACTTATGTGAAAATAATGATGCCTTATAAAACATCCAGCATCCTCCTCTTGTCAGGTCCTGCTCCCAGTTACTGCCACCATATTTCTAAGAAAGCCGATCTGGCCAATCCAGTCGTTTTGTAATTAGACAAACTGACTGCTCATGTCTTCAAATAAACCAGTGAAGAAGAAGGTGGACAAGGTATCCAGGTTTGGATACTGTAGCTTACTGCCACGCTCAGGAGGGGGAGGTAATGTGAAAGACGCTGCAATCTGAAATCTATCCACTTGATGTCGCTGTTTCTTCTTCAAATCTCCAAGTATTACACACTTAAGGGGGGGGGGAGTCTGTCTCAGCACATGACTTTGACGCTCTGGTGAGAATGCTCGGCTGGCTGGTGGAGAGGTCAACAGATAATTGTAACCCCTGATAAGTGCCGTTCCTGCGTGTGCTTCGACAAGGCCAGGAACGTGCCATTTTTGTTTAGAGCAGAACAAACAAGCAGCGGACTACTCTGGAGGTGTCACGTGACGAGAGGGCGACAAAAAGACATTTTAAATGCGGATCACTTCAACCGAAAGGAAAAGCAAATGCGTGTCAGTCGTTGCTAAGTTACAAGGTCACTTAAATAAGAGGTTAGTAACGGCAAGTTGCGTGTTTTCTATAGTAGTTGGTGGTAGTTGTGAAATCACACCTCTACAGCAGCTCAGTCCATGGATGCGCTGATTGGTGATTTTATATTGACAGCACAGCTGGTGTGAGAGACACGAGCGATCAAGTGGGACATCGCAAGACAGGCGTCGAGTTTTTTTTTTTTTGTTGTTTTGCACTCTGCCTTCACGCCACGTGAGGTTGCGCCGTGCCGCCAGTCTCAAGTTTTGACCGACTCATTTGGGTTTACATTCCATTTCATCATTTCATGCTGCTCTCTCCGTCCCACTGTCAGCCGGGACTGAGGTTGTGTGGTAATTAGGAATGCACTTGGCACGTGCCACCCCGAATGGCTCGGGATCAAGGCCAGGGTTGGGTGTTTAGCACAAGGACGCTTTAACATTCAGACAGGAGGAGGTCCAGGAGCCAAGCCACACACACACACACACACACACACACACCCCTTGTCCCTGTAATCATTAGCATGCTTCAGGTGCACAATCCCGCTGCTCAGTGCTGTACAGTGGTCAGTGCTAGAGGAGTTTGACCTGTGACGTTGCATCTCACCCAAAGTGAAGGCGCCGAGGAGGCATCCAGATTTACTCTACCCAACCGCCTGATGAAGGCTGAGCAAACACACTCGTCTCGAGCCAAACTCCCTCACTCTGACTCCTTTACTTTATTTATTTATTTATTTCTTTTTGTGGTGCCATAGGTCACCCTACACACCCGGGCGAGGAGCCAGTGTGGGAGACGCGGGGTGGTTCAGCGGAATGTGAATGAACGGTCTGACAGGAACAATCGAGCTAACTTAGCGCTCCGACTCTGTGACTGAACAAGGGGCTGAGAACACCATCAAAGTGTCGAAATGAATTAGCTGCTTGTAGTATTATTGTTATTGTTATTATTTCAAAATGGGACGAGGGAGGCGTGCACGCTCCGGCGGAGACTATTTGCGTTGTCGTTTTTAATTTGTTCTCCGTGCACCGCTCGCTTGGCAAACGCGACCGCGGCTGCTACATCTCGCGTCTTAAATTGTACGGTTACACTTGTGGACGTGCAAGAAAACTACCGCGACCTTGTCAGCGTTTAAAGCTCTACGCGCCGCCGCGCTCGCCAGCCAGGTTTATTAACCGCCGCTGCCCCCTGGAGGATTTATTTCATGCGCATGCGGTTTTCAGAGCTTAATAGCAAACACAAACAGCTGATTGCAATATGTCATCGTGAAAAATCTAAACACACTTCTGCTCTCGCATGTTTTTGCAGTTGATGTGATGAATGTGTTTAATTAGACGTGGCGCTAGCGTCGGAAAATAAAAAATGCTTGTGGAACGCAGTGTCGACAGCGGCTGGCAGTACGACTCTCTCCACAAAAAGCCGAGGGAATAACTTCCAGCTGCCGTGGCACTAGCAGCAGCCGTTTGGCGGTTGCCGGTGTCGCTGCTGGTGGTGGTGGTAGTGGTAGTGGTCGGCATCGTTCGGACTGTTTCCACCAGCAAACGGCCCGTCACATGGTACACTATAAAGCAGAGCCCCGTTTTACACCAGAGATGCGGAGCTCCGTCCAAAAGGCCAAGCGCCTGAGTCGCTGCAGAATGCTCACCGGCTTCCACCGGCGCAGGTGAGGCGCGGTTATTTCCTAAAGGACATCATGACATTGCGAGTTGGCGGGTTTTTAAAAAAAAAAAAAATAATAATAATAATCCAAACCTGTGGCCATCTGTTTGCAGGACAGTCTCAGGAAAGCCAAGGCCAACACGCCTGCTGTTAGGTAATGAGTGTGTCCAGAAGGATCGGCGCTGATAAAGCTGTGCGTATCACCAATTGTTGCTTTTAATTAAATATGGGCAGCAGATCCGCATCATCTACAGTGGGAAGAGCAGGCCGCACAATCTGCAGGGGCTGGACAAAGTAACAGAAGGACCTGGCAATATAAAGCAATAATAACAGCCCCATATATATCAGCTGAGGGAAGAGGAGAAAAAAAAACCTCACAGCTGAATCCAAACCTGTCACAAAAAAAAGAAGAAAAAACTGGACATTATTATCTCCAGGAAAGTGGGATATCTCACTGGACAGAGCATTATATTGAAAGTTATTACTGTTATTGCAGGGAGTCTTTTTTTTCTTCAAAGAAAGTACAACTTTGGTTCAACACAATAATTGTTTTTGTATTCCTTTGTTTTTTTTTCTTTATATATAGATGAAACATTTCCAACAGTGGCCGCAACCCCGGCTGATGGTCTGGTAAGATTAGCCATAGCTCTAGACGCTGTCTGATCAGATGCCGTCTGGAACGCTGACGGTCAGACATGAAAAGACTGAGAATCAGACCGGCTGTAAATGTACCTCTGTGAACGGCGGAGCGCGGCGTCATTACACGGGAAGTCCCGTCTCTTTTATTCTCCCTCATTTGCGCTTTCAGGTCCGTCACAAGCAGCAACAGCATTTCCTTGCGGTTAGGACACCTAAAGAAAAGCAGATTTAAATGCTCTCCAACTGAAGGCTGCTTGATGTTCCATGCTGGATGTGAACATCGCGTCATCGGCGGCTCAGCGCCTCTGTATTTCTGTCCATCTTGTAGAAGCTTATGCTTGTGATACAACCCCAGCCCTGCGATACCACCAGAAATTAAAAGGAGCGTTGATGAGATTTAATCCCCGTGGTTGTCGAGCTGAACCCCGACGGACATCCTGACGTTCCGGAGGAGGCGCGCGCTGCCCGCACATCATCAAGTATGATGTGCCTCGCTGGCCGAGCGCTGCTGCCTCTGATTTCCCCTCTTTCTTTGTCGATACATTAGTAATAGCTCACCTCCACCGTTGCCCTGTTTGCTGTTGCCATAAATTTTTTAAGCCCACCCCCGCAGCCTCCTTTGTGGTTTAACTCGTGATTCCGAGTGGCAACCCTCCACCTGTGGATGTGTTGCTTATCGCCCATTCCGACACCAAAGGACGCAACGGAGGCACCAATTTACCTTCTAGCCTTTCTGTTTTTCTCCATTCCGAATGCGGTCACGAGGACTAATGAGGTCCCGTGGAAATGTCTCAGCTCTGTAATTGCAGTTTCCAAGCAACCCTAAACTTTTTTTTTATTGCCGGTAAACATGCCGGAAGAAGAAGAAAGAGAACATTGGGTCGGAGGTCAGGTGGGCGAGGTGAGATTCCAGTGGGATGACTCGTGAGACTGTCTGCTCTCAAGTATGAACGTCAATCTCCAGCGTCGTCCTCCTCATAAGCGAGGCGGGAGAGCGCGGTGTCGCCTGTCCAGCTGATGTGTCAGCTTCATGCTGCAGGTGTTTGACACTCGCCAGGCAGCAGAGAGCAGAAGGCAGCATCTTTGGTCAGGCCTGCACGTCTTTCCCATGGAAGTGTGCAAGAGACGCCTTGGAATTGGCCCGAGAGCCTTTATGCAACGCAGCAAAAAACACAGAGTGTAACTGTGACTGCTGTGCGGTGATGTATTCTGAAGTTGGTGCAAGAGAAGGCTCTGCTTGATTACAATGCAGTGACTGAGCGAGAAGAAACTCCACGCAGCATGACTTAATGTACGGCCTCCTCACAACTTTCTGCTTACTTCTACATATATTGGTTTTTTTTTAGCAAAAGATCAGCACTCAGCAGTCCCCAGACTCAACGTGTGGGAAGTTATTTGGAGAAAGAGAAAGAGCTGCTTCATTTTTTTTTTGGTCTCTTCGTGACAGTAAAATTCTTGTCTGAGTGCAACACAGAAAATGAGAAGAATGTCATTTTACTGTTATTTCCATCTTGTTTTTGTTATTTTTGTATTTTCTCAATTGTGCAATTGAGTTTGTTTTCTTCTTCATCCTACTGTATGCATATATGTATATATATATATATATATATTTGTTTGTTTCTTCAATTTCATTCCAGTTGATTGATTGAAGCGGTGTACGTCGCCCAAAATGCAGCCGCTGTGTTATTGATCTGTGAGGATTTTCAGCGCGGGTGGCGGGTTGATCATTTCCTTTTAGCCTGGAACGGCCGTGATTTTTCTGTTAGATGTATGTCACGTTGATAAGAGTGTGGCAGGTATGCAGTACATGAATAATCCATGAAGCCGAGATGTATACTCGGCTGCTCGGAGCCGAGGAGCCATTATTCAACTTCACTTGTGTTTGTCACCGACGCCCCTGCCGTTTCTTTAAAGGGCCATGGAGGAGGATGGTGCTGAAGAAATGCATCTTTTCTGTATTCTATTCATCTTCTCTCCGCCAATGATATTTTCCTGTTCACTGTACTTATCTGCATGCTAGCCCCGCGGCCATAAATCAAACTCTCCTGTTTTTTTTTTTTTTTTTACACAATTGCTGTATACATACATATTTACCAAGTGCTTTGGAACATTGTGTTCTTATATTATTATTAGAGTTTAAAAAGGAAATGAGCATTTGTATATTTTTAGACCTTGCACGTAGGTCCAATGCAGCAAGTGAAACATTTGTTTCTGCAAGGAGTTTATATTCCTATTTTCCAGTTGTTGGTTGTGGGTATTCTAATCCATACAGAGCGAACAAGCTCCCTGCAAACAAACTATGAAAGGAAACAAGGGAAAAAATGGATCCGCTCCTCTCTGGAAGTTGGCAAATGAGATTACCCATCGGCTATTGTGCCCTCCTGCAGCGGTAATGGCGAACAATTCAATCGGCGAAGGAAGCTGTTAGCTATTCCTGTTGTCGAACGGCTTTGCCAACATTACGTTTTTCAATTCCTTTGCAAGGAAAAAAATAACAAGCAGTGGATTAAAACAGCTGGGGCAAATGAGCTAGTGTCAGGGCTTTCCGAAGACGGGAAGTAAAGAGTTTTGCTGATGTGCACTGCGGAAACACAACCGTTGTTTGAAGAGCTCCTCGTTCCAGGTTAAACAAGCTTGCCAGGAAGGTCACAATAGAAGAACTCACCTGAGTGGGAAATTAACCTTGACTTAACTTGTCGGAGTCATTCCAGCGCTCGCAGCAAAAGAGACTGCAGTCGCCACGGTTCATGTTTCACACCTTTTCATTTCTCCACAACTCTTTGGCGGAGCTGTATTATTTGTGTGATGAGCTGCGCTGGCTGTTTGCTCCCATGTGAATATGCTACGATAAACTGTAGACTTGAGCGTGCGAGGCGAGCAGGGCTCCCGCCCTTTGTGTGTCTGGGAATAACGTGCGCCATGCAGAAAATGGCTCACAGCGGCTCGGAAGCCTGCAGGACTTGAAACGCTCTTCCCTCTGATTTAATTGACGCCGAGTGAATTCCCTGCGGGGCCAGAAAACATGGCGGTTGCCTCTTCTGGCAAAAGCTTTGCCCGCAAATGATGACTATACATCGAAGGGGCTGCAATAGAGGGATTGGGCCGTGTGTGTCAGAGCGCCGCTGCGGTTAAAACCTTGTTAGCGGTGAGTGTGATGAAATGGAGCGGTAAACTGAGTCGCGGCTGTAACGTCCTTTTAGAAAACTGAAGCTGCGTCCGGCCGGCTAATTGGTGATTCCTTGAGATGTGACTGTACATTCAAAATTGAAAGCCCCAACAGAATAACGTATGGGCTGCGTGAGTTTTTCCTGCCACTTCAGTCAGACCGTAGCCGCTCGTCAGTTTCCAGTTTCCATGTTGGCGCTAAATAGAGCACCTGCATGCATCCAAAGTGGAATAAACGTGTTCACGGCTGCAAAACAGAATCTTCCCACTCACATGTTTGACACGACGCATTTTCCTTCTCCTCTTTTTTTTTTTTTCCTTTTTGCGGTTATTTGTGTCCATGTAAGCACATCTAATGACAAGATACTCCAAGATGATTGCGTGCGGCCCGCAGTGGAGTGACAAGTGTCTTCAGCACTGTCGGAGACAAAAGAGGGGACAGAGGAACCGCTTCCTCTTCTCCTATCGTTTCAGCTACGCCAGAGCACCTGATTGATTGACGGCAAATGACGATAAATCACCACAACTGTAGGCACAAAACTCACTGCACTCACAAGCACATTGCAGCCGCCATAAGCCAGGGATGAAGCTGCAACGGGCTGCCGCTCTAGTGAACCCCGTCATCGTGGCGTTTGTCAGACTTTGAGGGTTGTTTTTTTGTTTTTCGTGTTTAAAGTGCATTTTTGTCCTGTATTGTTTTTGTATTTGCACGGTTAACCGTCTGTGGAGATTAGTGGTGGCGAACTGCACAACAGCGCGTCTTCAAATACGCTGTGACTTTGTTCCAGTCGCCCTGAAAAACAAAACGGAACACTGAGTTATTCACAACAAGGCTCCTGGTATAAATCCACGTCCGCACACACACACACACACTCAGTCCGAAACCTCCTGACCCCGTCGCTAACACCCACTGTCTCTGAGTCATCCTACGTCCGCCACCTTGTCTGCTGTCTGCTGTGCATCATGTTGCTGTCAGGAGCGGCCGCTTGCAGACCTGTGTCTTATTGACTCCCCCCGGGGCTTCGTATCGGCCGAGTCATTTTCTTTTTACCCTCTTCCTTTCATTTGGCGCCGCCACCGCCACCTTCTACCGTGTCACTCTTCCGGGGGGCGGGGGGGTGAGAATGGAGGTGGATGGAAGAGGAAGTGTGGAAGAGAGAGAGCAAAACACAATCATTTAAGTGTAATTTCCGCTCAGGAAGCCTGGCGGAGAGAGTGATGTAGTTCTTCCTGTGCCATGATTGTCAGACATATCTGTCACTGGCAGGACTGCTTAAGAAGGAATATTTGTCACACAGGAAGTGCTGATGACACACTGGCTCGTCACCGTAAGGTCAGAGCTGCGGTAAATGAACCGCCAAGTATCAATGTTTTCCGCCTCCGTCCTTTGGTCTTGACGGCCGTCCCTGCTGATTTTTAAATCAAACTACCTTTGATATATTTCATTGAAAACAAATAAAAAAAAAAAATCATGAAGACAAGCTTTGATCATTTCACTGTATGACTTTGCTCTTTTCACATCACAGCACATTCTGTGCACGTCATGAAATAGTCATCTTTCTCACAAAAAAAGCTATCTGACAGAAACTCTGGCTGCAATTAGTGAGCGTTGAAGGAAGAGCCTCTCAGCCGTCGGTACGCTTTAAGATTTCTCTCTGATGCTCCGTATGATTCTTCGCTCTCTCTGGACACATTCCTACTGTAAAAGCAGCGGATCTCCACTCTGTTTCCTCTGCAGGAAAAATAATGCATTTGATCTCGGAAATCACAAATGACACTTTTCAGTCCCGTGTTATTCCCCCCCCCTCCTCTTCTGAGTGTTGGGTTTCCTGAACGCACATGAGAGGGACTGCTGCTGTCTGAGGAATGCATCATTTAAGACGTCTGCGGAAGAAAACAGGAAATGCTGAAGATTGAAGAGGGGAGGAGGTTTCAGTCTCGGTATTGCACAGTGGTCCTCCATCGCCTTATAGGGTCGGCAGCAATATGAGCTCTGCCTCGGCTTTCATCTTGTCTTGGCACTCACAGCAGTCAGGTGTGACTAGAATAAGAGCAAAGTGGCTCAAACAAGCATGTGAACACGAGCTGTTTATCAGGATTGTGGCGACGTACGTGAATAATATTCTGTGTCTCCAGGAGTTGTCTACTTAAACATTCCTCTTTGTGAACGGGTCACACCTGGTGCCGTGAACTAGACCTGGAGTCGGTGGGACCGGCAGCCTGTGCTGGAAGTGGCGGACCCCTTCACCGTGTCCACTGGCAAAGACATCCAAAAGTGGCTTTTAATTCAAAAACGCCCGACTCTTCTGTTGTGGTCTGCGGAGCCCTGATTCAACCACAACATCCCGGGGCTCTGGAGAGCTGCGACAACAGCTGCTCGCTCGCTCCAAAGCAATCTGAGTTAATGGACAACGCTCAGCAGACTGCCTTTTAAGGACACTGACCCCATTATCCCCCCCCCCATCTTGTCGTTGCTTGTCTCGGACTTAAAGCTCCGCCGCTGCACACTTTAATTCACTTGTTATACTCGATGTTGTACAAGAACAAATTTCCTTAATTCCTTGAAATGGATTCTCTGCTCCGGCGGCACACTCATGCCAAACAGCTTGCTTTTGCAGATTAAGACAAGCAGCCCCTTTGACTGTAATCTCTGCAGACTGCGATACAGCTGCAAGTACATGTGCCAGATTTGTTTTGCTGCTGCTGCTGCTGCTGCATTTTGTTTTCTTTTGTTTTTTTCTTCTTCGCCGGACCATGTTTTTTTTTTTTTTTTTTTTTTTCCCTCCACCTCCTCATGCACAGCTTCAAACCCGCCCACCCACCCCCCTGTTTGACCTTCAGCTTCTGAGTCCTGAGCTGCTCATTCCCTTTTGACGGCATTTTGCCATTCAGGCTGTAATTGTCACTGCGCTCAAGGCTTTTAAAGCCTTCAAAAGGCGTCTCGGCGGCGGCTGCGTGACAGTATATCTCGGCCTCTCATCAGAACATCGGCTGCGGCTGCCAGAGAAACTGCCCTCCAAGAGCTAATCCAGCCCCCAGAGGTTCTGTTCCAACCAAACTAATTATTCTGTGTAGCCACACTAGCTGGATCGCGGCCCACCGCAGCCGGATAATGCAGGTCTGAGATGAAGCATTACAATCTGATCCTCTCTCTCAGGCCGCTTTTCTAACCATTATACGCATAAACTTAAATATTATTAATACTTTTTTTCTTCTTTCTCCAAAACCACTTGTGCACATCCAGTGGTAGTCGTTCTGTCAAAGAGAATGCAGGGACCTGGCCGATGTCATGCAGCATCTCTCAGCCCTGAAGTCTTGACCATCCCTGGACTGGCAAAAAAAATACAAACATGTATTTATATATATATATATATATATATATATATATGGGAGCTTTTCCAGTTTGTGTTCTGTCCTCTCGGAGGAAATAGGCTCCCTGGGGCTCGGAGGCCTTCTCTTGATCCTGTGGTGATACCAAGGATTTACTGGGACTCTAGTGATTAGCCAGAGGGGAAATGGGAAAACAGGGCAATCGCTGCCAGCAGTCCGACTTCAGACGAACATGGACTGGCACACACAAACACACACACACGCACGTACATCTGCCTCGGCACAAATAAACCATGGCGTCATTGGCTTTGCAAAGGGAAAGATGGATCCTACATTATTACCGCCAATGCGAGACGTATTGGTGCCGCCGCCGCCGCTGCTGCTGGAGAATGAACGAGGTTACGTAAAGTGCTGTTTTCACCACTTTGTTTCCTGTAAACTCAGCATATGAATATGCATCCCCCCTCTCACTTGTTTCTAACCTTGTAAATCAGCATATCCCCACCAGTCCTTCCTCCTTGATATTGAAAACGACTGCGGGACTCCCACAAGCCTCCGACAGGCCTTGAAGATGAAACGCAAACACGATGCACAATTTCAAAAAAAAACACAGGCACACACACACACACACACACACATAGCCACGGCTTATCCTTTGCTGCCGTTTTCAGCCCTGTGCTGTAGTCTGCACTGTATCAGCACACAGAGCCGCCAAAGCAATCTTTTTCATCTGCACCTCTTACATTAAGTATCGGGGTCGTGCTTAAATCACGATTGCTCTTTTCTTTTCCCTACACTGTGCTACGCAGAAGTCACAGATGTCGGCTTCCAAAGAGACTAAAAAAAGAGGGATAGACATTGAGGTACTTTCTTTTTATGCTTTGACTCCGGGTTGGAGCTTATCCAGCTAAGCTATCACAAGGGGTTAACACTGATTAAGAAGTTAAGCCAGGGACACTGACGACATCTGTACTCCTGTTCCTGCTATTCTTCTTCTTCTTCTTTTTTTCTTCTTCAGTTTCAGCTGCTGACGTGACAGCCAGAAGCATGTAAGACAAAAGAAATGTACACGTCTGCCAAGTCTATTGGACTTTTGGACCATTTTGCAGGCGCTACAGTTGATGTAGCTGCACTCACACATCAGGCCTGATTAGATGTAACCAAGCCATACAGTTGGAGGCTAATCCTGGAGTGGTTAACGTTCCAAGTGTGTGTGCACAGTTTTCTTGTTTTCGTGGTTGCAGGATTCCAACAAAAAAACAAAAAACATGGATGTGTGTGTGTATGTATATGTATCTATATATATATATATATGTAATAAAAATAAATAAACCAATTACAAAGACAAAGCCTTCCAACTGCATGCTACCGGGGTTACAGAAAGCAATTAAAGGTGCCACCTGTTTCTGCATTCCCTCTGCGTCCACTGCTGGGTAATTGGGAACCTCTGTGTTCTGGTGCCGCCATCGACCGTCATCTGCTGCACACATCTCACACAGCTGCTGCCGTAAAAAGCTCCACAAGCGGAGAGACTACCGAGTTCTGAAACCCTGATCACTTTAAGTTTCTCACATCATTTGGCCGCTCGGACTGTTGGTGGACTGCACTCGAGCAGATATCCCGTTTATACCACACAGCCTTGTGCTAAATTCATTGAATAGCCGACTTTCTACAATTCTTTCTTTCAGAGTGCATTTGATTTCACTTTTGGTGGTCCTTGAAAACGACACCAGGAGTTAGAGACGTCCTCTCTAGAGCCATTCGGCTGAGAGCGACTTGTGTGAGGGTGGAAAGTGTTGTGCAGCTGTTGGGGAAAAGAAAGGCTGGTGTCGGCCTCAGGATGTCCGTTGCGTGTGTTCTGGTGAACGAACCGACTTGTGGACCTGGACGTGTGTCATCTGTATTCTAGTTGATTAATGCAAGCGTGTTAATAAATGTGATATTAGCTTTGTGGTGAATGGTTTTGAATGGATTAATTAGTGTTTCTGGATTTAAGCGCAGGACTCTCCAATTAGCAGTTTCCCCTAGTGGCAAACACGTGGTCGTACAGCATGACGGCAAGCACTCATGTGCCTGTAGAATGCTTTTTTTCCCCTAATGCGAACTTTGGGGAATGAAACAGCTGCTCATGATAGTAGGAAAAATCAGACATTTCATCAAACCAAAACCTTTGTCTGATTTGAATTTATAGATTTTGTAAAACCAGAAGTCTTTACAGTGTGTAAAATTTCTTGCTTTTTACAGTGCTGGCGGTAGGAGAGGGTATGAAATGGGGAAGAAAACAAAATGAGTGCAGATCCAACTCAAAGCGAGTTGACAACTGACCCTCCTATTGTTGGCGCTCCTGCTCTGTGAGCTCAGGATTAGCCAACATCCCTGCAATTTTTAATCCCAGGACGAAGATCATTTCAGGCTTCTCTCAACACTTTTGAAAGAAATTAGCATCAAGTTCAAATTCACAGATGTTATTTTTTTTTATGTATGTCTCGTAGTGTAAAGTTTAAGCTGAGACCCATTTGGAGAGCTCAAAAGTCCAGCAGCGAGGGCAGCGTGATGCCTGTTAATTGTAACAAGACGGGGGAAAACTTGAACAACCTTATAATCTGCTGAATGGCAGCGGCGATGTGTTTGATCTGAAAGATTTACAGGTCAGCAAATCTTTTATATAGCGATTTCGGCATTTGCATTAGCAAAAATGTCACCCAGCAGGAAAGTTAGCGTTGCCATTAACCTTTTCATCGGACACACTCTAGGCCTCATTAGCATTTCCACTCTCCGAGAAAAGCGATTTTTTTTTTTTTCTTTTCCTCCCCTCTCTCATATTCACATTCGCTTACATTGGATTTAAACAAGTGCACAAGCTGATCAGCCGTGAAATTGAGCACTTATAAGGTCTCAGTAGTGACGGAGTGAAATCAAGTTTAATTTATGTGGCTGTGAGAGAGCATCCGGGGAATCGTATTGTCTGGATTCTGCATCGGAATGAAATATTCATCGCCTAAACATATTGGTTTCCTGCTAAGGAGGAAGCTGCAGTGGAGAGTCCAGTCGCCAGAGTCGCGTTTGTCTGTCACCGACAACAAAGGCTTTCCTGATCCGTCTTTATGAGCCACAACGTCCATTTCAGTTTATTCTTAAAAATGTCAAACAAACGCTAAAGGCTGTATTTGCATTTTGTCGTTCAGATTTAACTCGTACCTTGCAGCCCGGAATCACGTTTTTCCGCAACATACAGGTGTACATGCAGACGCTGTGTGATGCACACACTGATGGAAGCTTTGTCTCTTTTTCATTTTTCCAGCATGCTAGCAATCAACCCAATCATTATGGAAATCAGTGTCTACATGTACAAGCAACAGGGCACAAATTGAAAGCGATGCTTCTTTTCTCCCCATGCGGTCGACCCCGTAATTGTTTAATGTCTCTCAAAAGTCAAAATCATTTAACCGCGCCGCTGTTGTCCTCTGTGTCATAAATACCTGCTATTGTTATGCAGCCGCGGCTGAATGAGCGCAAAACGCTCCCTCGCGGGGGCATTTATTACCCCTGGGCCCGTCCACTTCCTGTTTCAATCAATTTGGACCCATCTGAAAGCGACGCCGTCCTCCCCTTTTCAACCGAAAATTACTCTCTCAGCTGGGAGTTCACACGAGTCTTGGCTTCATTTCATTTCCCTTTCAACGGCACTCAGCAGGCCGCCGCCGTGGATTTAATGGAGCCCCGACGACCGTTGTCTTCCAAGAGCTCGTCCGCTGGGTGCGCCTCTGTCACCGCATACGCTGTGGCGTGGAGTTGGGAAAATAACTCCGCCCTTTTTTTAAAAAAAAATATTTTTTCCATTAATACAGCACTAAACTCTTTGGCCACTTATCATTTTGCCGTCACCCTTGTACCACAGCGACTGGAAGATATTTTGCAATATTTAGCATGGTGCAGTATCTTCTCACCATCACATCTCGAGGTCTCTGAGGTCCCTGAAAGTCTTCTGGCGCAGTGCGACAATTCCGACGCTTGCTTTGGTGTTTGTTTGGCCAGCGGACGACAGACACGGCAGCTTTGCACCTGCAGGTTAATGATCCACCTGAAGGACCATCACCACCTGAACACCGGCACATCGTGCAACACGAAGGTGTGACAGGATGCTATTTGTTGCCAAGCGAACCTCAAAAACCTTTCTGAGCCCCCGGGGCAGCTTCCATTTAAGGCTTTTTCCAAACTTTCTGTAGCAATTTTTGTGTTGTGCAGGAGGATCAACCTGCTGGATTTAAGTCCAGCAGGTCGACTTAACCTGCTGGACTTAAACTCCCGTCCCCCGTCCCCAGTTCCCCTGGAGAAATTAGCTGCTGTTTGTTTTGTGCACTCAAGGCTCACACTGCACATTAGCATAGCAAAATGCTGCATTGACAATAATAAAACTTTTGAGGTGTTTGGCTTTTATTGGGTTGCACCCCAAAATGTTTTACATTTATAGCAACGCTAAAGTTTCTGCAAGGAGTTGAGGTGAGTGACAGTGAAGGAAACCGGAGGTTTATTTGAGCTTGATCTCTTTTCTAGTGTGGTCTCCATACCATATAGATTTATCTGTAATTTATTAGCATTTTTTGTTTTTTTTTGCACCCAAATGAATGGGATCCATCGACTTGACGTCAATGGGCCTATACGCCTAGCATAGCATTGGGATCCAGTAGCTCCAAGTTCACAGCGTGTGTTTTGTCATTGATGCATCTCATCTCACTCTCGATTCATGTTATTTTGCCCTTAATCTCCCAGCAGGAATGCTGGCTCATAACTGCATCTTAACATGAGGAATGTTGGCCATTGTGGCTGCACCACCATCGGCATGGCAACCCCTTTGAAACACCTTCAGCATTTCATCATCACCCCACCACGTCCCCGCCTCTCTTCCCCTCTCACCCATTAGTGCATTGCTACACCGGCGACTTGTTTCCAGGCCTCATGAAGCTCCTACCTCAATTCATGGTTGTTGTGCGTACGTGCGTGCGTGTGGTGCGACGCCTTAGCCTCAAGGGTACAACGCAGGCTTCCGGTCGCTACCGACTCTGGGTTAGACACCCAGAGTCGGTGCTGCAGAGCTTTCAAGTGGAATATCAGAGATAAGAGACAGCGGTGGCACGGCATCGTCTTTCCCAAGAGTCAACTTGTGACTGTTTAGGAATAATAATAAAAAAAACAAAAGACAGTAAAATGTCATTTTAAGACTTTAAGATTGAAAGGAGAGATCGTAGTGAAAACAAGCCGCACAAGTGCTCTTTGTCGTCCTCAGATGAAGTCTTCTACGAGTCTAAAAAAAGAACTGCGACTTTTCCCTTTTCTTGTATTTGTGGTAAATTAACTGGCGAATGTGAAATGAGGCATAGAAATGCAACTCCAGACGCTGCCGTGTCATTTTACAGGGTCAGCGTCTCCTTTGAAATGGGAGCTTTTGTTTCATCCTGATTTTGAAGAGGAGGGGGGACCTTTTTTTTTTTTTATTATTGTTGTTTTTCAAGGATTACATTACTTGATGGCACTTTTGCATCACATTCTTCATTCTTCTATGGCTGAAGGTTAATTCTGTTCTATTTTTATATTATTTCCCCCTCCACTCCAGTCTGCTCTTTGTAGTTAGAGCCACTTACCTGCAGATTTGAAGAAAAAAACAAACCCATATTGCATTAATTGCATAAATATATGTGTGTGTGTGTGTGTGTAAATATATAACAATATAACTATATATATATATATGGTTTTTTTTTCCATTTTGAAGGGGGCAGCTTTGAAGAAAGATCTGCCTTCTCAATGTGTGTGTGTGTGTGTGTGTGTGCGTGCATGTGCACGTGCAAGAGTGCATGTACTGGCGCTGCGCAACCTGTCTGCCACACTCGCTGCTCTCATCGTGCCGCGTGCTGCGAAGACACGGCGGATGATGGGCGTAATCATTTTTGTAGTAAATGATCCCTCCACCTGAGGGCAGCAGTACTTTCTAATCTCATATCAGATAACTAAGTCTCACGTCTTTGATTTAAACATAATAACGAGCCGGCTGCGGGATGGAAGGGCTTGTCGTTCCATTTTTTTCTCTCTACCTCTCCCTCTCTCTCTCTCCATCCCTCCAGGATTGATCCTCACTCAGTGTGAAGTCACAGTTGGGACCCATTCAGGGGTTTTATGCGGGAGAGACGTAGATCTACTCGCCATTGCTGTAAAATATATTTTGCTGGACATTTATCATCATTATTCGTCGCTGTTGTAGTTGATGTTTATTGGGCAGAAAACCAGACAGCAGTTGATGGAGGTGCAAAGCCTGATGGATTCAGTCACTGTCTCTGTCCCTTCCTGTCCTGTAGTTGGACACTTCCTGTCTTTGGTTCTTCTGACCTCCCCATCACAGTGGCCCCCCGGGCTGAGCTGTGAAGGGCAGCTTACCCTCGCAATTTATTCTCATTTTGTTGACGCATAAAAGCTGCCGCCGCTGTTCCCCTTCTCTCCCTCTCTCTCTTTGTCTGTTTTTTTAGTTTCTGCTCAGAAACAATTACAATCCTTTTACACAATTCAATTATTTTCAGTGTTGAGGGTGAGAACGTGCCTGAGGGCCACGTCTGTCTCCTCACCCTCATCCCCAGACAATCTCTCAACCTCTGACAAATATGGCAACTGATCACGGCTGCCCCCCCTCCCCTTTTTATTAATATGTATCCGCATTGTTATTTTTCCTCGTCAGAAATTGAAAACAATCATTTGAATGGCATACATTGGAGTGACAATTCAATTTACTCCAAGCAGACGGCAGACCAACGCTCGGAGGAAATTAAGGTCAGAACACAACTGTTCATATTGAAAGGCGCCATATTAGTACAACTGCAATAAGCCTTGCAGGAATGTCTTCAAACTTTACCACATCACTTTTATTGCCTCTTATTCTGCAAAGTTGACATTAAATGACATAATTCCGTATATTTGGCGTAAATCCAGCGTTTCTTTCACACTGCAAAAATTGCGGCGTACCTCCTAGAAGTGCACAACACCATGTCACAGCGTGGTGGTAGCAGGTGGACCAGCTGGGGGCGCTGTGTTGGAGCGGTTCTATTTATTTATTTATTTCTTTTTAAATGAAATGATAAAAAACAGAAATGTCAATTACAGAGTCTTTTTTTCTGTGGTCCTTGGATTCCACAGATGATTCCCATTGGTTCTCTTGATGGGAACATTTCCATTACTTTCACCATCTGCTTTGCAACAGTCTTGCATGAGGGGAAAAAAGAAGAAGTTTGTTTACTGCGCATATGTTGATCACAAACTGCACAATAATTGCACAGATGATTGACTCAGTTATCTTTAGGCTTCCAGTCGGCCATGTTTCTGCGTCTGTCTGCGCCGCCACGGATCTCTGCCTTTCCTCCGACATTAGCGAAGGGCGCTAAGAAAAAGAAAGGGAATATTACTCCGTTTGATCATCTGCTAACAGGATTACTGTAAGAAACAATCCTTTTAATAAGTTTTGCGCGATAACGGCGGGCGATTAAAACCTCGAGATTCTTCTAAAGAAGACATAATCGTCTAAGTCCCAGACTGGGCTCCAATGGAGTGGATGGGATTATTATCAGGAGGCTTAATGTGACTGCCGCGCTGTTTAAGGGCGTTTCGAAGCCGTCGTTTTATTAGCCGTTCACATGTGCAATCAAAGAATTAATTAGTGTGAGCAGACAAATAAACTGGATGTATTTCCGTGACGACAAGCGCATTTACACAAATCCTCCAATGAAGCACAACTCTTGGACTTTGTCAAACTTTCCTCAAGTTTTGTGTTTTTTTGCCATTCCCTGCTGCTTTCTTGAACTCCTGCCTCTGTATTTCGCACCCAGCTACACTATCACACTTGTTTCCATGCCACCCAACTGATGGATGGATAGATGAATTAGTTGTTATCAATATGCAGGCTTAGAGGGAATTTTTTAATGTGTGTGAATTAAAAAAAAATGTCATAATTCCAAAACAGGCAACATTTGGGATTTGGACATGTGACTGGATTATCACAGTTAACTATATTTCTGCTTCTAGTACTGTCTAATCTCATGACCTGGGATATTATGTGTTTTGCTTTTTTCTCTTATTAATGCACTTTTTGACTTTGAGTCCACTTTGTCAAATTTGCAACAAAGACTGCACAGACATGGAGGAAGGGACAACAGCGAGAGATTGGGTGGTGCTGAAACGGAAGTCTGCAGCTCGTTGAAGCTTCCTTTTCTCCGCTCCATCTCGACAGCCATCAACATTATTCACGTATGTGGCGCCAACGCTCTCGCCGGAGAAAGATGCCTAATTGAAAATTGTCATCTCTAATTGATACCACAATTAAAGGCTGGCCAAGAGTGAAGCACAGAGAGCACGCTGAGAGGGAGGATGTTAAAGGCGGCGCCATCAGTCCGGCTGTCGGCGTGATAATACTTTTGAGGAACGCTGCTGATGATTTAGTGGACCGGCGCCGTCCCATTACCGCAGATGGTTGCCGGAGATATTTGGAGGACGTCCACGCCATACACAGCCGTAACGTTCAGCTAAAAGCCCAGTCGATAAGCAATTTGGGCACCGCTTCCAGGTTTTCTTTTTTCTTTTTTTTAAACTTCCATCAAACGGATGAAGCCAACGAGAGCAAAGACAAGACAGAGCGAAGTCAATTAAGGCGGGCGCTGCGCCGCTGTAATAAGTGTTGACGGCGATGATGCAGTGAAAGTCCCTCTTTCTTCTCTCATTTTCTTTAGACCACACTTGCCTTGCAGATGGTAATATTTGATCACATTGAATATAGCCTGTCATGTGCGCTTGTTGCAAACCTACATTGCTCACCTAACGCCTATGAGATCTAGTTCACGCTGTGAGATGCAGTGTGGCATTCTGCGAGTGCGTCATACAAGTAGAACTTTTCCAAACAATAAATTTGCCATCACAAACATTGTTCAATGAATGATGGTAGAAAGCATTTTGCCTCAGTCAATTGGTCGCTGACCTGGCACACATTGTTTAAATACAACACAATATAATTCATTGTGTTGTTGTCATGACTTTGATCCAACATTTTTTTTTTCTTTTAGTGCATATTATGAGCTGCACAGCCTTATTGGCATATACCTGTTAGACATTAGAGCCCCTGGCACGCAAAGTGAAAATAAATTCTCACATAGTGAGTTTACCTGGCACAAGGAACCATAAAGAGTGTGTGAGGCGCAACGTCCGGGCCAGATGTTGAAACTGAGTAAATCTGTCGGAGGAATTATTTACCAGATGGAGGAAATACCATCAGCGAGGGAGTCGTACTCGGGCGATGCGCTGTGAATTTTTATCATAACAAATATGCCTTTTCCAGCCAACAGAGACGGTAGTTATTTTGCCTCCGCTTGCACACACACACACACACACACACAGAGCGCATGTCTCCATAGCTGCGGTAATGGGTTAACTGCTTCATACACTTCATAATTAGGCCACGATGCCATTTCACTTTTGTTTGAAATGAAGGAGGAAAAAATTGACATGGCAGCAATTCAACGCAAATTAGATTTTTCTTTTCTTTTCTTTCTCTCTTTTTTTAATTTACCAGACACAGAAAACATGAGTCGGGCAGAATGACCTGTCTGGTTAATATATGGGTTCTTCAGTTAGCCAGAGGATGTGTTTTTGAAAAAAGGGGAAGAAATCAAACCTGATTCAGACTCAAGCATGCTGCCAACTGACATCATGCAAATATTTAAAACCTCCCATGGATGTGAAACTGAGGAAGCTTTCCAAGAGTCAGAATGGACCATCAGTGATATCCGGGGTTTTTTTCCTGGAGGAGATTGGAGGGAAACGGGATGGTAAAAAAATAAAGGAGAGGCAGCTACATTTCAATTCAACCTTATCTCCTCCTTCCTCGTCGACTGATCCTGTGTGGTGCAGGTTATGTTCTTTTTTATAGTACTCGATCCATGATGTGATCCCGAAAAGATTGTTAGGAAAACGTGCTCATCAGTGAGCCGCTGCACCCCTGCTGCAGCTCGTGAACACCTGGCTGATAAGGCAGCAGCCTGACTGTGCCAGAGTCGCTGCTGGGAGCCCAGACTGTGGCTGCGTCTCCCGTCCTCTTTGTTTGCCTCCCAGGGAAAGACACAGGTTCAAAAATAATCATAAGTAATGGGGGGAAAAGAAACAGCAGTTGGTTGTTTACAGCTGCAGCACTGCCCAGTTTGAGCCTTTTTCTCAATTACTATATCACCAACAGCACCAACTCTTTCTTTTGAGAAAAAGAAGCATCGTAATAATAGTAATAATAATGATAACAATAATAACAATAGTAAGGATTTGGACTCGGGCAGTGTGAATAAAAGTGGCAGATAAGTCTGGGTGAGAATTGACTGAAAATAAATCTGCCGTGGCTGCGCGCGTGTCTTTTATTTGTCTGACTGCGAGGTGGCGAACGTGACAGAGAGGAGAATGAAGGCGGGGGAAGGTGAAGCGCTGCACACGCCAGCTCAGCTTTTACCGCACCGCTGTCTTATCAGGCCGAGTCAGAGGGGGAAGAAGAAAAAGAGGCTGTGCCAGTCATCGACTGGCCCTGTCCACCTGCCTCTCTATCTTCCCAACTGCCGACTTCTGTCAGTGACCTGAAACTGCTGCTGGGACTGTGTTTTGTCCACACAACTGTCGCACAAACTCTGAGGCGGCCGCGGCAGACGCACAACCAGCCTGCGTGTCAGCGACTCACCTCAACAATCCGCCTTTGTTGATGGGCGCCGTGTGAATCATCTGCCGGGTGACAGCGGCCATTAAATTTAGAGGAGCTTCCAGCTCACGTTTGTATTGGCCGATTAAACATTGATCACAAAGAATAGGATAGCAATGGAGGTTAAAAAAACAAACAAAAAAAAAAAACTGTGTTGGTATAAAAGAGAATGTTGAAGGATGGGGGGTGGGGACGACACGCGAGTTCATCCTGCTCGTCAGTTTGTGAACCAGGCGTCGCTGAAAGTTTAAAGCTAACAGTCTGAGTGACGGAAGCTGCTTCCTCCATTCTGATTGGTCGATTGTGTTGAGAGCAAATGGAGCTTCTCCAACAGAAATGTTTCTGTTCCGTTTGGTCTGCAGGTCCACAGTCACCGTCTGTCCTCGGTCCAAATAATGAGGCTCTGTCTCTGGTGGCCAACGTGACATTTACTTATTGTGACAGTAAGACGGGAACGACAAAGAAAAAAAAAAATCAAGAATGTCCGATTGGACCGTTCAAATCTGAGTCGATTCTTCGAGGTCACATGTCGCAGGATCCAATTTTGCACCGCACACACACACACGTGTGGAAAAGCTGATGCGCAGAGTGCAAGAATAAAAAACGTGACTGCTTCATCTGCTCTATTGCATCAGATTTTTCTCATTTGAAGCCTCTCGTTGTACTTTATGATGGTGGTTTCTTCCAACTGATGCTTGTCGGGCTTCTGATTGACTGTCGGTGTGAAACTTGAATAGCATCACTACAAGAATCAGAGAAAAGATGAAGGTGGACCAGGAGGAGGAGCTTCCAGTGAAGCTATACTGTCCTACACCGGGCCAGCTGGGGGCGCTGTGTCATTAGCAGGTGGTGCAGACTGCCTTTTTTCTTAGGGTGTTGGGAAGTAGGAAGTGTTGCTTTGAAAGGCAAAACACAACTCTTTTGAACTTGTGTTGTATCCTGAAGCTGCTGCTGAGTTTAAAATGGGAGAAGCATAAAGAGAGACTAGCAAGTAGAGGAAGGCTGTTCAAGTCAAAAAAGATCATTCATTTTTTCTTACCCCCTCTTGTTTTTGCTTTTGACCACAAGGTCAAAGTGTTTGTGGAAACCTGTGAAAGCGGCGCAACGCCCTCCTTTACCTGCAGCCTGTGTTTCAGCTCTTACATCATGGAGCGCTTGGTTTCTTCCACCCTTTCATCTCCGCATGACGAGGGTTTGGCCTCCAGGTTTGAAGCTCAGCACTTTGCAACGCGATAGGAAAATTAACAACGAGAGAGGGGGGAAAAAGAAAAAAAAAAGCTGAACGCAGCCGCGTGTTTTGTGTTTGTTTTTTTTTCTCTTGGCGAGGGCACGGAGACGTTTGAAACCACTCGCTGCTTTTTGAACTGTGTTTTCACAGCCTGCGTGCAGTCCTGCTAAGCACTTTTACACACACACACACACACAAGCAAGGAAACTTTATTGCATCATTGTATCGCCAGCGGAACACACAGTTGACAAAATAGAAGCGGCTATTTAAGAAAATACGCAATCATATTTGTACCCAAATGTCAAGGATGAAAAATCATGTAAATATCAATCAAAATGCACACACACACACACACACACAAACACACCCCTCTGTTGTATCTCGTAACTACACACTACAACACTACTGAAAAGTAGTGCTGCAGGTCCCTACTGTGCTCTGGCAGTGTCAGCGTGGATAAGTTTGCCCTTCTCGTGAGAAATTATTTTTCAAAAATTGTTAAGAAAACACATCATTGTTTCTCTTCTCCCCCTATTGACCAGTTTGAGTTCTGCTCCTCCTCCCTAAAACCCAAACCTGTTGGCAGCCTGCGAAACAGCGGCGCTCAGAGGTTTACGAGTCGGCACAGGGAGGCACAGCGTGTAAATATGTGAGAGGCAGCTCCTCCGTGCTAGCGCCTTTGTCTTTGGCACGTTTTCAATAATATTGACGGCAAGCAAAACCTTCCAGTTGCTTCGCTTTAATTGCCGGCACTCGGCCGTCTCTCAGGTGGAGCTGCTGCAGCAGCCGCTGTTTGGTGGGTTTGGAGGCTGCGATTCCCAATGAGATCAGCTGCGTCCGTGCAGAGTGGGGCTGGTGTGCGCTTGGCACACTGTGTAAATGAACTCACTGCATGTGACTACATTGTGTTTCTAGAGGGATCTGTGTTTAAAATCCAAAAGGAAAATGCTTCTACTATAATTAATGGTGCTACTACACCGATTGTGATGGTGATGGTGATGATCCATCGGTCGATTTTCAATACCCGCTACATGATAATGCAGTGCTTTTGCAGTGTTTTTTTTAACATCTTCAACATTGTTAAATTTCCCCTCAAGTCCAAAGACTTTATAGATTCTTCATCGTTGGCACAACACACTTATTTCATAACCACCAGTAGAAGAGTTGAGTTAAATGTTGCTGCAGCCTGTTAAACAACAGTTGGGCACACGTGAAAAAAAGGCAAAAATATCCAAAGACCAGTTGTAAATGTGATTTTCACCGGGACATTAACGCGGGGAAAATGCATTCGATAGACGTTTTATTTACGCGTCCAGAACAGCTCGCATATACATATTTCAAACTTATCTTAATCCATGCTGATGTGTTGGCGCTGCGCATTGTTGGCCTCCGATTCCCCCCGTGGCATGAGCAAATGTTTGTATTTGCTCAATGAAAAGAAAAAACAAACAAATGTTGACATAAAAACACTGGCCGTGAAAGCTCTTATGTATCCGCCGCCGCTCTGACTGATTATTTCTGCTCTGGACACGCTTGACAGCCCGACGCGGCATTACCATAGTTTTAACTAATGTGCAAAAAAGAAGACGTGTGTTGGCGGGGAGGACAAAATGCAGAAAACAAACAAAAAACAAAAAATCAAAGCATGGCATTGGAGAGACAGCTTGTGCAAATCCAATCTATCAGAAGGGAGAAGGAGGCTTGGATGCAGCTGCAACCGCGACTGGCTGGATCCGGCTGCCACACAAAGGCCCGATACCTCGCCGTCGCCTGGCCCGTCGGTCGGGAGCCGATCAATTGCGCCTTTATTACACGAGTGAGATGGATAACCTGGTCCTCCGCCTGCCATTTTAATGGGCCGCTCACAGTCGCCGCTCCTCGCCCTCCCACTAATCCCCCGAGGAGCCGCTGCTCCTTTTTAATCCCTCCTGCAGGACCGCCGCTAACACCGTGCAACCAAGGCAGGCTGGTCAGCCCAACCATCCTAAGCACTCTTTAAAAATATAATAAATAAATAAATAAAAAAGGCAGTGGATAAATAAATAAATAAATAAATAAATAAGACAGGTCTGCATAGGACAGAGCGCCCCGGGGCGCCCCCGGAATCAAAGATAGCTTGTGAGACGGCCCGGGCGTCTTCAAAGGTTCGGACACTCGGAAGGAAACGTTGCGTGTGCTTTTAGAAGTGCTGCGACTCTGATGCTTGAAATATCAAAAAGGATTGGGGGGGGGGGCTAGCCTTGCTCGCACACCATGGGATGTGCAAATGTGCCATTTAGAGCTGTTGACTTTGTCCGGGCCGGAAAAGAAAGCGGGGGAAATATGACTATTTGAGAAAAGCGTGCTATGTATAGTTGAAATTTCAACAACAGGAGCAAAGTAGCATGAGGGGATATTTTTGGGTGTTTTGATGGCTGGTTGTGTAAGACACTCAGCCAGTCAGAGCTTGACAATTATTCTACTCAGGCCTGGTAAACACAGTCTGTTTAATCAACCTAAGCCTGTGCTGCCGTTGTTTTGATTTTTAATGAATGACGTCTTCTTTGGAAAAGTCAGCGACGTCTCGGATCGCACGCCTTTTGGAACGGATTCTGATTGGCTCTCAGTGCGAGCGCAGATGCTGGCGACCTCACAGTGAGAGTGACAAGCTCGCTTTCTTGTGGTGAACTTTGTTTCACATTGCATTTCATCACTTTGGCTGAGTGGCAGAAGAACGCTGGGACAGTGACAGTCAGGGATCAGCGGTGGCAGAAGCTTTCATTCGCCGGCGCTGCTTGATCAAGACACGGCGGCTCCTCCTTGAACATCCACACCCAACCAGCAAACAGCTCGCTGCCGGTTTGCTGTAGTCTGTCGACGCATCGCGGCAGAACTCTGCATCTAAATGAGCGACGTAAAGCAGCATGCGAGCAAACAGAGGTCAAGTTCACAAAGGAGATTGAACATTTTAATACTCCCTCTTTGTTCTTGGCATGCATACATTTGCACGACGATGAGCAGAAAAAGATCCTCGCTGTCTGCGCAGCGCAGAAATCTACTTTGCTGAAACAGAAAACTCACATTTGCCGCCTCGTCACGGCCGAGGCAGAGTGTTGGATTTTGCTGGAACGGAGGCGGAGGCCAGACAGTAGATGGATGCACTCACCTACACAGGCGACATCTTGAAAATGCAAATGCATTTTATATACTTTTACAGTTAAGTGATTCGTTGGCCGATGAGAACATGAGGAAACATTTAGTCGACAATTTGAGACTTTATTAGCTACAACACCCCCACCAACAGTGATTTATTTTATTTTATATGTGTATAAAATAGTGACTATAGTCAAAGTAAATCCTGGAACCACATGGTCTTGCTTGTCCGGTCTCTGCGTTCTCTGCTTCTCCTGAAGGGGGCAGCCCTGAACGGCAGGTCGTCAAGATCCATCTTGTCCACCAGTCGTCGGTTCCGATGGCCGTGCGGACTCAGCTGGAGTTGGCAGTGATCCCACGAGCCAGTATCGTCTGTGACGTGTCAGCCTTTCTTGAACCAGTCAGCGTCGGAGAGAAGCAGGAAGTGCGACAGCCTCCAAAATGAGCGAATCATGTCAGGACATGGTGCAGGTTGAAAACTCGCCCAGTTTCAGAGGCAAAGTTTTTGCTGCTGCTGCTGCTGCTGCTGCTGCTTGATTCCAGCGGGAGGACGTACGTGGAGTTTGATGTGTGTGAGCTTGTTTGTTGTGCTCTGCATGGCGTCGACAGCATCCTGTTCCCCACCTCTATTGCTGCACATTCAGCTGCCTGATGAGAGGAGACGCGCTGCCTGCCAGTGGATGTACAGCCCTGTGCATTCAAAGCACACGCTGCACAGGTTGACCAGCGGCAAGCCTTTTATCTGCGTGCGCTGTGATTCTATGATTAGAAGGTGTTTTTCTTTGCACACCCTGCAAACTCACCAGGGCAACAAATATACAAGCCGCAATATGACTAAGTTTTATTCAACATCGGCTATGATTAATTTTGTTTGTTTCTCAGTTTGAGAATTTGTCCGGACGGAGGCCTGCAAACACACCACTTTACAAGATGAATCCCTTTAAAAATCAAACCCCGAGACGACACAGGGACTCGTCCCAGCACCCCACACACACACACACACACACACGGAAACAGACGACATCATCTGTTTGTTGATCACACGGTCTCGCGGGCCAGTAATTGGGATCAGGCCTCTAATCTAATAAGCGTCCGTCGTTCCCCTTTGCCATTACTAACTCTGAATTTATGTCACACCGCCGAGTACAAACAGGCAGTGCGATCGATAAATTGCCATGGTTCAATAAATGTGTGACCCCAGGCCTGGGTTTAATACCCGTCTCTGTGTCATAAAGTCCAATCTTCTGTACCTGGCATTCTCTTATCGGCCCTGTTGTTGTCGTCGTCGTCTCCTCCTCCTCGGCCGCTCACAAGCCGCCGCCGCCGCCGCCGCCGCCGCCCCTGCTCTCGCGTGGAAACAACAAGTGGACGTTTGAGATGTTTTTCTGTTTGTTTGTTTGTTTTCGCCACCAGCCAGCGAACCTCTTTGTTGTTGTTGGTAATTCTTCACTGCTACCGGTGTGTTTTACCAGCGACTCTTTGTGGAGAAACAGATCAACGCCAGGTAATTGCAGCAGAGGTGGGGGTCAATGTTTGCAATTACAAAAGGACCTTGCAAGTTTGATTTTCACTTTTACGCAAGATGTGGCTGATTTAACGCTCATTTCCTTCACAGCTAAAAATAAATAAATAAGTAAATTAACTGTGTAATGGCAGCACTGCTTTAAGAGAGAGAGGAAACAAACTCAGACATTGAATTTCATGAAAATGTTTAGAGTGAAACTATCTGTCTTCTTTTTCCTTCATCCCATAATTGCAACTTCAACCCCCCCCCCCCCCCCCAGCTCATTATTAACTTTAACCAGAATGGTTGCGAGGAGGAGACAATAACAACTTCTGCACGTGGCAGTTCCCACCTCTAACGGACCTTGATGGCACTATGTGGAGATGAAGGCAAAGTTTAGCTGGTGAAATGAAAAAGAAAAAGAAAAAAACTCATCCAAATTGACTGAATAGGATTGAGAGCAAAGCCTTTCTGCCAGTGAGTGGGTTTGAGTGGAGCTGCATTGTCAATTACAACCACTAGGGGCTCTGGGGGGCTGCCCAGACCGAATCAAAACTGAATCCTCTTGTGCACAACCTGTCGCCATTCATTATTTTTGCTAAATATGTTTTGAAAGAAGTAGCCAACGGCAATTTTAATAAGTTTTAAAGCTCGTTTAAAGCAAACTTTTTAAATTACTGATTATAACAAAAAAAAACAACCACAACCAAACAATGTGGAATTGCAGAGAAAATGACGGCAGGCGTTCGACCCTTGGAGCGGAGATGGAGAGCCGACACATCTCGGCTCAGTGACGAGCCAAACCTGAGCCAGTAATCACGGCCCCGGAGCTGTTTTCATTAGGGAGGCAACGCACTGTCACAAATTGCCTCATTTACAGAGGACAGCGGTCCAAGACTGGAACGACTGCGGCAGACAGACTTTGTTTTTCCCCCTTTTATTTAATGATAAACTTGCCGAGTCACGCTCTCTCACTCGCTCAGTCTCAGAGTGGAACGCCGAGCCTCGATCATCCAGGAGGGCTTTTCAATGTGGCTTGTCAGGAAAGAGCCAAATGAAGTTTTTTTTGGTTTTGTTTTTGGCCTAATTGTTTAAACTTAACATGGCCACCAGGTTGCAAAGGGTGATAAAGTCGCCCGTTCATCTTGGCACAGGAAGGGAAATGAGCCTTGTGTTTGGAGTGGCTCATTTTTATTGTGGCACAACTGGAATCTCAAGTCTGTGATGATACAGAAACCCAGACAGCAGCTCAGTCGTTGTGCTGAACCCTCGCTGAGCAAACAAGGATGCGACACACAATGTTGCTGTTCTGCGGGCAGTGTCAGGTGGTTGCAGCCAGGCGATGACACTCTAGGTTGTTTCTGCTGCATTGTTTATACCCTCCTTAACTCACAGTGTAGGCTGCTGTTGGACATCAGCACTTTACTTGTCTGTCTCTTCTGTTTTAAATGTCTTTTAGTCAGGCAGGGGTTTGCCTAACTTTCTAACACGTTCAGAGACACAAAACAAGTCATTGTCTGCTTTTGATTCCACTGTTGCTGCCTGGCATGCAGATAGCACGTGGCCATAGTTGTGAGCGGTAAAAACTCACCAACAGCAAAGGGTTGAGCGAAAGCAGAATGTTTGCAGAGTTGTTTTGATGACCCCAGTTGTGTTTGTTTTAATGATGTTACGGCGTCAGACTCCCAGCAGTGGTGTGTACTCTGTGTGCGGTGCGAGTGTGAAGCCAGCACTGTACTGATGAGGATGAATGAGTGAGAGGCGATAATTTGCTTTGCACCATTTCCTCCCCGGCAGTTCCGTCCCGCAGTTCTCTTCACTCCTGTGAGCTGAACGATCCGGCCGTCATCCGATTGCTGCGCTTAGACAGAGAAGATGCAGCCCAACCCATATGCAACCCATACAACCCAGTGGCATCCTCATAATTAGTCAGAGCCAAACCGAACAACATCTAAATCTAATGAAAATATGCTGCTTGGCCACTTTCTTTGCAGCATTGCGCCGTCCCGCCAGTCGCGCTTTATTAGCTTTGCTTCACTGACGGGGATTAAAAGTGGGAAACTTATTGGCCGTTGCCTCGCCAGGCTGCACCAGATGACCCGTGTGATAAAATTGTGATTAAAACTGAAAATAATTGTTATTTCGCCGACGGTTGGCGGTCCATAGAGGAGCTCATCTCATCGAGTCTTCTGCGGATCATCTGCAGCTGACATTCCTTTTTTGGAGGGATCACATTAAACTTAAAAATCACAGCAGCCATCACATCTAATTAAGCCAGACAAAAAAAGAGCAAACGTACCTTATTTACTTTTAATTATCTTCCAACACCTTCCGAACTCAATTAAACTCCCATAAAAAAAAAAAGTAAGTGCAGACAACTTTATTGTCGAGAAAAACTGTGGAGGCCTTATTCATTCAGGAGCGTTTTAATAATCTCGTTTTGTTCTTTTAAAAAGCTGTGCTACTGAAATGCATGGGGTGCAACAGTAACAACAAGAGGGTTAAAGCCGACTGGTTAAAGGTGTTTTATGGCCCGTTTTGCATGTTTGTAGGTGTTTCTTGAAGCCTCGGCGAGGCCACTTTCAAGCAGCGACTTTATCAGCCGCATCGATTCCACCGACAGGCTGATAATGCATTTGGCTGTTGTTCTTGCCAAATGCAGCAATAAACACAGAGTGTGTTGCACGGTTAGAGACATAAGGCTTAAGTATATTGATCAGCAGTGCAACTAAGGACGAGCTGGTGGTGCGGAGGCGGCCCCTTATTAACTTTATCTTAAAGTTAAGCTGAGGAAACAGGAAGTGGATCAATGGTTTTCCTCCTGGCCTGGTTGCGATGATTAAGGACTTTTTTCCCCCCATTTTTTTTTGTTGTTGTTGTTGTTGTTGTTGTTGTTCCTGATCTTCATCTCAGTTTATGAGGTCGTAATTGCGTCGGATAAACAGGCGAGTTGGCTTTATTTAAAACACTGCATCATCTTCCCCTCTCAGTCCCGGGTCCCCCGGCTCCCTGGATGTGCTCAGCGCTTCTCTGCTGCAGCCCCCACCTCCCCAGCCCCGACCCCCCCCCCTATTTTTATTTATATCTACAGAATAATAAACGGCCAACTGCCACAATGTGGTGTGCAGCCATTAGCTTCACCTGCAGCTGCCGAGGAAGCCCTAAACAATCGGGGACGTGTGCACACACACACACACACACACACACACACACACACGTGTGTACATCCGTGCATGGTGAAGTCAGGACAGTCGTCGTTAGTGTGGCCGTGTCAGCACCAAATCAGCTGCTTGTTGTTGCTGCCGCCGTGTGCTTTCAGTTCAAAATAAAATAAGCAGCCAAATGTGATGTTGTTCAAGGGAGGAACAAAAAACCAAAACCTTCGTAATGAAAAAAGAAGAAGAGGGAGTTAAGTGCAGCGAGAAAGCCAGACGCATTGCGGTGCGGTGAGTCGCAACTTGACATTCTTATTTGATGAAAACAGACATTGGTATTCAGCAAGCATTTGCCTTTTTAGAAAGGAAAAACACACAGACACACACGCACGCACCTAGTAATCCCGGAATATATCTATTGTATGACAGACGTGCTGTATTAGCAAGTAAATGCTGACTGATTGCATTTAACGTGCAGCACTGGCAAAGCACAAATTGCCAACCCCTGAAAGTCAAATTGCTCCTCGTCGGTGGACTTAAAGAGGCAGCCAGGCCAACAAATGTGCAACACGGTGCCACCGCAATGATAGCCTTATTTACCGGCCAGCCGCGCTGCTGTGGGTGTAGTTGCTGACAGGTTTTCATCAAATGAAGACTGTGTTAGCGCCTCGCGCCTCTCATTTTGTTGTCCATCAGCGTGAAAACCAGGGACCTCTCAGCTTTTTCATTTGAATTTTTTTTACCCACTCTCTCTCTCTCTCTCTCTCTCTCTCTCAATAGCACTCTCATCGTTCAGAGGCGCATAAGAGCCTCGCGTTAAAATGCAATTTGCATTCTAGGTTTGTTTAAAGGTATTTCGTTGAGGTTTAGGCAGGTCTCTCTCCACTCGCTAAATTAGCATTTTGGGGCGGGAGCACTGAAAAAAAACAAAAACAACAACTAGTGTCTGCCTCAATGACAAATAATTCAAATATCTCAACGCCTTTGCTTTAGATCCCAGCTGTCAACGCTTCGCCTCCTCATCCGTATTCCGTCTGAAGAATGACAGCTAGCAAACAATGTGACAGGTCAAAGATGAGTAATGTCCATATTTTTTTTTCACCCTTTAGTGCAAAAACATTCTGGCAGGCAAAACGAGCACAGATCAAGACTCCTCGTGCAGTTCTACTTTCAGACTGACCTTTCAGCCAACATTATATTAGTCTGTAAATCCACACTGAAGAAGGGTCACTAGGAATGTTCCCTTCCGTGATCGAGGTCTTAGCATTAACAAGAACTGGAGAGTATGAACGAAGATTAAAAAAAAAAGAAAAGTGCACCAATGAGCATGCAGGGTTTACAGGGCCAACTGATTGCTCCTTTGATAGAATCAGATATTTAAACACCCCCACCCCGGCCCACCCTGGCCCTGGACTGAGAAGCCATAAATATTGAGTATAAAAGTTTATAGAGTGCCTCCGGTATCAGGACACTAATGCTGTTTAGCACTTGGCTGAAAGTTTAGTGGAGTTCAGCTCCGCAGTATGGACTGCTGCAGATGTCTCCTTAAACCGTGCCCATTTTATTTAACTCGTACATCCTCTTTTACTCCCCTCGTTAGCGCGCCACCTTAGCTGGGGGCCACTGGATACAACAACCATCTACCCATGGTAGCTTGCATGCTAACAACGTGATCGGCGTTTGCATCTTTTCGACTAGTGCACCTGGCTTCTGCATCAGCCCGAGCATGCAACTAATATTTTGCATTTGCTGGCAAGGTAGTGGACGTAGGTGCTGCAGCGCCCTCTGCAGGCGTGATGAAGTTTACACTGTGTTTATTAGCGGAGGAGGCGCTAACTGTCAGGTACATCCAATTACCGCCGTGTTTGTGCCCCAGAAAAGGAGAGATGAGCTATTTTCAGGAGGAACAGTTGAGCGCTGAAGATGTATCACACTTATTGTCGTGGGTTACATTGTTGTCGTGACCTCGCCAGAGATTCTGTCCTCGATCGTTATGAGACGGGAAAAAAAAAAATCCAGACATGTATCACTGTTGCTCCCCTCCCCCGCCTTCCCCCGCGACTCACATTTCAGCCTGATTTGAATACGAGTGCATCCTGTGCTCTAAAGATCTGGTTTCACATGACATGATAAAGGTCACGGCATAAATTAGACGGCAGAGGAGAACCTCATCGTTCCAAATGTTGCTTCTTTTGTTTGCGGCGCTCGATGAAAGCCGTCTGATGTGAAGCCCTCCATGCTGTGCGGCATCCACCAAAATCTGCTCGTGAACGTTGTGACACTGAATTAATGCTCGCTTAAGATGCATCCGGAGGATTACTGCTCTCCGCAGGGGCCTCGGGGGGGGGGGATCATACCAGCACATTCAAATGGCAGACACATTGATTGACATCCCATCAAGCCATGTCCTCGCGCCATATGCCGACTCATGTTGATAAGCTGCAGGCAATTCATCATCGTCAGAGAGAAAACACATCCCCAGCCTGCATGCTTTAGTGGTTTCCAAACTCTGCAATGCAGCAAGAAAGAACCCAGAGTAAACCCTCGCCTTTGCTTTTTTTTCTTCGGCAAAACGGGACGGAATTGCTTCCCAGATCGATTGGATGTTTGCTTAATTTAAAGCTGCCTTTCCGCCGCGACTGTACGCCTCATCTGTCGGCCCGTGCCAGAGAGCTGTGTTGATGTCAAATCAAATGCGATTACGACCCCCCCCCCGCCCCCAACCTCCTAAATTTACCATCTGATTGGCCCGGATCAGTGAGCAGCGGCGCAAAGTCTTTAGTAATTACATTGAGCGTCGGAAAATGGGAAAAGGGCAACTGCGATTCCAGGCGGCGGAGCTGAAGATGTTTGCCGCGATGAGCCGGGCGGCCTGTTTGGATATCAATTACACTGATCTACTTAGTGCACTGAGTCCAATCTGGGGGACAAATATTGAACCAAACAATGAACGATACGTTGGGGTATTCAATATCAATTCACGTGGAAAGAGACACACAATAAAACGGCCGGAACCAAAAATAAATAAATAAATAAATAAATAAATTGATGAACATTTTTATTTCCATTATTGCAGGAGTAAAGACATCAAAGCCCGACTTAGGTTTTATTTTCATTGCATCGATTTAGGGACTGTGCGTTGGATTGAGTGATGTGAAGAGGAAGGCAAACAGGAGCTCCTGTGTGTATATGTGGATGATGAACGCATGAGCCCAACGCCCACTGCAACATTAATGCCTCAATCTCTGCACAAATTTCAGCAAAGAAGCATTTAAATATACCTTGCAGCTCAGATATCATTTTGCAGACTTTCTGTTTGTCAGCTTGTAGTTTGGAGTTGTGGCGTAGTTTGAGTTTAGGGATGATTGGAGACCTTTGGTGACAGTCGACCCTTGACTGAAGTGTGTGGCTTCGTTCCTCTGATGAGGATGTGAGGCTGACTGACTGAGACCAAGAGAGCAAATCATGACTTGTTTCTTCCGGTCTTCCTGTTTTCCAACAGTTTTCCAAACACTAGCCACTAGATTCTAGTCCAGCCAACAGATTTACCCGCTCTACATCTCCAGAAAGCAGCGTACTTTGCCCTCTGTTTACAGCCTCCTGCTGAAACTGCTGCTTTATTGGACCTTGGGGGGGGGTCCTGGGGTTGGATTTTGTGATGCCACTGAGCTCTGTTTGTTTATTTGTCTGTCTGTCTGTTTGTTGTTGTTAATGACACAGTTCATTAATACACCGGATCTGGTCTTCCTAAAAGATGAAAAGTCATTTCAAAAAATTAAAAGAAGGAAAGAAGGATGTTGAAAATATCCGGCATGCCCCCTCCTCCCACCTCCCTCCTCCCTCCTCGGTGCCCCCGTGGACACGCCTCCAGGATTTACAGCGCTCCTTTTCAGGCATTTCACCAGGGCCGCACTCTGTTATGACCTTATGGGCCATTCCACGTGATAGATTTGGCCGCTAATAGACGTTTCAATATTACTGTTTGTTACTAAGAGCGTCTGAGTCAGCAGGGCATCGCTTCCCCGGGCTTAATGGGCCAAAATAAATTGCCGCGGCGAGGGGGAGATATGGCACTAATCACGCCGTTAACATTGAGCACGAGCCCAAAGTGGCCGTGTTTGTTCCCGCCGTCTGGAAACCAACTCGGGGTCACGTCCAATGACGGGACGCCAGGGACGCATGGACACGCGGCCGGGCCACGCGCCCCCCCACCGGCTCCTGTAAACAGCCCCTCCATCTCTCCGCTGTCCCACCACAAGACTCTGACTTTAGCATCCCTCTGCGGCTTGGCTAGCATTTAGCCGCAGTTTGCCCTGCCGCCACCGCTACCGCCGCCGTGGCAGGCCGAGCCGTAAAAGCGTGAAGCGCACTTGTAATTACTTGGAGCCTTTGTTTTATGGCTCTCTCTCTCCGGCCACATCGTCGGCCTTGTCACCGAGGAATCTACTGCAGATTCACTTAGGGCTTATAGTGCCATTAGCTTTTATGTCGGGACATTTTCAAGCCCCATTTAGGGGCTTTTGTGTACATCAATTATTTTTATTTGCAGGCAAATTTACGCGCAGCCCGGGGCATCTGCAAGTATCGTCTTTCATTTTTCATCTCACGCCGGTCCCGATGAGAGCGCTGAGCTGTTTGCTTGTTGTTGTTTTTTTCTTGGTTTTTCTGTTGTTGTTTTGTTCTGTTTTTCCTGCTCAGGTTGCCCTGCAAATTTTTGTGATGATGGCGCTAAAAATTGTTGTGCCTGGAGATTTTGAAGGCGGCTGCAAGCTGGCTGAGGAAGAAAAGTAGAGCAACGGCTTCTAGTGCCGCCTGTGTGCGTGTGTATGTGAAGACAAATCGAACATGAGAAACAACTTTCATCCCTAAAAAAAAGAGTGATGCCGCAGCATAACAGGGTCTCTTACTGAACTGCTGAAAAATAGCCACACCATGACGAGCTGGGAAATGATCAGGAACGAGGTGAAGGAGTTATTTATTTATCTGGACAAGTGCAGGCTGCAGTAATGAGCTCTTAGGAGGCTGAAAGCGAGACATCCGCATCAGCGTGAGTCTGAAAAGGTGTCGGGGACTCGGCGGACTTGCTGCAACACGTCCCGCCTCGTGCCCATGCCAATAAATATGGCTGAGCGACAAGCAGCTTGCCTTGTCAACACGCCTCAGCTCATTCTTTCTCCTCTGCTTTTCCCCTGCACAGTCAAATTTTAAACACTCTCCCTCCTAATTGGCACCATCAAAGATAGATTGTCGCTGCACATTAGCCGCCCGCCGCCTGTGCACGGATGCAACTTGTGGAGGCTGTGTTGGATCAGTCAGCCGCGCCGGTGTCACCGCTACCTGAAAATGCATTAAACATCACGGCGTGTTGTCGTGCGGCGGCAGCGAGCAAGGCACTGTGGGACCTCTTAGGCCCTAATTGATCACAAAGATGCCTCACATCCAACAGGATGAGCCTCATCTGGCTTCCTGCGTACCGCCTCTGCATGCCCCCCCCTTCTTCTTCTTCTTCTTCTTTTTTCTTCTTCTTCTTTCTCTTCTTCTTCTTCTTCTTCTTCTTCTTCTTCTTCTTCTTCTTCTTCCTATTCTTCTTCTTTTCCTTCTTCTTCTTCCTCTTCTTCTTTTTTCTTCTTCTTCCTCTTCCTCTTCTTCTTTTCCTTCTTCTTCTTCCTCCTCTTCTTCTTTTTCTTCTTCTTCTTCTTCTTCCTCTTTTTCTTCTTCTGTGATATGCAAACATCCCCCTGTTGTCCTGGATTGACTGACGGAGCAACAACAACTCAGCCACCGCTGCAAAAGTGAGGGCAACATGAATGAGTAATGCGCCTCTTCTTCTTCTTTTTCTTTTTCCTCCCCTCGCCCACGGCTGCTGCTCGTGTTTGCAGGCAAAGACGGGAACCAAATCAGCACCGCGCACGAGCTTCCTTTGATTGACTGCAGATGAATTCTTGCGAGATCACTGGAGGTAAACTCCTGTATAATGGAAGGGGTTTGATATTGACAGGCGTCCCAGTCAGATTTCCGTTGCTTTATCCGGAATTCCCTCCAGGTGGATGAACAGGGGCTCCCAGTCAGCGCCATGCTAATTACATATATGAAAAGCCCATCACAACACCGGCGCTCTGTCTAAAGGCGGCTCGGTGCTGCGCTTTACGATGAAATATTCACTCAGCTCGTCGGTATTTGCACATCTGATTCGCGCTGCGTTCCCACTGAAATCTGAATCTCAGCGGCCTCGTGGGGAGTTATTGGTTTAGGAGGCACAGTGGGGCCCATTCCCTCAGGGGTGGGGTGGGGGGTAGGATTCCATTTAGTGATTTATGAAGATGGGGTATAAACACAGAGGAAAACGCAGCATCTCTTCCCGAACTCTCTTGAGTTTCACTTCCATTTGGGACCGAGTCACATGTCAACTGTTTGTTCCCATCGGCTGAGTTATGACAGAGGGTGACGGATGACGGCAACGCTCTCATTCTCAGAAGTGAGGTTTGACCCTGAAGAAACGCCCAACATCAATGCAAAAAAACAAGACAACAGAAAACACAACTCTTTATTCAAAGTGCACCTGTGTTGTGTGTGTGTGTGTGTGTGCACGCGCGTGCACATTCACGCGCTTGTGAAGCTGAAAAAAAAAAAACCCTTTTGAACAATATGACTCACACAACTTGTTTTGTTTTTCTTAATACATAGAAATGTACTTTTCGTCCTCGTCTCAGACAAAGTGTGGGACCTGACAGTCATTGTTTGCTCATCAACCATCCTTGCACAGTCTTTGTCATTTCAAACAACCACTGGCACTGCTGCCGAGGCAGGAAGCCACACTTGTTTGTTCCTGTCCTGCCACTGTGACACCTTTAAATCACAGCAAGCCTGTTTGCTGCATCCTGCATTTTTCATCATTCAACTTCGGTAGTGGTTTCTATCAGTCGTGCGTCTCAGGGAAGTGAGATAATTCCATCCTTTACTTGGTCGCCTTGCCCGGCCAATCACCAAATACCAAGCAGCCCTCTGTGATGTCACGAAGGCCCAGCTGATACCTGGCCAGGCTGTAAACAGAGAGTTAAATATGGTTGAATGTGTGGCCTCTAGACACCCAGAGAGTTTTAGTTTGTTTTGCGTTGTTTTTTTGAGAACTCATCATGCGAGGCTGCTGTACGGGCGAGTGAGGTGAAAATGAAAGAAGAGAAAAATGAACAACAGCAGTATGATGCCGGACTTCACAGCCGCTTCTCCACATGTCAGTCTGTGCTGCTGGACATGCAGCCGACCCGCCCATTACTGAAGCTGCTAAAACCTCAGCTGACATCCTCATCACCTCAGTCACTGGGGGCAACGTCACACGTTTATTTAGAGGTGGTTTTACATACTACTATTGCAAATAAATAAGAATATAAAATGACGGAATGGAAGCCAATCATTAACCTCCATGAAAGACAAAGTAATAAATCAGTGTTTACTTCGCCGCTTCGCCATTTCCACCGAAAGTTACCGAGAGCTGCTTTAACGTTAACGCCGGCGTATGATCACATGACCACTTTGAATATTCCTCTGCCGTTTTTGGTCGGGCTCCCCCAATGAGACACTCACACTCCCGAGTCCCAAGTGTTTTTGGGAGAAAGACTATTTTTCTCACTCTTGTGCACGCTCGCGATGAACATCAAGAAACACCTGTGAGTCCAAAAGCCGGCTGCCTCCCACCCAGCAAAAAATAGATAGATAAATAAATAAATGATGAGGCGGGGATGCCGCCCGGGGATCAGAATGTCAGCGAGGCAGCTCGACGCCCCCAGAGGGAAGAAATGACACCGCAGTCACTTCCTTACATGTTAATTAGTGCATGAAATTTCACACTGCACAATAACCCCGAGCCCCACAAGTGTGAGATTGCTTTGTTGTTGCATCAGTATGATGCAGGGGAAGGTTCTGGCTCTGGCTCTGGCTCTGAGTGTGTGTGTGTGTGTGTGTGTGTGTGCGGTGTTTATTCATTAATTTATGTAGTAGTTTCTCTGATCCCGTTTCAGAGAGAATACAGAGGCCAAGTCCTTTTGGCGCGCACCCATCCAAAGTCAGCACGCAGCCTTTTTTCTTCGCACATCCAGGGGACTGAAACCATATCTGGCTTTTAAAAAGCCATTGTGAGTTTTAGTTAAAGACTCTTTAAACTTTTGTATTTGGCCGAAATGAAAGCGGAGGCTCGTCTTGTTCAATTAGCTTTGTTCACACTTTTACATTCCTTGTTCCCTTTGTCAGCTGAGGTAGAATGATGACGGGTCAGGGGGAGAAATGAACTGTCTGTGCAGGAGACAAGGAGTCAGAGACTTGCAGAGGTTTTTGCAGGCCGATGATTTATTTCAAGAGGGAATAAAATCCTTTTGCTGTCTTTCCCGAAGACCACAACTGGTGATTCCACTTGCTACGATGCCATTTGGTGAACGGCTCCCCAATTGGCCTTTACAGTTGGATATGTTTTTTTGTTTTTTTTTTGTAAGATTTCTCTCAGTCAGCAGGAGCCGCTTTAATGGCTTTTAGCCACTTTTGTGCAAATTGCCCGTCTTTCCCCTTTAATCTGGCAGTTTACGGAACAGGTGATGATTACTGCAGAACCACTGTGCTCATGGTGCAGTCACTTCTCCAAGGTTTTGAGTGACAAACTGCAGCTAAAGAAGGAGAAAAACAACAACTTTGCAGCAGAACACAGCAAGTGCTGAACTTTTCTAAACGCAGAGGAAAGAAATGCAGCGGTGGAAAATGCAAAAGGCGGAGTGAAAACGTGAGACCTCCGCCTCCGTCCACGCGTGTCCACGACAAATGGTGCGAATGGAAAACAAGTACAAGGCGCGAGCCGTGAGTGGGGGCGGGCGGGCGGGCGCGGGAAGATGCACGCTGACCTTTGGACGGGCCGACGCCGGAGCTAAAGAGACCTAATCAAACGGAACCGTGCCTGCAGCGGCGGCGAGCTGACAGGCCGCCGTGCATGAGCGCTCAACCAAACTATGAAACCTGCTAAATGATTAATAACAGCCTGTGGCTTTGTGCTTCCGGCGGGAGAGGCGGGAACGCTCACTGGCACTTTTCCATGCACGCGCACACACACACACACACACACACACTTTGGACTCCAAACAACTTGCGCCACCTGCAGCGTGTATCGTGCCATGCCATTGGCCCAAGAAGAAGCACCGCCTCCTCTTCCTCCTCCTCCAAGCAAACTCAAAGCGCTCCCGGCCACAGCAGCGCATCTGCTGGGCCTCCCCGGCCGCAGCGAGACATCAGAGCTGTGCGACGGGGGGCTGCCGCAGGAACACGGCCCTGTGGTTTTGATCAGCCCAGAGGGGCGGAGACGGCCGTGAGTGGGCGGTGGCACGCACCACCCTGCTTTGCTGCTGAACGATCAGGCGGTCAGGTGATGAGGTGATATTCTCACAGTGGTGGTTTGGTGGCCAAGGTTTGTTCGACTCAAGTGTGACGTCAGCAAACTTTTAGTTTATCAGTCAAAATGGTCTGGCAGTGGGCCCAGGAGCCACTTCATGGACTGCACCACAGTCTAAAGCCTGCTCCCAAGTGTGCAGACACGGTTAGTTGTCGTCGTCGCGTCGTCGTCATGGTGGTCATGTGCCTGCTTGTGCCTGTTGTGATTCTTTCCCAGGCAGGAGGGAGGGAGCGGCCAGCTATTTTCATTCTGCTCAGAGAGCAGAAAAAAGAGAAGCCTGGGGGAAATCAAAGTTAGCATTTCAGCCATTCCAAAGCACCACCTTTAATAGGTGCAGCGCCGGCCGAGCATTCAGCGCTGTGCTTTGGACTGTGAACGCACAACCAGGCCAAGGACCGCTTTCACTTTTCCCATTCCTTATTTATTTATTTATTTTTTTTTTTCCGTCCATGTGGCGTTGCACCTCGGCATTAAAAATTAAAACAGGTTTTCCCTTTTCCCACGCGCCAACTCCCTAATTGTTAACTAGAAGTGTTTGCTTGTATTTAGCGCAGAGCGTGGCCGCCCTCTGCGCTTCATGAATCCTCCTCAGTTGTTCTTTCGCCGAGTGAAAACGCCTCGGAGTGGTCGAGCGGCGCCTTGATTTACTACGGTACCTTTTAAGGACACGTCGGCCAAGTTTAAAAAATGAACAGACTTATTTGCTGCACTCGTCGCGCTCCCTCGTTTCCCCCTAGGGGTGGCGGGGCCGAGCGCGGCTGGGCCCGCGCTTTTGTAAAAAGAGCGCATTAATAAGGGAAGAGCTTGTTCCTCGGTGTAGTTTAAGTGTTTCTGGAGGGCATCCGCCGTGTCCTCCACGCTCTCTGGGGCGGCGTGCAGGGGTAGTGATGGGATACGTCCCATTTCTTAATGGATACACACACACACACACACACACACACACACAGGATTCCCTTGAAGGGCTGCATGCATTTTTCATGGCTGATGTTGGTCTCACGTAGTTTCTTTCCTGATAAATTACGTAAACACTGAATGAGTGGGCATGCTGCTGTTTTCTTTTTTCTCTTCCTTTTTTGAAAGATGGATGAACTTTATAGTTGCAGAATCATGGTGCAAAGATTCCGGTCAGGGGGAAAAATAAAAATGTGTCTTTGGTGCTTTTGAAAAGAGGCAGGCTTGGATTTTCCAGATGCTTTCCCCTCCTCAGTCTCCTCGCCTGAAGTGTGGCTCTTGTGCGAGACAAAGCAACTGGAGATAAATGTTTCTGCGCTGGACAGAGATTGATCGTCGAGCAGAAGTGCTGGCGGAAGTGTCTGAGTCGCTTTAATACAGTCAAGTGGTGCTCGCAGCTCAAAGCTGATTTTTAGAATGCTGACAGAGTTTCAGGCGCCTAGTGAGTGTTGCTGCTTCAAACATGTGACCCCTGGTGGACTGATGCTCTTTGATGTGTACACACATCCATAGCAATCTCCTCCACGTCGTTCTGCAACAGATATGGAGAAATGTGTATGATTTAATGTATCTCCAGGAAGTAGATTTCAGCAGCGGTCACAACACGCACTTTTAAGGGGAAAAAATGAAAGCGCTGGTCAGAAAAAGACGTTCTTCAATTTGAGAGTTCAGTCTGGAGTGCTCACACGTACGCAGAGGAAGTGGAAAAGGTAGAGTGGAGAGATAGTGAAGTGATGAGACACATGAGGGTTCACAGACAGCAGGATGCTTCTGCAAGAAAGTCCACTAGTTCAGAACACTTTCCTGGCCTGAGAGTGCAGCTGAAGAGTTGCGTGGGTAAAGGAACCCCCAGCAACCCGGTGACCAGTGAGTGAGTGAGTGCAGCATCAGTTTGGACCATCTTTACCTTTAAGTTTTGTTTTTTTTCTGCGTTGGCAGCTCTTTATCCATCCTGTGACATACTGTACCTTGCGCCTTCCAAGAAATTGCTCTCAAGTTTTCTCCCGCTTTTGGACAACTTGTGGCCAAACCTTTATTTTTTCTTCACAGTGAGAACATTTTCAAGCCTCTTTTGGCTTCAGGATCGCAGCAGGCAGTTTTTCTCTCTCTTTGGAGATACATGTTCTCCATGAGATTTTCTGTTTTATTTTATTTTTTTTTTGTTTTTTTGAAGCACAACCTCAAACGATTCCTCCCGTCCGGCTTTCGGCAGGGTTAATGCCGTCCAGCCACCATTAAATTAATTAAAATTAAAATAGCGCCGCATAACAGAGATGGATGGGCCCCCTTGCAAGAGATATTTACAGGTAACTTAATTACATTCACCAAATAACACACATCTAGGTCACAAAGAGGAGAATTCTAAATAGGCAATTAAGCCGGCGGTAAGAGCCTTAATAAGGCAAAGCAAAGTACATAAAATGGGGGGAAGTCAGTGAGTGTCGGTGCAAACGACTTTGCCTCACGCTATTCATCACGGGACTAAGTGGTAAAATGGTGTCGGCCTTCTAAATTCTCACAGCATTAATCCCAGATAGCGGCGCTCATACCAGCCAGTATCAATAATGGCAATAATAACTCATCCGTCTGGAAGCCATCCAAACCTGACTGGTTAATTATGCTTCCCTCATGAATATGCCTTCCACTTTCTCTCTCTCTCTCTCTCTCTCTCTCTCTTTTCTTTTCTTTCTTTTTTTACCACTAGATGAAGACGAACGCAGCAGAGGCAACAATGGGAGAAGCGTCACATCTCAATAGCCTTTGTTAGCCGCCGCCTCAGCCTCTGTTGTGTTCTCTTGATCGCAGTGACATCAGCTGCCTGAGGGGGCAGTGCGGGGGGGTGGAGGGGTGGTGGTGGTCGGGGGTGGGGGTGGGGGGTTCTCGTCCGGGGACCTTGAGCATCGGCAAACATGACACGAGGTCGTTTCATCAGACGGCAACCTTGACCACTTAAAATACTGGAAGCCGCTGCTTCAGGGGCAGCGCGCCGCTGCAGCGCCACCACTTGAAATGTTGGCTGCAGGAGGGAAGTGCCAGAACCAAGTGAGGCCTGAGCCACCGCCTCCTCTTACTCAGAGGGTTTGACTTGGAAAGACTTTTCTTGTACCGTGCATCTCGGAATGTGTTGTGGTTGTTTCCACCTCAAGCGATGAAGTCCAATTTTAATGCAATCAATCCTCTTTGCACCATGTTGCAAATCCAGTCATAGTTGAAAAGTCATTCATGTAAAGAATACCCTCCCTGGCCACTTTATTAGGCAGGCAAGACACCAGGCTGTCTCTATAGCCGTCCGTCCTGCTGATTCTGCTGGGCTGAGACCTGGCGACCGTGCGGAGGCCATGTGACCTCCGGGGGTTATGACCGTGGAGTCTGGACGCTGCTCCAATAGCTGCTCGCGGAGCCAGAGAGTGTTGAGAAAACCATGTTAAACTGTTGATCCTGGAAGTTACGGAGACACTCTGGTCTGGATGGAGCCACTTTTCTCAAGTTAATTAAATGCAAAACATTCACGCTTCTCCCGCCGCTGCCACCCTCACCCCCCTCAAACAAAAAAACCCCACACATCTTCTCCTCCTCCAGTACCGACTGTGAAATAGCCTCCAGCCAGATGAAATGTCAGGCGACAAGTGGCATTCAGCGCAGACAGACTCGGCGCCGCCGCCGCCGCCGCCTCTCGTCTTCACCCCACCTCTCTCACTCGCTGGCTCGCTCTGTCCGCCCGCCCGCCCGCCCGCCAACAGAAAAGCCCAGCTGACGGCGCTGGGGCTCACCTTGGCGGGAAGTTTTCTCCTTCCTCGCCACAACTGGCCGCTCTAACCCAGTTCTATCCTTTAAGACGAGTGCGGCAGGCACCGCCGTAATCCTCTGTTGGAACAGCCCAAAGGTTCCCCGTCCAAAGGTTTGATCCCTGAGGATTTGGCTCCTCCCAAACTTTTTGTCCCCACACTCTGAATAAATTGGGAGGTAAAATAAAAAGCAAAAGGAAACCTCCAAACTTTAAGTTCCAGCGGCACATGATCAAGGCCTCTGCCACACAAACTGAATTTGCTTTGATGCTGATTGGGCGTCTTCCCTTCCTATAGCCCCCTTCTTTAAATTGGACACTGTGGGCCTGTAAAGTTTCCCCCAGAATTAAAGTCTTTCCTGGAGATTCTCACTCCCCCCACTGTGGTGGTGGTGGGGGGGGGGTTGCCCACTTGTATGATGCATTAGCTTAACTATGACTGATGTGTGCAATGTTTCAGCTGAAAGAACAGTGATAACTGCGGTGCTGCTCTACATCTAACCTTTTGTAAAGGTCAGGGAAAATAATGAAAGGGGTTTCAGCCATGACTTAATGGAAATGGGTGTAAGAATCATGTTGGCGAGGTGCAAGAAGAGCGTCATTAACCCCTGCCTCCGTCTCCTGCCTCCTCTTCTGCCAGAGCCTCTTTTTCTTGTTTCATTTTTGTCTCTTGCTCTCTGCTCCTGGCAACAACGAGTCCTCCTCCTCCTCCTCCAGTCAACTCAACAGGATGTGGCTCAATGTCTGTCCTTTTATTCCCTTTAGAAAAGCAATTCCAATAAGACAGTGGCGCTTCATTTCATTGCGGCCGTGTCTTGGACAAACGCTCATTAAAGCGGCCGTATCGAACCGTCCAACGATTTTTGTCTGTTGCTGTCAGCAACCATCAACGACACCTGGGTGGCAAAAGTGACGTTTTCTGACAGTTTTGCTGCCTTTCAAAGAAAAAAGAAGACCTAGAAGTACAAGCAGGATTTAAAAAAAAAGAGGAACAAAAAAAAACCCAGGAGGTCACCATCTGCCTCCAGAACTGAACCATCCGCCAGCGTCGCCGTCATTTGAATTAATAATTTACAGTGACATTTTCGAGCACAGTGAACTACACCAAGGTGAACTTCTCTTCTTCCCTCATCTTGAGCAGCCGCAGCAGCAACACAAAGAAAAAAAGAATAATAAAATAAAAAATGTTCCCTCATGTGCGACTACAAGGTCACTTGACAAAGCCGAGGTTTGCTGCTGTTATCTGGGCGCACGTCCAGATACGCTGCACTCCCAAACATTGCCTTGCACTTTCTGTCGAGGCCGTGGTGGAAAATAACGCACTGTCATCACCGTTGTGGCGACATGAGTTACAAACGGGGACAAAATGTCTCACGCTAACCAGGGGAAAAAAGGAGTCTTTTGTTTAGCAGGCGGGAGGAGCCCGGTTTCTGCCGATCTTTCTGCCGTGTAACGCCGACATCTGATTGTTGTTGTTTTTTCCTTTTGTTTTGTCGCTGTTTGTACCTCTGTCAGGAAAAAAACAAAACACAGAGGATATTGACTGAGCTTCCACACACTTCCAGCATGTCAGCATGTTTATCTCCTCGACTCCTTTTTACCGCCAGCCTTCCATCATTAGAATCAGCATGACTTCAAAACAATCAGCTAGCTCAATTTCCATGTTCTGTGTTGTATTTTCTTTTGTTTGTTTGTTGTTTGCACAACACTTGACGGAACATGTAATTGCTTCGGTGTAAAAAACACAATAAAGCGCTCGACTATTGGAACTGCTTAATGCTGATATTTCTTCTCATTGTTACTTGCCCTTGTGTGTATAGAGTGTGTTTCCATCTCCATGTAACGTGCAAAAAGAGACGGAAAGGGAAATGAAAATGGGAGCGTTTGACCGTGCCAGTTTCACCACTGGGTGGCGGTATAAGCGAATCACCGAGACGTGCCTCTCACAAAATGTAGATTAGCCAACGGATAACGAAATCGGGAACCCAGTGTTTGGGTTGAAGAGAAATACCATGGTCTACTGATTGGTGAACATGACAGTGTTGCCAGCAGCTGTGTTGCATTATGGGTAAAGCAACATGAAACAGCTGGCGTGCAGGATCAGCGCTTGCTACAGATGAAATGTCTTTTCCGTCTCTTAATGAGCGTCCCTGGTTGCAAATGAGAAGGTTTTTGTGCGGGAGGGGTTCGTTGTTTTCTCAGGCCATGTGCGTCATTCTGTTCTTCCCAGCGTGAGCAACACAACCAGTCTTTTAAACGTCCACTTGGGTGAACAAAAAGGTTTTCGTCTTTGCATTCAGGCGGCGGCCGGCAGCCCTCGGCGGTGGAAGATCTATAGCGTCGCGTCGCTAACGGCTGAAATTGTCTTTGAGCCACTAGAAGCCTGCCGGGCCACCCGAGAGCTCTTGGCTCTGCTCTTATTGTAGCCCCGGCCAGATGGAGATGGATGTAAATGGCCACCTGAGTGGCCCGCAGAGGCAAACTGACAGTCAGCCGGTCGTTCCGGTCTCACCTTAAACAGTCAGCGCGATGATCCGAGGATAATTATCATCATCCACTCATTCTCTTTTGGACGTGCTTTGTGTTGAAGCTCCGTCAATTATTCACTCTGCCCTTAGAGTAAAACGTAAAGTGGCAGAACTATCGTCAACAGAGCAGCCCCCTCCTTTGCACTGCTGCTGTAGCCGGTCTGTGTGAGCTGTTTTTTTTATTAATGTATTTTACTTGACGGGACTTTTGCTCTTCTTCAGCCCGAGACGCTCCAGATAAAAGATTCACTCTAACGTCATGCCAATGGCGTTTGTGTTGCTCTTTAGAAGGGGAATCTTTTAAAATCGCCAAACATAGAGCTAAGTGTTTTTGCACACAGACACACGCATGCGCACCTGGCAGACAGACACACACACACACACACTTCCGCGACGGAGAAACACACCATAAGCCACTTCAAGGCTGTGAGAAAAGACCCACCTGATACAATAAAGGAGAAGATGACAGAGAAAATGTAATCGGCGGCACCAGATTGGCTCTGAAGAAACTCCTGATCTGTTTTTTTGTCCCCCACTGCATTACATTTTGTCAGGTGGACAAAGTTGTCAATCAAGGCGGCAAAACCTATTTTACGTTCGTCAATAGGACGGCGGAGAGCGCGCTCGCTCCTTCAATAGAGGGCTGGAGATTAAAGTAGGCCGAGCGGAGAGGAGGTAATTTTCTGGGCTGATGTATTGACACTAAGACTCGATCATCTCCCACATTGTATTTCTGCTCCCGGAGAAACCGCCAGACTGCCAGCGGGAGAAGAAACTCTGAGGCCTTCACATCAACAGTAGCAGTAGCAGCAGCAGCAGCAGCAGCAGCAGCAGCAGCAGCAGCAGCAGCAGTCATTTGTGTTTCACTTTACATGATAAACTTCTTTTCACTGGATCTGCAGTCTGTGCAGCAAAATGTGCGTCTATGTACGCTCGCTTCTTACTGTTAAAAATATTTCTGCTTTAAAAAAAAAAAAAAAAAAGCTTATTTCCCATTTACATTCAAATGAGTTTGAATCTTTGTACCTTTGGGCCGGGTGTCAGTTCTTTGGCCCCAAGCCACTGATTTTCTGTTGCGGCTGATTGAAATAATGCCAGCAGCTGAGTGCTGCAGCCGAGTGGCACCTCCTCTTATCGGAGAGGATCTGACTCCAGGGCCACCGACACACGGCACAGTTGGATGCAACATGTTGAGGTGTGTCAAGGAAAGAAGTAAGTGGTGTTCAGGATCCTTCTGGGTGCTTCTGTCCTCCTCAAATACTGACACATTCCGTCTGCACAGAGTTTTGGGTTTTTTAAGCGGTTGGAGCCTGATTTAACTGATTTAACTGCGTTATGTCGGTTGTCGCGCTGTGAGGTGTGTGTGTGTGTGTGTGTGTGTGTGTGTGTGTGTTTAACAGGTGCGGAGCTATGAGAGGCAGCGGTATTTATCCTCCCTTCCCACTGAGAATCGGCGCTGAGAGACGAGTGAGTGTGAGTGCGGAATGAATTTTAAACGCAGTCAAATTGTTATTTAAAAAAAAAAAAAAAAATTCCAAAGAAAACAGCAGCAAGCCCTTGTTGCTGAAATTCTACCAGCAGCCTATTAAAGGCTCGGCACTTCGCACAGTGTTGGCTGTTTTTTTTTTTTTTGCGACGGCAGTTGGGCCGCAGACATTATTTTGCACGGCGGATAGACGCACTCGTCCGTGTGCACATTTGTTTTATCCGGTATTCACACACATTTTCACCACGTGCTGCTCTTTCAGAAGAGACTTTGCAACAAAAGGTTCACGCCGACGGCAAAAATCAGCCCATCGTCTGCATATTTGTTCACAAATCTTCTCCACTCCATTGAGTTTTCTTACGTGCTTTTGTCAGCAACTTAATATTAATTTCCAGCATTCCAGTCGCATCCATGCTTATTTCTGCCTTCTTTTTTTTTCAAATTTGGAAACAACAGGAGGGTTTTTTTTGGAGAAAGGAGGAAACAAAGCTCTCAGATCAGTTGTCACTACAAATTAGCAGCGGAACAACCTACATTTCTAGATGCTTCTTCTTCTTCTGAGAGTGGCCAGTGGGAGCTCTCTCCTCTCTCTCTCTCTCTCTCTCTCTCTCACTCACTCTCTCACTCACTCACTCACTCACTCACTCACACACACTCACTGAAATGGCGGCTGCTGGGGCTGCAGGAGGAGGAACGAGGCGGGTGGAGCAGTGCCAGGTGAGCAGATTGCAGCGAAGCCGCTCTCAGCGAAAGCGGTCAGAGACGTTTGCTGCACGAGAGGTTAAGAGGCGTGTTAAGTATTCACTGCATGAATATTCTATTAAAACTATCCCCAGAACATACCGATCACAGGCTTTTCAAATAACCAAAAAAAAAGAAGAAAAAAACTTGCAAGCCGAGCATGTGGAGTCAAGAGGGGCCCTCTAATCTATTATGCCTGCAATAGGTGAACAAAAGTATGAGCACTGCAGCGCACGACTGTCTCCCCGGCGCCGCCGTTTAATGATGGTGTCAGCATTTCTTGTTCAAAGGCCCCCACTTCTCATCAGATAAGCCTCTCGTCTCCCTGCCCCTGATTTCAATCCACCCCCCACCCCCATCCCCCTCCGCTCGCACTGGAGGACGCAGCCCCATCTATTGAGGAAGTGAAACCAGATCCAAGAAGAGCTTTCTTTTCTTTTTTCTTGGAGAGGAAATTCTGATTAGTGGCATAAAAAGACGGCGGCGGCGGCAGCTAAGTTTTCCACAGATGAAACGGGGAAAAAAATTACCACTCTAAGGGAATTTCTATTGGAAAAGGAGGAAATAAGTCAGAAGGTTTGTATTTTTTATGTATTTTTTTGCGATCTTACAAAATATTTCTCTTAAAAGAAGAAAAAAAAGGCGTGAAAAGTGTAGTGCAGCCTGTTGGAGTTGCACTGCAGCTGCACTGACATGAAAGTGCGAGCAGGCGGCCCGAGCGTGCAGCCTGAGAGCAATAAAGTTCAAGGCAGCGGCCATGGGATCGGCCATCAAACGGGCCGGAGGAGAGAAAGTGGCCGAGTCAGCCCGAGCGGCTAACGAGGATTAAGCCCTGAGAAGCATCTCCAGCCCCCACCCCCCCCTTGTTAGACGTGTGTTTTCTAGACGTCCTCGCGTCCTCGACTCAAACGGCCGCATCTCTATCTCCCGCCCGCTCTCTTCATCGCTCTTCATCGGCCGACGACCTTGAATGTTTCCCCATTAAACCCGGCAACAGGCGTCCAAACACCCCCCACCCCCCCCCCCAACACACACACACACACATGTCCCTCGGGAGGGGGGAGGCGGAGGGTAGCCGATGCGACCCAAAGATAATGAATCAATTGTTGCCTTTGTCCACGATCCAGTGGTACGATAAGTCAGGATTGAGCCTGTTTGCCTGGGAAGCCGGCGGGGGGCCTCCGGGGAGCCACTGTAAGCCATGGCAGGAGGGTAAACTGAGCAGGAGGAGCAGGAGGAGGTCACCGGCTATTTTCTCCACCTTCTATCTGGAGCAGACGCTGCCGCAGCGCGGAAATACTTTGAAGAGTTGTGTGTCCAGTGGCAGTTGAACACAGCTGAGGACAAACAAGTAGTCTCATTTTTTTTTTTATTTTTTTTTGTTGTTATCTTATTTTATCATCCGTGCCAGTGGTGATGTGGCTCTTGGGCTGATGGAGATAGTTAGTGCGGCAAACGTGTCTGTGAAAAGTTTTTTTAATTGAAATAAAACCATATGTTTTTGGCCAGTGTCTCCCAATCCACATCTGCCTTGGAGGTGTCTTCCATTACGGGGTGACCTCTCTCTCTCTCTCTCTCTCTCTCTCTCTCTCTCTCTGGACAACATTAACATGGTCCCTCTGACTCTGTTATAATCTCCGGCTCATCGTTTTTGGATTTTATCCTCCGCTCTCGTGATTTACTCGCCACCACGGTCGCCAAACCCGGCTACAGACTCGCCTGCGATCATGCTCATATTTATTCCGCCTCATCAGCAGCGCAGCAGCGTTGCGTCGCAACATGAACGCCGGCGCGCCGGACGTAAATCCGCCGAAAGCCGTTGGCGCCGCATCGCTGCAATCGGTAACAAATTACAAGTGACGCGTCGGTCCCGACGGGGGCAATAAGCCTGATTTAAAACAGGATGACGGGCGCCCAGTAAATAGTGATGATAAGTTGTAGTTTTTAGCCCTGATTGATGCTCGGCGGCGGCACGTGGCCGCTGCTCGGCGATGCCTGACGCTGCTGCTGCTCGCTTCGTGGTTTTAGGGCGAGAACCACGTTTTTACGGCTGCAAGACTCTCAGCATCTCAGCCCGATCAATCAGCGGGAAAGCCTCTCTGCAAATCTCCCGTCCAAAGCGCTAATACATTTTAATTTGGTCGGGGTCTCTAAAACATCCCGCCGACCCCCACGGAGCGAGCGGCGTGCGAAGGAAGGCCTGCTCATTAAAGCGCCAGGAATTAGTCGCTCCTGTAGCTAATGTGCGGCGGCTGCCGCGGCAGCGACAACCTTCTGATTTACGTTCCGGTGTGTGAATTTTTGATGCTAATGCGCCGCTTTATGCTTCTCGTGCAGGGAATATTACCGCCTGTTTCAGTGAAGCCCATAAAAAGGAGACATTAGGAGGCGCGGTGACGGAGGCGGCGCTCCGTCTCTCGTGCCACCGCCGCGCACCAACATCTGGCATCTTGTCGGGAAATGTGTGAAACATGAGCTCCATTTTTTTTCTCCTTCTCCTCCTTTTCTCGGGGAAGTCAATCAAGCTGAGTCAATCAATTATGAACAGCGCTGGTGATTATGCGCCAGCGTGCGTTCCATGCAGAGCATACCGAAGTGAGATGTTCCACGTCTCCAGCGACTTTGACTGCGATTGACTTTGATTTTCCTTCCCCTCCGCCTGCATTAGTTATGAGTGCTGCATTTACTCTTATGATTACATCAAGAACAAGGCACGTCTGTATTGATTGGGATTTGGAGAGACGTGCCGCTAATTAATTGCGGCGAGACGCGCTGAAATAATTCCGAACTGTACAATCAAACAATTGGGAGCTTTTTTAATTGATTTTATTTTATTTTTTATTTTATTTTATTTTTTGTACCTCGTTGCGTGGACGTTTCTTTACATACCCTCGAAGCTCGCAGATATATTTATGTACCAATAACATCATAAGCCACAGGGGGGCGTAGCTGAGCATTGCAGAATACATCCCAATGTGGACCGGAGAACAGTGAAGAAGAATGTGAAAGTTATTTAGGCTGAGAGTTTGAAGGATAACGCAATGACAGAACAGCTGGGCTGAAATCGCAGCTGGCTCCATCTACTGGCTGCTTTTTTATACATTTCGCAGTTAGCGACACGGTATGTAGTTGGTCGCACTGTTCAAAATGTCGAGCTGTAAATTGTTTGCTGGTGCTAATGTTTTTTTTATTTTAATAACCTATGTGGGCCAGTCCTGTTTTCACCACTTCTAAATAAATGTTTCCCTGCAGAAAATCTGGTTAAACTGACCTTCAGAAATAAGAAGAGCCGGGAATGTCCAAGACAAGATTAATTAAAGCAAATCTAAAAACAACAGTCAGTTCTGCTGGCAGAGAGCGAGTGTGCTCAGTCTGCTCTGCATCGACTTGGCCACCGTTCTGTTTGTCTTTGAATCGAGAAGGAACACAAAGCCGAGAAAAACTGTGAAACAGACTTGTTTGGTTTTTCAAACCATAAACTAAACTGGACCTTATTTTGAGAAATAAGGCCACATGTGTTGTTTCCGCTATTCTGTCTGCTTGTTAATCTTCCTGTTGTTGCCTAAAAAAACTAAAATTAATCAAACTTTTTTGGCGTCACACATGATGTCTTTATGTGGAATCCTTAACTAAACAACGCCTCAACCCTGTCGCCTTAGAGCCAAATCGCAAGTGTTAACAAAATAAAAATTGCGAAATATTAAAGCAGAGCAGGGGGAAAAAAAGACCTACATGCATCACATCTAATGTTAGTGACAGCTCGGCCCCGCGGAGCATCGAAAAACAGCACCGCAATCAACACTTCCCAGCCCCTTCTGTGGGAGGAAGGCCGGGGACTTAAGAAAAAAAACAGAAAGTCTAGTGTGGTTTTGAATCACCTTGATTCTCAGCAGCGCTGCCATCTGTCACACTGGCAGGAAGTTGTGACGTCCCGGTGAGGAAGTGGCGCGCGGCCGCAGCGTCCTGCCGCTTTGGCGGCTGATTGCCGGGGCATGTGGCCGCTGTCAAACAAGGCCGCTGCTGATGTTGTTCATTAAAACAAAGTCATCTGGCAGATTTGGCTCTCGCTCGCGTTTGACGACTGTTCATGCGGTGCCCACCCGCTGGAGGCTGGCGAGGAACTTTAGAGGGCAGCAGCAAACACGGTCACGTGCGCAGGCCAGCAGGTCCGTCCTGAGAAGCTCCGCTCGGCGGTGGTTGTTTTCCAGTATCTGGATCCAGTCGCCGTGCATGGAGGTGAAGGAGGCGGAGCTACAGACAGAAAGGGCTCCTCGCGTGAGGAAGGCCAGTCTGATTGCAGCTGGAGAACATTTCTGCAACGGAGGAAGAGTCGAGAACCAGTGTCAAGGTTTTCCTCTACTTCCTGGGTAGCTGTGGACATGCTGCACTTAAGCTCCGCCCACCACCGCTGCTTACACCAGTATCAGGCCTCGCTCTTATAGCCACTGCGTCACGTGGGACTTTTAAAGGAAAAAGTTCTGCACAGATTTTACAGGAAGTTGTCTCTTTATCGCAGTTTTACTGCCTCTCTGCTTGAACGATGCGCTACATTTGAAACGTGTTTCCTGAACACAACCCGGGAGGCTGTCAGAGGGAGGCCTTAATACAATCCTGATTCCTTATTGATCCCCACAAGAAAACGTGTGCCTTCATTACATCTGGTTGATTTTCTTCTGGAAAACACTTTCTTGTTTTCTTTTTTTTAATGCCAGCCGTCAGGAGTCTCCTTAAAAGTTATTTTAGCCCAGACTGAAGCCAACAGTTCCATGCAATTATGAAGGCAGCAACGATAAAAAAAATACTAAATAAATAATAATAAAGAAAAAAAACAACGATCCTTGGTAAAAAATAGACAGTAAACCGTCGTCCACATCACCGGAGCTGAGGGATTTTTTTTTTTTTTTCTTTTTATACCCAGCCTTGCTGCATCGCACTGATCAATGGGCCGGGCCGAAATTAATTTCAAGACTTTATTGCGCGAGTAGTCAGATGTCACAAGATTACAACTGCCGGGTTCAGCTGGCCCGGTTTATCCGGCGTGGGCGTGAGCTGCGGTTATAACTCGATAAGGACAGCTTTATTGGGCTTGTGTGACCCGGCCAGTCCTGAAGGAAAGACATCAAAGCTAGGGTTGGGGGCTCGGGGGTGGGAGTAGTGGGGGGGTTCCATTTATAGCGTGCATCTTTATTTCGCTCGCCTCCTCCTATGAATCATGTAAGCTGGCCGCCGCACAACAGGCGGTGGTGGTGGCGGCGGTGGCGAGATGACTGGGAACTCAAGGGCAACCTGCTGCTGAAGTCTGCTGGTTAGACACACACACACACACACAGACACACAAATCAGCAGGCGTGCCTTGTAAATTAAATTTAGAAGCATCCTTATTTTCGAGGACGCCGTCCTAAAGACAAAGTCAATATCAGCTATTTCAAAACAAAACCCAACCCTGGTCCGCACTCAAGACCAGCCTGAAAAGTCCCGACGCGACTCTCTACATGGAGAGGGGGCGACGCAGCGCGATGAGAATTAATGAGGGGTTCTGTTCAGCGCAGGGCTGCTAGTGCGACAACCCGGGCCGCTCCCGCACGGCCGCCTTCACCGACTGCGGCCGCCAGACATTTACTGAAAGGTCAGAGCAGCCGCAGATACAGCCCATTCATCAGCAGCGCTCTGATGTTGCCTTAGTTTTTTTTTGTTCTTTTTTAATACCACAATATGCAAATGAAACACAGGGGAAGTTTGGGGCAGAGGGAGGGTAAAAAAAAAAATAAATAAAAGAGAGAGAAAACTTCCTGCTCTTTTTCTTTGTTAAAACGCTGCAATTCATCTTATTGGCTGCGAGTTGTGGAGTCGGCAGTGTCTGTGGAGTGTGGAGGTTCCTCACAACTTCTGAAACCAATTAAGAGACTTTGACTATAAAGAAAGAAGGAAAAGGCTGATTACAGTTGTGTTCCCTCCGCAGCCACCTTAAGGCACTCAGAGACAGAAAATGAGTGTTCTGCCAGGTCCAGGAGCTTTAGGAACCTTTATAGCGACTTCTTACTCATTATTATGGAAGAACTGATGTTGGGAGCCTTTTATGCTGAGCGCTGGATTTTGTTTCTGTCCTTGGTGAGGTTTGTTTTCTAAGTGGTGTGACCACCAGCCCTCATCTCCTCCTCATCCTTCTTCTTCTTCTTCTTCTTTGACCCACTGACTTGGAGCAGAGCAAACAGCTGAATAACAAGGTTGTGCAAGGTTTTTCTCTTTGTTTGAATAAGCAGGTCGCAGCCTATGGCAAAAGTTCTTGCAAGTGTTTTCTGGGTGAACACCAAAGGAGGCGCTGCAAAGTTCTTTTGGCCTTTAAACCCGCTGGAGCTTTAGAAGGAAACTCATTTCAGACATCATCTATAGCGGAAAACGACTTTGCGGCAGCATCTCTATGCAGTTTTTTAGTTTAATTCCCGGCGATTAAGCTTGTTGAGCTGCAGCAGGGAGCTGCGTTACCCCGTCTGGCCAATCAGCAGCAGCCACGGCCTCATTCAGGTGGCTCCTTCTTCTTCTTCTCCTTTTTCCAGCGCTCACCTCCCTTTTTTCCCTTCTCCTACTTCAGATCCTATCAGACTGCAGCAGGTGTCAGCCACATATGCGAGACACTCTGAGAGGGGACCCGCAGAGATAATCCCCCAGCGGCGCCTCACCTCACCCCCTCTCCCTCCTCCTCCCCCTTCCATAATGTCCAATTCATTTTAAACGGTGTGGAGCTATAGACGCCCTGCGCCGCGCCCGCCGCTGCCTTTAACGCCTCCGAGTGCAAAACGGAGCTGATTGGAAGGGCGGGAACATCTGTATCTTCAGTCTGAGGAGAATGCAGCGATGCAATCAAGTGTTCGCTTGTCAGCACTTTCAAAAGGTTTCCACTAACACACACACACACACACACAGGGGCTCTCACACACAAGCCAAAAACTCGCACCTTGTTTATCACCGGCAGCGTGCATGTACAGGTTTGTGCATGGGGTTGCGAGGCTGCACGCTCAATTGGAAGCAGGTGCGGCGTAAAGACCTAATCACATTTGCGGCTCATTACCCGGCGACTGTGTGCACATATTTGCCTCTCTGTGTCCTTATTAATCAAGCACAGACACCCCTAAGTGCTCCTCTCCACTTTTCCACATGACTTGCTACAAGCAACAGTGGGGGCACGGCAACCTGATGAGACCACCTGCCGCCGTCTGCTTCTCCAGCAGCACCTGCAGCGGGCGCGACTTGCTCATAATTTCTCACTTGACCTCTAACCGCTTGCCAATTGAAAGAGCATCAGTTTTCTGGACCACTTGATTGTTCCCGCGTTCGCTTGTGCGTACGTGTGTGTGTGTGTGTGTGTGTGTTTTCATCCTGCTCCCTCAAGGTTTGTGTTTCTCATTTGGAGAAAATTCCCAACGTGCACCAGGTATTGAATTTATGTTATTGCTTTTTTTTCTTTCCTAATTTATATTTGATATCACATCCAGAGCAAGAAAGTAAAGTGTGCAGGGAAGAGAACAGGCGTGACAAAATAAAAAAATAAAAAAAGACATTCTGTATTCAATATATTCAGTCTAACGTTGAACTCAGCAGACAGGAGGCCTTTTAAAGACCTAGTGTGCCAACTTATGGTTGCAGTTTCTGCAAACAACAGTAACAGCCTTGTAGCTGTTCAGCTGTGTCTTTCCAGGCGTTTCAGAGAGACTCAGAGATTGTTTGTGCAAGGTCCTGGAAGGAACATAGAGTTCAGAGAACCTATAAGCAGTGGTGGGAAGGGAGACAGGGAGGTGTCTTTGGAAGAGTCAAAGATAAAGATGAACCTGATGCAGACTGTGTCTCTCTTGATGATATTCTGGAGGAGCAGATTAGAAAATGTGGGCCTGCGAACACAAAGCGTCCGTCCTCAGCGCTGCAGCTGGCCTCAACGTCCAGAACCGTCTTGTCCAGGCTCATTGTTCCTCTCTCTGTTATCTCCTCCTCTGCTGCTGCTGCTGCTGCTGCTGCTGCTGCGTCTCGGCTCCTCTCTCGGCCCGGCCCCAGAGACGCTCGCCACAGCGGCTCAAGCGCTGTAAGTGGGACGCGAGAGTGGAGCCTTGCGATCCCAACCGAGGGAAACACAAAGGAATAATGGGGGCCGATGCCTAAGATGAATATTTTATTGCCGCGTGCGGCTCCTTGTCCAAACAGCCGTGAGATCAGAGCGCCACATGTGTCTTCTTATTTCAACATTTTTCCCCCAAATTAAGCAAAGAAAAGGGAGAAAAAAAGACAGCTATGCTTCTATCTCAAGTGTGTTCAGTAGATTTCAGCCTTTAGGTGACTGCCTCCCTAATGCCTTAATTTAGATTCCACCACAGGACCAATATGCCTTCTATGTGTGTGTGTTAAAAATGCATGATATGACTTGGTCATGGGGGGGTTAATGCTCTAAAAGCTGGAGTGGACAGGAGCTGGCAGAGGAGCTGGCAGAGGAGATTCCTTCACGGAGTCTCATCCCAAGGAGTCTTCCAGGTGTTTGGGCAACAGCAACCACCACTGCTCTGTGTGTGTGTGTGTCTGTTCAGGTGATGTTTCCAGAGTTCCCAGCCATAAATCATTGTTTAACAAACATTATGAGGCTGTATAATCAACTACTTGACTCATCCTGTGGCGCCATCCCGCCTCACGCTCTCCTCCGTCTCTCCGTCCCCGGAGGCCCTGGACTGTGCATCTCTCCGCCTTCATTATATCACAGCTTCCTGTTTATTCCCCCAGCAGCCAGTTGTTGCTCCTGTTGCTGCGTCGAGTCCCAATCCATCTGCGCTGCATCTCACGGTGTAAACATCTCAGCTCTTTTGTCTTATTTGCCCGAGCGGTGGAAGAGTCAGAAAGTCTCTTGTGGTCCAGGGTGCAGGGCTCGTCTGCGCAGGCACAGCGGGGAAAGCAGGACGCATTTGGTGCTGGTGGTGGTGGTGATGATGACGTGCCGCCTTCTGTCGTTCCTTTGGCATGTTGCACCTGAAATCTGTTGTCCTGAATCACAGACTGCCACACGCACCAGACCAGCGTGGCTGAGACGTTCAAGCTGAGTCCTGGTTTAGTTTGTGCGTCATGTGACGCAGCTCGAAGCACCTCCACGACCTCGGACTGCACACACTTTGACAGCCCTCTCCCCTCCCCCAGCTGGCCTAATGTAGGACTTGTACATCATTATATTTTGTATATTCAAACAACAATTTGACAGAGCCTCCTAACTGCTATTGAACAATTGCGTTATAATAATAAAGAAAGAAATTTTGAGGAAGAAAAATCAATAAAAAAAAGAAAAGAAAAGAAGTGACATTTGAAAAATGAGGTATTCTTCTCATGCTGCAACTATCAAAAGAAAATCAAACCAAGCTAATCTAACAGTCGGCGCAGGTGTGGCGTCTCGTTTCACAGGACCTGTATAACCTCTCAGGCCCTCTGTGGGGCGCTGTGTCGATGACAGGGCTGTCGGTCTCCACAGCCGAGGTCAGTGACTCAGTGACTGGTCCAGATGCTCCTGCACTTGACAAAAGGGCCAGTCTGGACCATAATGACAGCACAGACACAGGCCTTCCACAGACACAGGCCGCTCGGGTCTTTATTTTTGCGGAGAAAGTGCTTGCCTGCATTTCTCCCCCACACCCTGGTATTAGCAGGCATCTGAAATACTGAAATGCACTGTCAGCAACCCCCCCCCCCCTCGTCCCCAGCTCAGATTAATCCTCCTGGGCAAACTTAGTGTCCTTGATTGCTTATTTATAGATTATGTTTGCATGACGGCCGTCTAATTTGAGCGGTGCGATGTGCTGTACTGCTGCTGGGCCGCATTGCATTTGGATTCAGCCCGGCCGGCTGCATGCCTCCAGTCAGCGCCGGCAAGGAACCTCGGGGACCCCAACCCAACCCTCGCCGTCACACCCTGAATCTCAGTCTGCTTTCATTCTCATTCAAATTGCACCGCGGTAGCTCATAAACATAGCATTAGATTATGGAAATGAGAGGTCTGCATCTATTCTCAGTTAATTCCTTTTGGGAGGCATTTAATTTAAACAAATAAATAAATCAAGGGGCGGCAGCAGGTGTCTTGTGATGGGTATTGTGCAAATTTAGCCTGGCAAACTGAATAATAATCACTCCATTTGACAATGTGCGCGTCCAATCACCCATCAGCGAAACACTTCATTAGGACTTTAATAGTCTTTTGCATATGTGGGACACTTGACTTAAGATAGATGTCTTGGGAATTGACGGCTTGTCCAGGTGAAGAAGGAAGTGAGAAGATTCCAAATTTAAGCTGCACTGACTGGAGAGGGGAAAGAACTGGCAGCAGCTACTGCAGCAGAGTTGTTTGATGACTGGCTACATTTTATTTTTATAGAATGTTTTGTCCTAAATCATTTTTAATACCATAATAAATGGAATGAAAGGGAATAAATGGAACATCGTTAATGTTTACAGAGAGCTCACAGCTGTTTTCTGATTAAAAGACTTGCTGGCAGCAGGAAGGACATTTGCTCGTCCTGCCCTTCCTCTTCTTCTTCACTTCTGCACACCTGTGGTCACTTGTTGCTCTAATCTGGCTGTTCTGGTTTGTTCTTTAGTGAAAATACCTTTGTACATTTAGTTTTTTAGGAAAAGAACCAGTGTGTTAGCACTGGTGGCGCCCATTTGTTCGTCATCATCATCATCATCATTTAACCCCCCCCCCTCCTCACCCCATGCTCCTCAAGAGATCTTGTTAGCAAAAGGAACCTGCATAATTAGGGGAAAGTCTATTTAAATGCCACATTAGTGCTGAAGCACATTGGCTCAAAACATGTAATTATCTTTGTCACCCTGGCATCCGTTAATTTGCTTTTTAGAGCTCATTTCTCCCTATCATATAATCATGGTAATTTATTTTACGATGGAAAACGATCCATTGTGCGACTATTTAAGGACAAAAGTACGGAGTGGGCTGTACGCCACAAATGACGTGAATCTGTGCATTCCCCCCTAATTTTCCTTTTTTTTCCTCCTTCCTGCAAGGATTTAATGATGAGGAACTTTGCAGAGATTTGTCGCTCATTTGGACCCTTTGTTGTGTTCTTCTAATCACTTCTCTACCATCAGCACATTATCCCAGTGCATCACTAAGACTTCAGCGTGACTTTGCAGAATTTACTTCACAAAGTGTCCTGAGACGGCGGGCGATTTGCTTAAAAAATACATAAAAAATGAAATGACACGGTTGTTCTTGTTGCTATTCAAGGCATGGCGCTCGCTGGGCAGATTGTTTAATTATTCTAATGAAGCTCATTAAACAGATAAGGAGGGAAATAAACACCAGCAGCTTGGTTTGTTAGTAGCCGCCGCTCTTACAGATATACGTCGTGTTTTGTTTTTTTGTTGTTGTTTTTTCTCCAGCCGCGTCTGTGCGCCGTCATTATTTTAGTCCGAGAAGAGAGAAGGGAAAGAGGGCGATGAAAATGAAAAATTTAGAGCGGCATGAATAAAACATGGCCGATACCTTTGGTGCCTGTTGGTGGCAGTGTCCAGAATGTTTGATTGACATTATATTGTGAATCAGTCTATCAGGCCCTGGTTATTTACCACCGCACATCAGTGGAATATAAATTGGCGCGCCGGCCATAGAAAGCCACTGCGCTCGGAATATTTTGCAAGAATTGTACAAAATTAGATGCAAATGGTTCCGAAGGAAATGTTGCATCTTAATCAGCCTCGCATTCCTGCCATTTACACTGCGAGCGCGGGATGTAAGGCCGGGGCGGAAGGAGGTGGGGTGAAGGGGTGGGGGGAGTCGGGGGTGGAATGGCACCAGACCCGACCCCAACATATAGCCGCCATGAACTCTATTAGCAGAAATAATGAGCGGATTGAGAAGAGTTCATTAAAGTGTAAAACACAGCACTGCAATCACACGACCTAACAGACCCCAGACCCCAAACATGTGCGCTGCTTTGTTCAGCCGTGCTGACCCAGCGAGCAGTCTGTGAACTTGTTGGCCAGTCAGGAGCCAGCCAGGACCTGGGCTGCTGCTGCTGCTGCTGCTGCTGCTGCTGCTGCTGCTGCTGCTCACTTTCTGATTGGTTCATGCACAAGGTGTCCTGCCCGGCCCCATTCTTGTCAACTCCGGTGGCCGAGCAGCAATACGCTGCGTGGAGTTGGAGACCCGCACAGCACCCGGGGGAAAATATCATCGGGCCAGACACTAAGAATGGCGCATGGCCGTAATCTCGGCCACCTTTGCATCCAGAAAGGATTTCTGCGCTACTGATATGCTAATGTGGATCTGGCCCATAGTCTTCTCAAGTCTTTGGCGTTTTGGAGCGCTCAAAGTTCTTGGCGGGTGCTTTTTTCTGATGCATAACCCCCTGCTGATGCCTCTTTGGAAACATTGCAGGGAGCCCCTCCGTGGTCCCGCCCCTCGTGCGGGTCTCGAACTCGACGCAGCGTACGCTTACACATTTGTTCCGTTGCTGCTTGATGTTTGGCCGCTTGACGAGCATCACCTGGCCAACGCCCAGGTGTTGGTGTGTGTGTAGAGTCGTCACACAACACAAGCAATGCAGCTGCTCCCAGTAGGACGGCAGGAGGTCCATGGCTCACTGCTAGTTATATCTGTAACTTTTGTAACTTCCGGTCTAATAACAACCACTGACCTCCACCTGGCGCTAGGTGTTGTTAGCTCCAAGTCTCTGCACCATTCTGGGTTCAACTTCAGATGCAGCCACGACATCAAATTGACAATGGCAGGCAGACAGGTTGTCAGCTTCAATCACTCCTGTTTGGTCTGCTGGTGTGACGCCACCTCATATTTCTTACTCACCTGAACCTGCTGAGAGAGAGAGGAGGACTCAGGACATGTTGTTGCTGTTGTTGCCCCTCTTCAAACATGGCTGATGGCTGATTTGAAGCCTGAAGGCCCCTTCTCCCCCTTTTGGCTGGCCGTCATTTCTACCTTGACGCTGTCCGACATGGCAGTCATTCTAGCCATCAGAAAGTCTTTGCCCGTGGAATATGACGTCATTAGTGTTGGATCAAAACAAATATTCCAACTCATTTTCAGCGCGCGGTGGCGCTTTATGAAGACAAATGGGAGAGTCGACGTGTAGATGGGAGAAGAGGAGGGAGAAGAGTGTGTGCTCAACTCTGGCCTCTCGCCTGGTTGTGACAAGAGCAGATTGGACGTAATAATAATGAAATGACAAATGTCAGCCTGTGTGTTGGCACGGCTAATGGCGCTGTTTACAGCCAAGGCTGTGGAGGCTTGACAGACACGCGGAAATGGAAAAGCAATTCCGCGTTTCGGGCACGACGGATTCAAAATGGCAAGAAAAAATAAGGAATTAAATAAAAACAAGAATCTGTTATGGCGCAGACAGCTCGGCCAGCCCTCTGTCCCATTACCAGAATCAAAGTGAAGCACACTGCGATGATGATCTGCAGCTGTTGATGGCGTCCCAGGCAGGAGAAGACGGCTGACGGCTCTTGAGTGGCATTTAGACAAACCAGCGGCTGACCAGTAGGAGCATTCTCTCTCTCTCACTCCATATATATATATATATATATACATACATATTTATATTCATATTTATATATAGTGTTATATAGTTATATATGGGCCGCTGTGCTAGCGTAACGCCGAGGTGACACAGAGTCATAATTGTGGTGGCTTGCTGTCAATGCAGCTGCATGGCTCCTCCAGGCCTCCGTCAGTGTCGCGTCACACACAACACACTGCACCGAGTGTGAGTCTCTCCAGCTGTTTGTGGGACAGGGAAGCCACTAATTTTGATGATGATGATGATGATGATGATAGTGATGATGAAGGGCGCCACTGCCTGGCTGGGGATTTCTTTTTCTCGTTAAGCTCTTTGTCAGTGCAGGAGGAGTGGAACAAAGAAGGTAACAGCCACAATCCTCCAGCCTGCCTCCCACTCGCTCTACAGCCAAATCACTAAGAGGGGGGCTGGTGAAAGGACACGAGCTGGCCTGCCAGCACACAACCCTTCTCGCTAATTCCTTTTTAATGACAAATTGGCTTTGGACTTAAAGTCCTGTGTCTTTTCCGAGAGACTCGGCGTGTGATCTGCCACCTGCCGGACGTGACGTCAGCCCCCTAAGTGCCTAAACGGCGGCCTTGGACCTGAGGGCTTTGTCGAAGGAATCTCCACACGACCTCCTGTCAGCTCCAGAAATAAACAGAAAAAAGAGTCTGTGGGAAAGTCAGAGCAGAGTGTATTGTCAGGGCGGTCCCAGTGTAACTCCTGGTGTCACAGTCCACTCAACTCCAGCTCCCACTCATCTCTCATGGTGAGTGAGAGGGAAGGGGAGGGAGTTCTGTGTGTGTGTGTGTGTTCCTCAAAAGGTCACCACTCCACAACAAGTTCAGAGTGCTGGCTTTCCAGCGTCTGTCTTCCCAGGAAGTGGTCACCGTCAGCTCCAAACCTGTGTTAGTTCCTGGAAGCAGCTGCTGCTCAGGCTTCTCACCTGTGCAGTCCCTTTGGCCACTCCCTTCTCCTCCTCCCTGCGTCCGCTGACCTTCCTCCTCTGTGTCTCGGCCCTTTCTGACAAAACAGTCAAACAAAAAGGAACTAAAGGTTTGAACAAGATTTGCTAAAAATGAAAAATTCTTCTATCTTTTTCACACACACACACACACACACACTTATTTGGCAATGGAATCCCTGAATATTGTGTTGCCCACTGGGTGGTTTCACAATTGTTTAATGCAGCTCATGATTTAGGGTCAAAATTCCTGTCTTTATTTCTATTTGGTTGTAATAATAGCTCTTATTGGTGTGAGTTCATCAATGTTAAGCATGGATGTTATGCCATTCCTCACCTGTGGGTGGCAGTGAGCACGGTGTGCAGCTTCGGGGAGACAGGAAGCGCTGGGGTACACCACCTGTTCCTCAGAGCTCATGCTACGCCCGAAAAAGGTGACACGTGTTCTCCGCCTCATCCTTTCAAATGTTAGACTGTGTGTCCGGGTAAGCGATGAACCCGGAATGTATATCGTAAACGGTGGAATGTGTATTATGTCCATTACATAGCAGAAAAGTTAGCTCTTTGCGGCTATCGGCGGAGTCCACTAGACATCACGGTTCCCCGGCTAGTATTGTTTGTATGTATATCGGTTTAAAATGTTGAGTAAGCTATATATTTCTGAATAAATAGAGAGCTCATGCTACGCCGGTGACACGTGTTCAATAGATGAGGTGATATTTAAATGTGTGGACCCACGTCCTCTACTGCGGGGGTGCAACAGAAGGAGGAGGGAGGGGAAGTGGCTGACTGAGTGCAGCGGATTATTCCTCCTCTCGGACTTTGCTGAAGTTCACATTGTGATGGAAATCCTCGGGGCAGCACAATCAGCCGGCGGAGGCCCTGCCGTCTTAATCCCTGACAACATAATGTACGCCGGAATTAGCATTTATATTCTCTGCCCGGGAATATAATTGCATGTCCGACGGCAAGACAGACGCAGCCGTCTGAAAAAATAAATAAATAAATAAATAAATGAATAAATAAAAATTTTTTAAAAATGCTCGAGCAGGCGGCACAATTTGTAGCCGTGACAAAACCCCCCAAAAAAAAACAAAATTAGCCGAGAAAAAGCACTTAAAAAATAAATAACTAAATACAAGAAGGTTGTGGCCGTCCTCATTATTTTCTAATGATTAGCCAAGGGATTGTGATGGCGTTGCTGCAAATCCCCACAGGGGGCAGCTGTGCTCTGCTCGGCCTCTCTGCTGTTCATCAGACACAGGTAACAGAGGTCAGCCGAGGTCAACCCGGGGACGAGAGGTCATGTATTTAAATGCCGTCGCTCTGATAAAACAGCATTGAATGGCGTTGATCTTTTATATCATGGAGGCATTGCAGTTGTTTGGGATGTCTGGAGAGGAGACTGGAGACTTTTTCTTGTTTTTTCTCTAATGACACGCAGCTAGCGAGAGCGACGGTTGCTCGGTCGCCATGGCGACAAATGCCATCCGTGTCGCCGGCGTGTGAGAACATGCCTGCGCCTCCACGCAGCAGGACGCGCATCAGCCACGCGGCGTGTCAGCAAACAGTGGCGGCGGCGCAAAGGCTCGACTCTGATCCTGAACGCCACCTGCCAACCACTGTGATGCTGCTGCTGATTGGTCATAGCTGCTTCCTATATTTTCACATGCATTTTCATATATGTGCATGACTTGTCAAGGATTCTGTTTTTTTTTTCAAGCTGTGTGTTCATTTTCAGTGATACAGTGACTTAATCTTGACATCATTTTATTTATTTGCCTTCAAATCTCAAAGGGAAAATGTTCACCGTCATGACTCATGCTTTGTACAGCTAGAAATAATAAAAAAAAATAAAAAGAAAATATTTTAGACGTAAGATGTTAGCACAACAGCCTACTTTCCTGAAAGACCTGGTCCGCTTTATTTATTTTTTATTTTTGCCCGTGTGTGTGTCTGTGTGCAGGTGCTGTGAGTCCATCGAGCCTCAGCAAGAAAAGACAGAAAGAAAGAAGAAAAAAAAACCTCTGATTGCAGCCATCAAGAGTCAAGGCCGGAGCGCACGGCAGGAGTCCAGGTTTAAATTTACACACACACACACACACACACACACGCAGACACAGCATCTGGTGCAACGTGTCTCTCGTGGAGCCTTGCACGTGGACACACGTACCGACACCTGAAAGGGCTGCTGGTCAATTTAGCCGGATAAATCAGGGTTAAACTCACTCTATTGCCTTCTATCGACCTGCACGCCGCTCAGTACCTCCCACACACACACACACACACTCCAGGTGCCTTTTGATTGGCCACTCTGAAGGCCATTCTGACCACTGCAGCCTCTCAAAGGAACTCAGGGATCTTTCTGCAACGTCTTTTACCTTCGTTTTTGACCTGCCAAATCTATTTCCAGTTTGATGTTTTCCGGTATGTTCCTGCTTTTTTTTATTTATGTTTTTTTGCCCACAGACCAAAATAAAAAGAGAAGAAGAGAAAGAGCATGCTTCTCCTCCTCCTCCATGTCTCTGCCTGCAGTCCACTCACAGCAGCAGCATTGACTCAATCGACTGGCGTGTGCAGCAGCTGAAATATTACCAGATGACTGCTGTTTCTTGGACGGACGGACGGACGGACGTGCAGTGAGTGTGAGTGCAGCCCCCACCTCGGCTAGGAGTGAGTGAGTGAGTGAGTGAGTGAGTGAGTGGGCTCCTTGGCCGCTACTCAGTGGAGATGAAGAGCGTGAGGGCTCCTTGGCCGCTACTCAGTGGAGATGAAGCGACGGTGGGCGTGACAAACAGGGTTTTGGGGTGTGCGCAACAAGTCGACCTGGCGCGTGGTCGTGCTGCAGACGTCATCCCCCAGCCCGCAGCTTTAAATGGCCTTGTGAAGACGCCACGCTATGCACATATACACACCTTCCAAAGTTTGGGGTCACAAACACTGAACTCCGTCATAGACATTCCTCCATGTTTCCAGAGTCATTTGGGAGCTAAATGGATGGTTCTAGATGGTTCTGAGAGCTAAACACCCTAACTAGCTAACTAGAGGCAACAACTGTCAAAGCCATACCGTTAGATTGTCTCATGGCAACATCTATACTAATATGAGTATCTCCATATTAGTATAGAGAAGGTGCTGTTGCACCAGCATGCTGGAGTGTCGACTGGCCACTGGGGGCAGCAGCTGCCGTCAGGCTCCCAGCGGTTTTTCCTTCATTTCTTCCTCCTGCGGCTGTCGTCAACACAGCATCTCGCCCCTGCTGAGAGTGGAATCAAACCCGAGGTGGCTCTCCTCTATCTGCTGTCATTTCTCATTAAAGAGATATGAATCATCCCCGACACCGTGTAATTGGCAAATGGTAATTTTTTTTTTTTTCTTTTCCGAGAGGAAATTTGTGGGAGCGCGGTGAGGAGCGTGGGGTGGTGTGGCGGGGGATTATGACACGACGGCGGGTTGGAGCTTAACCGCCTCTTCCTCCTGTCTTCCCTGCTGTATCTGATGGGCAGCGCTGGGATCCCAGACACTGCTTATCCAGGTTCCCTCCAATAACGACGCCGCCAGGATTTAATATCAGTCGCTGTACATCATGTCTGTGTCTCTCAAATGGCCTGCACACAAAGGAAGCTGCTGCTCTCATCCACTTCAGTTTTTTTCCAGTTGTCCTTTAATTTTCACCACAATTTGAGGATAGAAAAAGCATTTTCAGGAATCAGCAGATGATTTTTTTTTTTTGATTAAAGCCCTTTCATTAATCAACTCCACATCCTGCAAATGAACATGAACATTGCAACACACAGAGAGATTAAAAAAGGCGAGATAAAACCGAGCCGGGGCCCAGGCAATTAGGAACTTATTGCTGCACAAAGACCCCCAGAGGGAAGATCGTCATACTAGTGAGAGGCTTAATTGGTTTCAGGTTGATCTGCCATTCGTTAGCTAGCCAATCGGCCGCCTCGCCTCGGCATAATCTGCGCCTCATCAACAGTCCTGACGCCCACAGTAGGAGGAGGAGAGGAAGATTACCTGCATTTATTTAACCCGTCTTAACATCCCTCCACCCTCTCTGTCCATCTGTCTGTCTGTCTGTCAGTCTGCTGTCGACCAGAAGTGAACAACCCCTCCGGCCCTCCTGATTGGCTGCCTCGTCTTTTAATGGTAGGTTGGCATCTGCATTGCAAATCTCTGGGCATCTGTGGGCAGTGGGAAGGGCTGTGCTGGGGATAGAGAGCCTAACTCATCAGGCGCATATGATTTTTCACGACACCTTCAGCTTCCTGCTGGCCTGGAGACCAGGACGCCGCCGCCACGCAGACCTACATCACCCGCTGACATTTCACACCTTTCTCATGGCGGGATTTGACATTTCACGACACCTTCAGTCTGAAGAGCCTCACAACACTCATCCCTCACGGCCACGTAGGTTGTCACACTCACCACAGAGACAGCACGCAGGATGTGATGTCACAGACAGGAAGCAGCATTAATTATTTTCTGACGGGACGAAGCGCTTTGGCGGCCAGTAGATCAATCATGGCTCCGTCCCCCCGAGGTGGGCGGGGCTTAATGCCGCTTCTTCTTCTTTGCTATCGTCTGCAAGATATTGGCAGTAACATCCGTCAATAAGCCACTAATAAAGAAAGCAAAGTGATTTTTCATCAATGTAGCTGGAAGCTAACCGCATAAATATTGACATCGCTTTAAAAAAAAAAAGACAGGGAAAGAATGGAACGCACAGACGAGTGTTCCTGCACTGATCCGTCAAAGTGGGTTAGAATTGGCTGGAAGGGGGCGGGGCTTTGAAATAATGATGTCACAGAGGGCTGCAGGATTCCAGCACGACAGAATCCTTCAGAACTCGCCTTCTGTCAGAGGCAGAGACGTGGAAGAGGAGGAAAGAAAAAATAATAATGAGCCGGGGCCAATCTAACCCGCGCACAATGGTTCATTGACATGATTAGAAGTAAATAAAGTAATTACCCATCCTGCAGTCTGACAAAGCTCTGCATATAAATAGGCATCATTACGGGCTGCCGAGGACGAGTTTGCCGAGCATTTCTACCTTTGGTGGTGGTAAGCGATTTTCATCTAAATTGATTGCTATGGGATTATCCAGGATTTATTAAATATTAAGGCATTGACTTCCACTAATGTAGATAATTAGGGTTTATTCAAAGTCAAAACCAAATTGGCATTAAGGAGGGAAAAGGGGGGGAAAAAAACGCATGGAAAGTGATTCATTACCGAGCGAGTAGTCAATTCATCAATTATGATTTTCATTACATACCATAATTAAGAATGCTCCAGCTGAAATTGATGTAGTCTAAAAAGTCTCATTACCCAGTTATTTGGATTAACAAACGCACAATTTTGAAAATGCAAGCGAACAAAAGGCCAACGCTGCTCGGCCTCCTCGCTTAATAGAATTTACATACGTGGAGACTCAAGAGGGGATTGGTTAGCAGCGCCTAATGCTAACAGTGTGGATGCTACAGGAGCATGCCATCTTACTCTCTAAGCTAAATGATCTGTTGCGGCAACGTGAACATATCAAACATTTTGTCCATATCTTATGTTGTGATTTTTCTTATTGTTTCCACACAGAAACATTTTGAATCCAGTGACGAGGAAAACGCTCCTGTAAAACTTTCAGGGCCTTGGGATCCAAGAACGTGCGCGAGAACGACGTTGCAGCAGTGTGCGACTGCAGGAGAACGGGTTGCGTGTCTGGGGAACCATCAATCACGTCCAGCAGATGAAGTGAACAAGCCGCTGCATGATGCTGCAGGTACGGGGCGGCCAGTCGGCCGGCTGGCCAGCGGCTGCCAGCGCCATGGCAACAGCAGGCAAAAATACACTGGAGCAGCACCTGGAGTGCAACCAGACACAAAATAAAGAGTGAGAGGGAGTGTGTGAAGGAGCTGGAGGAACATCAGTCACTGTGGAGAGCCTCACGCCCGCTCCTGATTGGTGATTAGCACGTGTTCTGTCGCCGCCACTCCCCCCCCAGCCGCTGCTCCAGAGTTAATCACACAACAATGGGGAGCCGGGGGGAGGAGGTGAGGTAGGTAGTCGGGGGGCTGAGCAGCGGAGCGACGGGGATTGATGGAGGCTCCTCAACACCGGGCCCCAAAGTTTAATTGCCTTTGGATAATCTCATTGTCTGAAGGGGGCCGACCCAGCCTGTTGGGGGGAGGGGGGTTGCTGAGGGAGGAGGTGACTCCAGGGCCACAGGCAGGTGACGAGGAGGGAAGGTGAGTGTGACTCTGGAAACCATCAGCTCCACTATCAAACCCAAATATGATATAGGCCAGTATCCTTCAAACGTTCATAGCAATAATATCGAGCCCAGGTGAAATCCAATACACTTTGTCCATATAGACACAATTAAGCAAAGAGTGCTGCCAGTGCTGCTCAGAGGAGCAGCAACAGAGATATTTTCAAAAAGCTAAAAAAAAAATCCTAAACTAAAACAAACAATACTCAGAAGTGCATGACTACATGGTATTTAATAAGAAGGCCGGGGACCACAGGTGAGCGGTCGGGGCAAGCAATGAGATGGAGGTAGAAAAAAAAAAATTCACTCAAATGAAGTTTACTTCCAGTACAATAAATCAGTATTTGTTGACTTGATATGATTGTAAACTTATTGATCACTGGCTTGAGAATATCTATTGGATGGGGTATCAGTGATGAACAAAACCCACTAATGATCTTTACTGATCCACAGGTCGCTGCTGACACCGGCGGAATCATCAGAAGGTAAACAATCCTGCGCGGGACACTGGAGTCGCAGTAGCATGCTATGCTATGAATTACATAACATAGGCTAATTTCTAGCGACTCTAGTGTTGTTGTTAGTCAAGGATTACTTGTTGATCTGATATTTGTTGCAGTCTTTTAAGTTGTTGTTGTTGCTAGTCAAGGATTACTTGTTGATCCGATATTTGTTGCAGTCTTTTAAGCTGTTGTGCAAGTAGTCGTAAAACTTTTCACTCGTGACTTGGGGCGCGGAAGGTGGTTTCGAACCCGTCTGCTGGTCTCGACTGAACGAGCAAGACGCCAGCGCGTTCACCACTCGGCCACCGAAGTATTAGCACCTGCTAGCGGTCACATGTTCGTGATTGAGCTACGATTGTGTTGTCACTATATGTTGCTTTAAAATCGCGATAAAACTTCTTGCTGAATGTTGTTTTCTTAAGCATAACCCCCTACCGACATCTCTCTGAAACTTCGGAGGGGGAACAAACCCCCCCTCCGTGTCCCTCCGCGGGACGCTCTGACTCCTGGTACCGGGCGGGTCTCGAACTCGACGTAGCGTCCTGGACCCAACTCTGTGAGCCAGAATTCGACTTATTGTTCGTTTCGTCGCCACTCGGCCAGCAAGTACGGGCTGCTGACAGGAGTCTCATTGCGCCCACGTCTTTGTGCTTGAGATACGCCCTCCCCCCCCTCGTTATGGTAGTCTTCTATAGTATCGTATTTGTGCTATTTTTCTTGTAGTATATGAGTCTTCCATTGAGTTAAAGACGTATTTTAATTGTATTGATGAGTTAATAATTTGATATATATTGCTGTATTTTAGTAATATATATATACATATACATGTGTGTGTACATATATATATGGCAGTTGAGGCTATTCACAA
>CM020520.1:1300000-1312500 GCA_009823395.1 Thamnaconus septentrionalis
TTCTTTCTATAGTAGTCTCAGTTATAGTATTTCTATGATGACTGTCGTCTTCTATAGTAGTCTAGTTATAGTATTTCTATGATGACTGTCGTCTTCTATAGTAGTCTATTATAGTCGCTTTCTATAATAGTCGTCTAGTTATAGTATTTCTATGATGACTGTCGTCTTCTATAGTAGTCGTCTAGTTATAGTATTTCTATAGTAGTCGTCTTCTTTATACTAGTCGTCTAGTTATAGTATTTCTATGATGACTGTCGTCTTCTATAGTAGTCTATTATAGTCGCTTTCTATACTAGTCGTCTAGTTATAGTATTTCTATGACTATCGTCTTCTATAGTAGTCGTCTAGTTATAGTATTTCTATGATGACTGTCGTCTTCTATAGTAGTCTATTATAGTCGCTTTCTATAATAGTCGTCTAGTTATAGTATTTCTATGATGACTGTCGTCTTCTATAGTAGTCGTCTAGTTATAGTATTTCTATAGTAGTCGTCTTCTTTCTATACTAGTCGTCTAGTTATAGTATTTCTATGATGACTGTCGTCTTCTATAGTAGTCGCCTTCTTTCTATACTAGTCGTCTAGTTATAGTATTTCTATGATGACTGTCGTCTTCTATAGTAGTCGCCTTCTTTCTATACTAGTCGTCTAGTTATAGTATTTCTATGATGACTGTCGTCTTCTATAGTAGTCTATTATAGTCGCTTTCTATAGTAGTCGTCTAGTTATAGTATTTCTATGATGACTGTCGTCTTCTATAGTAGTCTATTATAGTCGCTTTCTATAGTAGTCGCTCAGTTATAGTATTTCTATAGTAGTCGCCTTCTTTCTATACTAGTCGCTCAGTTATAGTATTTCTATGATGACTGTCGTCTTCTATAGTAGTCTATTATAGTCGCTTTCTATAGTAGTCGTCTAGTTATAGTATTTCTATGATGACTGTCGTCTTCTATAGTAGTCTATTATAGTCGCTTTCTATACTAGTCGTCTAGTTATAGTATTTCTATGATGACTGTCGTCTTCTATAGTAGTCGTCTTCTTTCTATAGTAGTCGTCTAGTTATAGTATTTCTATGATGACTGTCGTCTTCTATAGTAGTCTAGTTATAGTATTTCTATAGTAGTCGTCTTCTTTCTATACTAGTTATAGTATTTCTATGATGACTGTCGCTTTCTATAGTAGTCGTCTATTATAGTCGCTTTCTATAATAGTCGTCTAGTTATAGTATTTCTATGATGACTGTCGTCTTCTATAGTAGTCTATTATAGTCGCTTTCTATAGTAGTCGTCTAGTTATAGTATTTCTATAGTAGTCGTCTAGTTATAGTATTTCTATGATGACTGTCGTCTTCTATAGTAGTCTATTATAGTCGCTTTCTATAATAGTCGTCTAGTTATAGTATTTCTATGATGACTGTCGTCTTCTATAGTAGTCGTCTAGTTATAGTATTTCTATAGTAGTCGTCTTCTTTATACTAGTCGTCTAGTTATAGTATTTCTATGATGACTGTCGTCTTCTATAGTAGTCTATTATAGTCGCTTTCTATACTAGTCGTCTAGTTATAGTATTTCTATGACTATCGTCTTCTATAGTAGTCGTCTAGTTATAGTATTTCTATGATGACTGTTGTCTTCTACTACTATAGAAAGACGACAGTCATCATAGAAATACTATAACTAGACGACTACTATAGAAAGCGACTATAATAGACGACAGTCATCATAGAAATACTATAACTAGACTACTATAGAAAGACCATAATAGACTACTATAGAAGACGACAGTCATCATAGAAATACTATAACTAGACGACTACTATAGAAAGCGACTATAATAGACGACAGTCATCATAGAAATACTATAACTAGACTACTATAGAAAGACTATAATAGTATTTCTATGATGATAGAAGACTTCTATAGTAGTCATTATAGAAATACTATAACTAGGTCGATTTAGTATTTTCTATGACTGTTGTCTCACTACTATAGAAAGACGACAGTCATCATAGAAATACTATAACCAGACGACTAGTATAGAAAGACTAGGCGACGACAGTCATCATAGAAAGTTTTACTATAACTAGACTACTATAGAAAGACTATAATAGACTACTATAGAAGACGACAGTCATCATAGAAATACTATAACTAGACGACTACTATAGAAGGCGACAGTCATAATAGAAATAATAACGACAGTCATACTATAGAAATACTCATAATAGACGACTCACTATAGAAAGACTATAATAGACCACTATAGAAGACGACAGTCATTATAGAAATACTATAACTAGACGACTAGTATAGAAAGAAGGCGACTACTATAGAAAGCGACAGTCATCAAGAAATACTATAGAAAGACTATACTAGTATAGAAAGAAGGCGACTACTATAGAAAGCTACTATAATAGACTACTATAGAAAGACTATAATAGACTACTATAGAAGACGACAGTCATCATAGAAATACTATAACTAGACGACTACTATAGAAGACGACAGTCATAATAGAAATACTATAACTAGACGACTACTATAGAAAGCGACTATAATAGACGACAGTCATCATAGAAATACTATAACTAGACTACTATAGAAGACGACAGTCATCATAGAAATATTATAACTAGACGACTAGTATAGAAAGAAGGCGACTACTATAGAAAGCGACTATAATAGACTACTATAGAAAGACTATAATAGACTACTATAGAAGACGACAGTCATCATAGAAATACTATAACTAGACTACTATAGAAAGCTACTACTATAGAAGACGACAGTCATCATAGAAATACTATAACTAGACGACTACTATAGAAAGCGACTATAATAGACGACAGTCATCATAGAAATACTATAACTAGACTACTATAGAAAGACTATAATAGACTAATATAGAAAGACGACAGTCATCATAGAAATACTATAACTAGATGACTATAGAAAGACTATAATAGACTACTATAGAAGACGACAGTCATCATAGAAACACTATAACTAGATGACTAGCATAGAAAGAAGACGACTACTATAGAAAGCGACTATAATAGACTACTATAGAAGACGACAGTCATTATAGAAATACTATAACTAGATGACTAGAATAGAAAGAAGACGACTACTATAGAAAGCGACTATAATAGACTACTATAGAAGACGACAGTCATTATAGAAATACTATAACTAGATGACTAGAATAGAAAGAAGACGACTACTATAGAAAGCGACTATAGTAGACTACTCTAGAAAATGACAGTCATTATAGAAAGCGACTATAGTAGACTACTATGGAAGACAGAAGATGACTAGTACAGAAATACTATAACTAGACGACTAGTATAGAAAGCGACTATAATGGACTTCTATAGAAGACGACAGTCATCATAGAAAGCGACTATAATAGACTACTATGGAAGACAGAAGACGACTAGTGTAGAAAGACTATAGTAGACTACTCTAGAAAACGACAGTCATTATAGAAAGCGACTATAATAGACTACTATGGAAGACAGAAGACGACTAGTGTAGAAAGACTATAGTAGACTACTCTAGAAAACGACAGTCATTATAGAAAGCGACTATAATAGACTACTATGGAAGACAGAAGACGACTAGTGTAGAAAGACTATAGTAGACTACTCTAGAAAACGACAGTCATTATAGAAAGCGACTATAGTAGACTACTATGGAAGACAGAAGACGACTAGTGTAGAAAGACTATAGTAGACTACTCTAGAAAACGACAGTCATTATAGAAAGCGACTATAATAGACTACTATGGAAGACAGAAGACGACTAGTGTAGAAAGACTATAGTAGACTACTCTAGAAAACGACAGTCATTATAGAAAGCGACTATAGTAGACTACTATGGAAGACAGAAGACGACTAGTGTAGAAAGACTATAGTAGACTACTCTAGAAAAGCGACAGTCATTATAGAAAGCGACTATAATAGACTACTATGGAAGACAGAAGGCGACTAGTGTAGAAAGACTATAGTAGACTACTCTAGAAAACGACAGTCATTATAGAAAGCGACTATAGTAGACTACTATGGAAGACAGAAGACGACTAGTGTAGAAAGACTATAGTAGACTACTCTAGAAAACGACAGTCATTATAGAAAGCGACTATAGTAGACTACTATGGAAGACAGAAGACGACTAGTGTAGAAAGACTATAGTAGACTACTCTAGAAAACGACAGTCATTATAGAAAGCGACTATAATAGACTACTATGGAAGACAGAAGATGACTAGTGTAGAAAGACTATAGTAGACTACTCTAGAAAACGACAGTCATTATAGAAAGCGACTATAATAGACTACTATGGAAGACAGAACACGACTAGTGTAGAAAGACTATAGTAGACTACTCTAGAAAACGACAGTCATTATAGAAAGCGACTATAGTAGACTACTATGGAAGACAGAAGACGACTAGTGTAGAAAGACTATAGTAGACTACTCTAGAAAACGACAGTCATTATAGAAAGCGACTATAGTAGACTACTGCAGATAGAAGACGACTACTATAGAAAGACTAGAATAGATAGAAGATGACTACCATAGAAAGCGAAGATGCTGTGCTGGAGGCCACTGCTGTCTGTGCCAACTGCTCTCGGACCTTCTTGAGAAGCCATGGTGAAAACCTGGAACACACACGAGACAACACATTCAATCACAAACTATGTCCATGAACACAACATTTTCCACTATTTATGTGTAAAACATGTCACATTCCAATATCAGGCTGTACATCATCCTCTTTAAAAACCTGGAATACACATGAGAACACTAATGCATTACTGATGAGTATTTGACATTGCTATTCTATCTATGATAGTCTTTTTATACTAGTCGTCTAGTTATAGTATTTCTATGATGACTGTCGTCTTCTATAGTAGAAATACTATAACTAGATGACTAGTATAGAAAGACTATAATAGATAGAAGACGACTACTATAAAAAGACTGCCATAGAAAGCCACTATAATAGACTACTATGGAAGACGACAGTCATTATAGAAAGCGACTATAATAGACTACTATGGAAGACAGAAGACGACTAGTGTAGAAAGACTATAATAGACTACTCTAGAAAATGACAGTCATTATAGAAAGCGACTATAATAGACTACTATGGAAGACAGAAGATGACTAGTGTAGAAAGACTATAGTAGACTACTCTAGAAAACGACAGTCATTATAGAAAGCGACTATAGTAGACTACTATGGAAGACAGAAGACGACTAGTGTAGAAAGACTATAGTAGACTACTCTAGAAAACGACAGTCATTATAGAAAGCGACTATAATAGACTACTATGGAAGACAGAAGATGACTAGTGTAGAAAGACTATAGTAGACTACTCTAGAAAATGACAGTCATTATAGAAAGCGACTATAGTAGACTACTATGGAAGACAGAAGATGACTAGTATAGAAATACTATAACTAGACGACTACTATAGAAAGCGACTATAATGGACTTCTATAGAAGACGACAGTCATCATAGAAAGCGACTATAATAGACTACTATGGAAGACAGAAGACGACTAGTGTAGAAAGACTATAGTAGACTACTCTAGAAAACGACAGTCATTATAGAAAGCGACTATAGTAGACTACTATGGAAGACAGAAGACGACTAGTGTAGAAAGACTATAATAGACTACTCTAGAAAACGACAGTCATTATAGAAAGCGACTATAGTAGACTACTATGGAAGACAGAAGACGACTAGTGTAGAAAGACTATAGTAGACTACTCTAGAAAACGACAGTCATTATAGAAAGCGACTATAATAGACTACTATGGAAGACAGAAGACGACTAGTGTAGAAAGACTATAGTAGACTACTCTAGAAAATGACAGTCATTATAGAAAGCGACTATAATAGACTACTATGGAAGACAGAAGACGACTAGTGTAGAAAGACTATAGTAGACTACTCTAGAAAATGACAGTCATTATAGAAAGCAGTCATAGACTATAGAAAGACTATAATAGACTCACTATAGAAAGGAAGACTATGGAAGACAGAAGACGACTAGTGTAGAAAGACTATAGTAGACTACTCTAGAAAACGACAGTCATTATAGAAAGCGACTATAGTAGACTACTATGGAAGACAGAAGCGACTAGTGTAGAAAGACTAGTAGACTACTCTAGAAAACGGAAAGACAGAAGAGACTGGAGTGTAGAAAGACTATAGTAGACTACTCTAGAAAACGACAGTCATTATAGAAAGCGACTATAGTAGACTACTGCAGATAGAAGACGACTACTATAGAAAGACTAGAATAGATAGAAGATGACTACCATAGAAAGCGAAGATGCTGTGCTGGAGGCCACTGCTGTCTGTGCCAACTGCTCTCGGACCTTCTTGAGAAGCCATGGTGAAAACCTGGAACACACACGAGACAACACATTCAATCACAAACTATGTCCATGAACACAACATTTTCCACTATTTATGTGTAAAACATGTCACATTCCAATATCAGGCTGTACATCATCCTCTTTAAAAACCTGGAATACACATGAGAACACTAATGCATTACTGATGAGTATTTGACATTGCTATTTCAAATAGGAAGTTCGTTTGTCAGTCCCTCCCTAATAACCATGATCAGCCTGTGTGAGAGGTAATATTCCAGACCGCTGCGTTGTTTATTTTACAGTCTCTCACAATTTCATTGCATCTGTCTGCCGCGTTGGCGACGCTCCCGTGTAACCAATAAGGTTTTTTTTTTTCTCTGTCTCTGAGTGGATTGATTGGAGAGCAGACTGTTCAGGATGTGGGAGGGGGGGGGGGGCGGTAAAACAAATAAAAAAAACAAAACAACAAGTACAGCAGATTATTACAAGTCTGGTGTTTACGTGACCAAATAACCCTGAAATAATGAGGCAAATAAAATGCTGCTTTATGGTGTTTATCCCCAGAACACGACCTCTATTAAAACACACTGAGATGCTCGCTTGATCTGTGTTTTCCCTGCATTAGCCTCATAATTGCCTCAGAATTGAAAGTGTTGCATAGCCGGTGCAAAATGTCGACGTTTTTCACTTTTATTATTATTGTTATTGTTTAAAGAAATAATAAATAAAATAAAATTTGTCAGAGTTTGTTTTGTTATTTCTTTCTTTTTTTTTCTTCCTCCTCCTGCTCACCCTCTTCATTGTGTTTTGCCATCGCTTGCCACGACAGTTCCTCCTGTTTCCTTTCCCCTGTGTGTTTGCGGCCCTGCTGCGTGTGAGCGGCTGCCGCTCGGCCAGTTTGCCAGCCGCTTGATCATAATTACAACCTGGCTGCCCGGACTGCTGCTCCAACAGAGACGCGGCTCCGGCCGTCCTTCCTCACATCAAACTCTTCCGCAGAGCCAAGTCCCATCAGGATCTCTCTCTCTCTCTCTCTCTCTCTCCCTCTGTCTTGGAAAACGAGCTTCCCGCCAGCTATTAAAAAAAAAAAAGAGAGACGCGACTCCCCCTTGGAGGTAAAACTGTGGTTTGGTGCAGTGGAGCGGCGGAGGTGCGCAGGTGTTCACTCCCGACCGGCTGTTTATCAGCTGTTTGGACATGACTCATTGTTTATGCATTGGACGCAGGTCATCCCATTTGTTGGCGGCGGTGGCGGCGATGTGATGCATCCTTTTGTTGGCGAGCAAACATCTGGGCCGTTCACTGGTGTCAATCAGCAGCTCGGGGCTGGAGCAGCCGCCGGCCAATCCCAGCTCTTAGTTCCAACATTCCCGGCTCGTCGGAGGATGAAGGAGGCGGAGCGGTGGAGCGGTGGAGCGGTGGAGCGGCGGAGCGGTGGAGCGGCGGAGAGGCGGAGCGGCGGAGGACGCCGGCCCTGCTGCCCAGGTTATTTATGAGCTCTTTCTGTTTCCGTGGCATTCAAACCTCCAGGGGATGTTTTCTCACCATTTTCCAACAAATTGTTCCCAACTCGCAGGATTTTTTATTTATTTATTTTTTGTTCGCTGCTTCTAAGCAGCTCCAGCCTCTCAGCCTTGACCTGGAATAATGTGGATTAGGCTGGGCGGGGGTTGCAGCCACTGTCCTGGATGTAAAGGTGGGGCCAAGGTCGAGTGTGTGACCCGACCCTCCACACAGCCCTGACCTCCAAGGGGCGGATGGGAGCAAGGGGAGGGTGCGGTGGGGGGGTGGAGATGCAGAAGAGCTGAAATTGAAGCTCCCTCAGCCGTCCTTGTGCACCCACCACCAAGCTAAATTGAAGGTGGTGGTGGGTGGTGGGTGGTGGGTGGTGTGGGGGGGGCACGCCTGGTTGTTTATGGAGCAGAGCGTTGGTGGAGGCCACGTCCAAACTTTGTGGTTGTGTCCGCTGCTTGGTTTTCAGCTTGGTCCTCTTCCTCAGAGTCTTAAGGCGTCACTCGCTGCTGGTGGCACTCAGACTCTCTCAGTAATGTCTCGACGCCTCCGACAGGCTGCCTATTTGTTGTCCGCCTGCAGTTTGCTGCTTTGCTGTTATTGTTTTTTTCCCCCTTCTGCTCAACACCGAGGCGCCGACTTATTCAGGAGGAAAAAAGTCCCAACTCCTGTTAGTACTTTTCCAGATAACCGTCATTCATTTTCTCCCGCTGTCGGACAATTTTACCCACATCATTTTCTAAAGTAGCAGCAGCAGCAGTCGCCGCACACATACGTCTCTATCTTTTTCTCCTGCAGCTAAAACACTGACTATTGATGGAACCGCCAGACAACTCTGCTTCAAAACTACCACAGGGAAGAAGAAGTAAGAAGACAAGACCTTCAAATGATCAACCTGCCGCCGTCACTGCAGCATCAGCGCAGAGCCAAACTCCCACAATCCATATTCCTGTGATTAATGAGCCTGCAAAGACGGACTGGTGGGATGACACAAATTAATCCAATATTTGAACAGGGCCCAATCTGAACCCGACGAGAGCGGGGAGGCGCCGGCCGGCCACGAGAGCCGCGGCTCCTCCCCCCATCCAGAGGTGCTTTTCTTTGCTAAGAGCTGCTGCAGCGAGCCGCTTAAAAATAGAAGGCGAATGAAAGGAGAGAGAAGCAGAGAGGAGAAGAGACGCTGGGCCCAGACGGCTTGTGGCTGCTGGAGGGAAGCTGGAAAAATGTGTAAAAATGTGACTTTTCCTCCGTGCTGCTTTGTTGGAGAGAATCCAAGCGCTCGCTTAGAGACAACTGCCACCTGGAGACAGATACATGTATGTGTGTGAGTGTGTGTGTATATATATTTTACATCTATATATATTTGGTGATGTGAGACGTGTCACACCAGCCAGGACCAGGAGTGGAACATCTCCACAGAATGTCTCCAGGAAGTAACGATGTGTCGAGCTCTGCCGCCGCTGCCGCGCTCGGCCAATTACGGAGCTGAGAAGTGAGCAGCTGTCTGGGCTCTGCAGAAATTCCACCGCCGCCGTGTCTCATCCCACATTACATACATATTTCAAACGTGGAAAGGAAGGAGGAGGAAGAGGAGGGGAAGAAGACGCGGATTTAAAAAAAAGCGGCGTGGGGGAAGCGGGAGAGGAAGAGGAGGAGGAGGAGGAGGAGGAGAAGATCCCTGATCCTCCGATCACACGGCTTCGTTACAGCCGCAGTTAAAATGATCTGTGCGAGCCGGCGCTCACAGTGGCCCCTAGTGGAGCCCCGGCTCTGGAGGTTACTGGACTGCAGCAACTAGAAAAATTATGCAAATGGCAGATTGCATAGATATGATCAAATATGAGCTGCTGCTCCTCCAGCTCCCTCCAGAAGGAGCCACTTCTCCTCACTGAAGAGGGAACCTGCTGTCGCTGATGAGGAGACAGGAAGTCCCTGATAGGTGAGTCGCAGCTCAGCCGCTCTGCAGTGCGTTCCTTGCAGCTGCAGGAACATTCACACACTCTCTTCCAGCGTAGTGAAGGAGCTGCTTTGGGAAGATTGAAGCGTGTCTATTTTCTGACTCCGTGGACTGAACTCAGAGGATTTCTCTCGCCACGGGCTGCAGCGCTCGTCCACTGCTTTGTGGCGCGTTGTCGGCATCGCTCGGCGATGGTCCGCTATCGGATCTCTGATTGGGTGGCGCTCGCTCTCCAAGGTGGAGGCAATGCACGGCAGAACACAAAAACAGGAAGTGATGCGACAGGCGCACCTGCACGTACAGGCGCCTGTTGGGCCGGACGCTCAAAATGACAAAGAAAATGCAAAAACCAGTGTAAAGGGCGTCGCTTTAAAACTATCAGCTGGTGGTTGTGACGCTCACTCGCCTCCGCTGGTATTTCACACCAGCCGCCTGAGTTTACCGCCATCGACCCGGGCGTCGCAGCCGCGATGAGCGAGAAATTGAAATTGATTTCTGAAGGATATTATTAAGATCCAGGCTTTGGCTTGTGGTTTTTTCAAAAGGTAATTATTGTTGTAGGAATGTAACGCCGCAGACAAGCAGGAGGGGAAATCACCGGCATTGTTGGACTACACCCATGTGTGTCCTGAGTGGATGTGTTGCATTCAATCACTCGCCAGTGATTGTCGGAGTGGGAGAGCAGGCCTGCAGTGCAGGGCAGGTCAACCCTACCCAGGCTCAGCTCAATAAATAGGAAACATTTCAAGAAAGTTGTGCTCTCCCTGCTCTCCAGGACGCTGCTCTGCTCTTCAGGCAACGTTAGGTGTTTGGTGTTTGGTGTTTAGTGGAGCCAAGGAGAGACCTCACTTCTCACTTTGTTTGTGCTCTTTCAGCTACTTTTCCTCGGCTCTCTGTGATCCCCGCACTCTCCTGCAGAAGCCCACCTGCCGCTGCCAAGTGCCACTGCCTTCTGCCGGTTAGCCTCTTAGCCCGTTAGCTCGTTAGCGCCGCCCAGACCTTGCCCAAATCAAAAACAAACTTACCCACTTTCTCCTGGCAGCCGCGTCAAGCCTCGAAGACAGGCGGCCCCGGCGCCCCCTCTGGTCATGTGACTCGGTGCAGACGGGCCTGAAACACCCAAAGAGCAGGAGGCAGAAATGACAAACGGCTCGGGTTCGAAATGCCTCCAACTTTTTCCTTCTCCGCTGTGGGAAACTGGCCGTGTTTATCCAACTGCTCCAGGGGTGGTTTTTTTGTTGCTTTGTTTGTCTCCACGTTCAACCTTTGACCCCCATAAACAGAGTGGCGCGACAATGTGGGACGTTCATGAATTATGAATGGCAGCCCGGCCGGCCCAGTAGCAGGATGGTGTGCAGGAATGCACGGTGCTGCTCCTCACTCTGGGAGAATAATGTGTGTTCAAGGCAGTGCTGTGGTGTTTACCTGCAAGACGTGGAGCATGATGATGCCATATAGGGTCATCACCCCCCCCCCCCCTCCTTCTGCCGTAAGCTGGCCAATTATTCATTAGTCCATAAAAAAATCTGCTCTTTCAATGCCCACAAGGTATAATTTTGCAGGACTTAATTGGCCAGGTCAACATACGCCCCAGGCAACGCGGCGCCTCGGCATACAAATGATGATGATATCAGCTGGCGTTATTAGTACATATGTGGGTAGTTTGTGGAAATGAAAATGAACCTGGGAGCTGGGAGCTTCTGCGTCCAGTCAGTCTTCTTCCTTTGACGGCTTTTAGCAGGTCAAACATGCTGCGAGTCAACCTGGGAATCCCACTGCAGCGTCGGGATCTCCAGCTCGCTGAGGACCAGCGTCCGCAGCAACTCTGCAGAAAAAACAAAAGCAAAAAAACCTGATGCGTTACTGTGACTCTTTCCACGTTTTGCTCTGTGGATGATGCACGCACGCGGCCGAGTCGGGTCCACCTGCGAGGCTGGCCTGGGCCAACAGCGGCTCAACTCAAGTCCAGCTCTCAGTCAAGACGAGCAGGCGGAAGCCAAGCCGCCGGCCAGTCATGAAACCCGCCGCTGTTGTTCTGGGTTTTCTCCTTCCTTCTTCCACCACCCACTTTTTTTTCAGCTCGGCGCCGGCGTTACAAAATGTCAAATCTGTCTCACCTGTGAGAGAGGGGGAAAGAAAAAAATCAAATGAAAAACATTTCTGGCAACATATCCAGGGCTGTGTGCGCTCGTCCTGTCCTGCCTCGCTCTCTGCCGGGGCGCAAACAAAGTTTGCTGCTTTCTTCAGGCTTCCTGGCGCTCCGCTGAGAGCTGCGCTGGTGGCGACGGGACTTCGGTGTTTTCTGGCAACTTCTGAGGAGCTCGCCAAGCCGAGCGACATCTAAACAGTTAAAAAAAAAAAAGAAACGGGGGAATGAAGGGTCATTAAGCAGCAGGTTGGGAGGCAGGAAAGGAGCCCAGTCCCACAACTTCATCAAGATTAATCACTGACATCTGGCGCCTTGGAGGACCTAGTTAGTGCCGCCACACCACCGCCACCGCCACCACAGAGCCCCTGCTTCAGCCTGAATCATCGGCGGTGCAGGAAGCACAGCGCCGGACGCCTGTTGTGTCTTTAGTCGCGCTGGGGGTCACAAGAGTGCATAATGGACGGCAGCGTGCGCCAACAGACAGCAAACTGA
>CM020520.1:1315000-1387500 GCA_009823395.1 Thamnaconus septentrionalis
GAGGAGCGAGCAAGGTGGCTTTTGTCTCTCTCCAAAAAAAAAAAGGCTGTTTAATTGATATTCATATAATGAAATGTTATACTTAAATATTGCATGAGGTTGTTTCTGTGAGATGGAAGATACATTGAAGACCTCTAGAGGAAAAGCCTGAATTGACAGTGAATACATGACCACTCAGGGCCTCCGTAGATTCCAGAAGATGAGCAACGACTTGAACTTCCTGGACTGACTCACTGACTCACGGACTCACTGATGCGCTCGGTTCTGGAGGCTCTCCACGTCAACTCCAGCAGGGGTGCAGCTCACGCCATGAGACCCCCCCCCCCCTGCCTGCTCTGTTATTTTTAGGTGCGGCGGACCTTTTCCCCGCAGGTGGTGGGATTTCTCTGGAGTTGTGGTGACAGCAGCTGGAGGAGCCGCAGCCACGTGGCCACGCCGTCCTTCAGCCAGCTAATGTCATGCAGCTGCGGGGCCCTGGAGAGTTTACAGGTGATGTACGAGGAGACGGCAGCTCCAAACAGCACAGGAACAAAGAGCTTTCTGTCTTTTCATTCTTTTTTTTCATTTTATTAAAATGAAATAATAAAATAAACTGCGCAAAGAAGAAGAAGAAGAAGAAGAAAAAAAATCCCGGCGAGTTAATCTTGTTGAGACGGGCTGTGTTCTGCGTGGGCTCAACAAATATAATATGGCGTTTGAGTCATCAATCCTGCAGCTTTTTTTTCTTTATTCCCAAGGGCGTCATCTCATTATTGATTGGAGGAAAGTGAAGAGATATGGATATTACTGGGCTGAAGGCCGGGGAGACACTGAAGGTGATTCATGGGAGGGTCTCCCACATAATTCACACCCTGGACAAATAGTTCATTTCCAGCCGTGTTGGCATTTGAAGAAATCAAATCCTGGAGGTGAATTTAAATCAGGGCCGGAGGCGGAGCTGCACCTCGGCGAATACCTGCCCACTGTGTGGGGTCCCGCGGTTATCTTTCAATTACCGCCACAATATACAGCAGCGCCAGCACCGCCTCCTCCTCCTCCTCCTCCTCACACACACACACACACACACACACCTCTAATCCACTGTAAGCAGTGGCCTCCACCACTGTTTTCTGCCACCCCACCCAGTCACTATTAAATACATTTTCTTTCCCCGCTCCCCTTCCACACTACTATTTTTTTGTTTGTTTGTTTTTCTCTTCCTATTTTTTTCAAGAAGCAATCACACTGGCTGTATTTTCCATCCAAACGGCCGCCGTCGTTGCCCGGAAATCACAAGAAGAGGCCGATGACGCCGGTTCACCCTGGTTCTGACCATCATCACCGGCCTGCTGGCAACCTGCTCGCTGCTAATTCCCCACCCCACTGCCTCAGCCTTTCTTATGGCTGTCACTTGTAGAGAACCAATTAACATATTGTGTCCGAGGGAGTCACTCCTCCCGCCGGCTGCTCGCGTTCCCTCGCTGCTTTTTTTTTTTTTTTTCTTGTGTCACACCGCTAGCTAGTGGGCAGAGTCGCACAAATTAGCCGTGTGGGCTGGGAGGCTCAATTACCTTTTAAGGACTTTGGAGGTGGTGTGTGTGTGTGTGTGTGTGTGTGTGTGTGTGTGTGTGTCAGCCTGTCTCCTGGCTTCCTCCCGACCTGCCTCGATAAGGGGCATAAAAACGAGGCAGTGGTAGCAGCAGCAGGGAAGGTGGATGGGTTTTGTGCTGGAAGAAGACGAAGAAGAAGACGAAGAAGAAGACGAAGAAGAAGACGAAGAAGAAGACGAAGAAGGAGATGAAGAAGAAGACGAAGAAGAAGACGAAGAAGGAGACGAAGAAGAAGACGAAGACGAAGACGAAGAAGGAGACGAAGAAGGAGACGAAGAAGACGAAGAAGAAGACGAAGACGAAGAAGGAGACGAAGAAGACGAAGAAGAAGACGAAGAAGAAGATGAAGAAGACGAAGAAGAAGACGAAGAAGAAGGAAGATGAAGAAGAAGACGAAGAAGAAGAAGATGAAGAAGGAGAATTGCTGGTGCGAAAGGCTGCGGCTGGAATTTCAGAATGATGTGAATCCTGCGACTCACCGTCAGTATCAGGCAGCAGCAGATCCCCGTCTCCTCATCAGTCCGGCTCCATCGCACCTTAGCGCCTCCCCCTCCTCCCACCATGTCTCGGGGAGCGCCAGCCGCCAGTGCCGAGTGGGTCTGAATGCGACGGCAGGGGTGTATTCTCTGAGGAGCGGCGGCGGCAGCTCCGGCTCTCGGTGCCAGGCCTGGCCTTGTTATCCATCTGTGACCATGTAATGGAGATGGATACTGTCGCACTGGCAGGCTGAGATGGAGGAGGAACACGGGCCAGTGGACATCATCCCATCCTGTCTCCCATCCTGCACAACAGACAGACAGAGAAACAGACAGACAGGGAGAGAGAGACAATTGAAGTCAGTGAACATGCAGAGGAGGTGAGCGCACCACTCCACCAGGGTGTGATGTCAAGGTGTGTGTGTGTGTGTAACTCCAAACAGGAAGTGGTCACACTGCAGAAAGGCACCTGCGACCTGTGACCTGTGATTGGAGCTTGGGCCGACGGCTCTGATTGGTTCTGGGCTGGAAGTTGTGAGTTGCTAGACTGCCGCTGCTCTCCGTCGAGAGTGAACGGTGCGACCTGAGTCCCGCTGTGTTTCCACCGACTGTTAGCTGGGCTTGGTTAATGGTGCTAGCAGCAGCGGCTAATTTAGCCCCGAGCTACTGTCCGCCCGAGGGTCGTTTATATTTCAGTTCTAGCCAGAGAGAACATTTGATTATTTATGCTTCAAACTTTTTTCTGTTTTGTTTTGTTTGACTTGAAAAAACCAAAACCTCTGTCAGCGTGACTTGGAATCACGCGGACGGACGGGCAGCAAAAAGGCCTTTGATGGTTTCTTTGGAAGCAATAAAGCACGGCGCAATAAAAAAAGAATGCAAGCAGCGTTTGTTCTACATGTGCTACATGAGTTTGGTTCAGCGGCGGGTCAACGCTGGCCGTGCAGCAGCGGATTGAAAACTGAAGAAGAACAACTCGGGTCATTGACGTTAAGTTTTCAGTGGACGAGAAGCAAGTTGGCAGCACACAAAGAGCCATGAGGGAAAAACTATTTCTTCTTAAAAACCGCAGCCAAATCACTTTAAAGGCATTTGTGCTTTGTAGAAAAATGGTTTTCACGATACAATAAAATATAAATATATTTGTGAGAGTGAGTGCAGCTCAGGGGTTCCAGGACACATTTCAAATAAAATCACTTCTCCTTTTCTTTGCACAACACAGGCAAGAAACAAAGTCCAGTTAAACCCACACATTACATGGGACGGCAGCTAACATTTTATTTATTGATATTGTTTGATATATTTATAAGTCGACGCTCATGCATTATGCAGGTGGTCTCCAGGATGCTATAAATCTTTCTGCATGGCAGCGGCGGCGGCAGTGAGAGCTGAGTGATGAAAGCAAGAGAGCGGCCATGTGACTGCACAGCTTCCTATTAATAGAAGTGACCAATCACAATACTATTTGGATGCTGGTTTCAATGCAGTGCTGAGGTCGGCGCTGGGAAAAGTATCAAAAAGTGGGGAACAAGCCACACAATTAATAACAAACTCAGGTGTTTATTTTCTATTGATCTTTTCTGTGTGGTGGGATGAATGAAGCTCTGCACGCTGTCCCGCTGCTGCTGCTGCTGCTGCTTCTCTTGTCTCCTGGCAGCCTCCTCTCTCTCCTCTCTCTCCCTGCGGGTCGAGCACGTCAGGCTGCACACTGATCTCAAGCAGGAGCCATCGCGGCTCCTCCATAGAAACAGAGAAACACATGCAGGGACCTGCAGCAGAGCGCTCCGTCTAGTACCGAGCTTTGATCTTCCACCAGGGGTCACTGTTGTGAAGGGAGATTGATCTCCACCCCCCCTCCACGCTCGCCCTTCCTGCTAAGATCAATGAGTGCACGTCTCGGCGGTAAACGGGCCTGTTTGTGGCGCCGTGCGCGAGCGAGGGGAGGACTGGCGAGCCGTTGCTAAGCGCTGGCAGGGAAGAGCTGAGGCCACCGCCACCACCGCCAATGTTGAGACCCGCGGCAGGCAGGTGAGACGGAACGCTGGCTTCTATTGATCTATTGACTTATTTGAAATCCAAGGCACAGCTGCGCTCACCTGTAGACCCCTGCTGGTCGTCTCCTGCATTAACCTTCAACTGGTCTGGAAGTGGAGTAATACGGGTGGGGTATCGTCGTCCCTGTGTGACGTCACCAAAGCCTGATTTCCCAGAAGTGTGTGAGGTCACCGACTGCGTTGGCCACCGGGCGAGGGAACCATGCAAAAGACGGGACCTTTAATATTTATAGCCGATGGATTTTTTATTTTTTTTGAAGCATTATTATTCAGGATGTTCTCATGGAGCCTCTGAGTAAGAGGATGAGTCACTGGTGCTCATGTCAGCGTTATCAGATTCTCCTCGTCTCCTCTCATCTCAAGCCAAGAAAGTAAAAGAGAGAGAAGAGAAGAGGATCTCTGGAAGATCCTGCTTAAAAGTGAAGGTATAGAAACTACCAAAGAGTGTGCCAGGGCCTCCCGGTGGGCTGCGAGTGTACTGCAGGAGGGCTGTGACCACACAGGTTTCTTTAGAAATGTATCAGGGAAAATAAAACTAGTTGTCCCAGTGTAGGCGTTCACCTGAGTGGAAGCCTGCTCCAATCTGCTGCAATTTCAGGTGAATGCAGGAATGTCGTCTAATTCCCAATGGGCCTGTCTTGAGGCGGGAATGGCGCCACTAATGCCTCTCTCTTTCTTTCTTTCTTCGTCCTCTCTTCCCTCCCTCCCTCCAACACACTCACTCTGACAGTTTTCAGCAGCTCCTGACGCCTGCAGCGTTCCAACGCTTCATGCCGCACAAAAAACAAAAGCACGAAAGCCCCATTGAAGGATATTGCGCACGTCGTCATTTAGCCACGACGCTAGTCGCTAGTTTGTAATGTGCCAGACAACAAGTGGAAATCAGGCGCGCGATCAGATCCAGGCTTCCTTTGGCACAAAAGGAAAATAAAAGAAAATGAATGACATGAAAAGACAAAAGGCGGCGAGCGAGACAGAAATGCTGAGCTAAGTGTTAATAACAGGAATGTCTGTAGTTTTCTTTAATGGCTCAACCATCTGTTCCAGGCAGCCCGCAGCCTCGCCGCTCTAATCGGACCGTCTGCACTCTTTGATATGCATAATTAGACTTTTAATAATCTCTGCCGCGCAGGTGATGTTTGCTGTGCCGTGAGTTGTGTCTCCCCACTGGCTGCAGTGGGTACTGCGGCGCTATAACCCGTGAGCGATGCTGCACGCTGAGCCTTGGAAATCTGCGCCGGCCGGGGAGCTTTTTCAGCCACTTTTAATGAAATGATAAAATTTGAAAACAGCGCAAGGTAATTGAAAATCTAATGAAAGTAGAAACCATAACTTTCTCTCTCTCTCTCTCTCTCACATGGAGCAGAGGCCTGTTTAAGCTGCTCTAATTATGCGGAGGGGGGGGGGCCGGGGTGTTTTGGAGTAATGAACCTGTGCACAATGAAGACGGCGCTCGGCACTTTGTCTCGCCTCTGCAGAGACTTCCCGCATCATCATTGTTTTGCTTTTATTGCCGCCGCCACAAACATCAGCCTGGTCTCGGTCTGTGAAGAGGAGCTCTTTAAATTTCCGCTGCGCAGCGTCGGCCGACGGCCTGAAGACAAATGTTGTTTTTTTTGTGGAGGGCGGAAGCAGGACAGCCAGCGCTGGGCACGCAGTGCATCAAGTGGGGACGCAAAAAAACAAAACATGCAGCTGCAAATGAGCGTCGCTCAATTGGCTAGCTTGATGTTTTAAAAAAAGAAAGCTAGAGGACGCTCGCTCAGGCCCCCTAGAGGCCTTTTTTTTTTTTCTCCGGCCAGTGAAGACAACTCAGCAGCAGCAGCAGCAGCAGCAGCAGCAGCAGCAGCAGCAGCAGCAGCAGCCCTCCATTATTTGCACTGGGGCCTTAAAAGGCTTTGAAAGAGGTTTAAAGGGACAGTTCACTCAATGTCACTTTTCCACTGGTCTTGTGCATGAATTGGACTCAATCAGCCCCAGTGGTGCGGAGGCTAGTGCTACTTCAGAGGGCAGGAAAGGGGAAGGAGAGTGCTGCCCCAACAATAGAGCGCTGGAACACTTTTACTTTTGACGAGAAATGGAAAAGAGTTGATCATAGCGCTAAAAGAAGAAGCTCAGCTCTTCTACAATTTTCTCCAGCACGTGTGACCTTTTCTGGTGAAAAACAGAGTGGAGAGGAAGCAGAAATGCTCCCTCTGCCATGTGGCTGCAGACTGAGCTTTGAACTGGAATGAATTTAACAAACAAAAAATAAACAAACAAAAACCACTGAGAAACTATCATAATAGATTCCCTTTCTTGTCCGCCTCACTGAGTGTGACGCCACTCCTTTGCAAGTTTTTTTTTTTTTTTTAACCTCAGCGCTCACACGGGCAGTCAGTTGAATTGATGCGTAATGAAAGCTGTGGGGTGTCGCTCAGAGCAGAAGGAGGAAGAGGAGGAGGAGGAGGAGGAGACTGGAATGAAATAAACTGCCAGCACCAAACTGCAGCACTTCAAAAAAAAAAATCAGTCGAGGATGTCAGCTGAGGTGGGCTCCTTTCTACACGTGTCCGGCATTATTGGGGGTGATTTGAGCGCAGCGGCGAGCACTTTTAATCCGGTTGAGAAGCGGCGGCGTGCGCTCTCGCGCTGACTTCTCGTCAGCCCAGAGCTCTCCTCCTCTCCGCCGGCGCACAATGGCAGTGTTGTGGCAGCGCCGGCGCCGCCGCTGATGCCCCCTGAATGCCCACAGTGGCAGCGGAGGTTGAAAAGCGGCGAGCTCAAAGGACTCGCTGATCAAAGGAGCGTTTCATCTGCGAGTCCTGCCGCTGCCGCCGCGGCGAATGCCAGAGCCGCGTTATGACAGGGATCTGATGCTAAGAGACTGACAGCACAAGTCTTTGATGACCCCTGTGTACCATGCTGGGGAGGATAAACAGAGCGGGGGAAGTGCGGTGGGTGCACGAGTACAGTGATAGATACAGTTGCAGCCAGCCACACAGCCAAACAACAACAGTCGTCCACTCCACAGCCGCTGAGACTGAATTCCAGCAGATTTCCAGCGCAGTCAAACAGCGGCAGGCAGGGAGTCGCCGGAAGGCAGGACGAGGTGAGAAAAGGGAAGGAAATACTGCAAAGCCAAGTCTCACGGTGATTTTATATCATCAAAGTTAGAAAAGGCAAAAATCCTGGATCATCTATCGGCACGGCCGGTGTGTCAGAGGCTGACCATTAAGTCCAAACTACCAAAAAGACCACCTGTGCGCTTGAGAAGCTTCCTGCACGCTTGGAATGGCTGAAGGCATCATTACGGACACGGAGTCAATATGGGAGGCAGGAAGCGTAGGCGTTAGCTGGCCCGCTAGCCAGCGAGCTAGCTGGAAGCCAGGCGCCATCGTCAGGGTCCGGATGGTTCCCCCGCCCCGTGGCTTGGACCAGGCGGCTCAACGCTCAGGTTTTCGGGTCTATTCTGTTGGTCGTGACTGTGCACTTCTGCTCTGCAAACATCACTGTTGTGTGAAGCGCACAATGTGGAGAGCACGTATTGTGTGTGATTCACAGCAGCGCCGCAGCTTAAAGAACCACCGCCCGCCCACACTGCTGCGCTCACTCCTTCCTCAAATCTTCCACACTGACAGAATTGTATTGTTTTCTGCACACACACACACACACACACACACTGAGGCTGAGATTGTGGACGGGAGGTTGTTCTTTTTCCGGCTCTACGCTTCTTCACCAGCAATGCCTTGACTGAGAAACGAACCGTAGGAAGGAGTCTGCTGCCATTTGGCGGGAAGTCATAAATGCATGCAATTATTTTGTTTGATCTTTCTACGTCGGCAATCTTCAGGGTTCCTTGACTGAACAACAGGTGTGAGAAACAGCCAAATAAAAGTACTGGAAATTTCTTCTTTCTCTTCTGACGCATCATCGAGACCTTGGGCTACAATTTGTTTCTTTACATATACATATATATATATATATATATATATATATATAAATGTGGAGGCCTCTACAAGACGCAGTGGAAATAAAAACAGAAGTGAAGAGGCCAGGCTTGAAAAGAAGCAAAGCCCACACTTCACAGCACTCTGCCTCGACACAGCCGCTGCTGAATGCTCATGTTGCCTCTTTGTCTTTATTCATTTAGTGAAAAATGAAAAAAAAAAAATATTGCAAGAGCGAGGACATAATGTGGCAGTCAGCAATTACAACATGACAGAATTATTAGTAAAGACCAGATGCAACATTTCAGGGAAGAATTCCAAGAGGTTTGCGTCGATGATATGCACTGTGGGGGGGGGGGCATTGTCTCTCCCAGCAGGTGGTCCATCAGGGACCCCGAGGCAGGAAGGGTCAATAGGTCAACCACACTTAACCTTATTGGCTGTGATGGTTCCCAGGTGCAATAAAGACGGTTGTGGCATTCCTGCAGGGCAGCAGGGGACGCACGGAGGACCTGGTCCACTGGACCAGTGCATGATGGGAGGGGAGGAGCCAATCAGCTCTAGACGAAGGTCAGAGCTGCTCTCCGGGGGGGGAGATCATTTGTCCTCATTAGTTGTGTAAACACGCAGTGATTCGGGGGGAAATTTCACATCATCAATCACGGAGCCTCTAACTCCTCCAGATTGTTGTCTTTCTTCACTGGAACAAGTTGTGGCACCAAGTGTTTGTTTAGTGCTTATATAGGAGGCTTGGATCAACTAACGGCAAATAAAAACCATTCTTGAGTTCAACCTAAAGGACCACCTTGGGTTTTTCTTCCTACACCTGACACATTGTAACTGATTTCCCCAGAAATGTGAATGTTGTGATGATGAAAGGTGCAGCAGCAAAAGCATCTCAGTTATTGGCGACCCTCTGACTCCACCCTGAGCGCCCGAGTCTGCAAGCAAACACAAAAAATAAAGCCCCCGAGCCTCTCTCACTTTTGGGGAGGCGTCACACTGTTTGTGCAGCCAATAAGAGGCCTGCATTTGGGCTTAACTGCCCGTGAAACAGCGTTGTTAATCTTTGCCGCTTCAGCGACTGTGTCTTTTCAATCCACACCAGTGCACACTGGAAAAAGAAAACCTCATTACAAACTAACAAACACACCCAAAAAAAGATTATCTCCATGTTCAGCACCAATGACAAGTGGCGCGCACACACACGCAGGAAGTGCAGGCAGCAGTATCAGTTAGGGAAGGTCGAGGCCACGTCTGAACATCGACTAAAGACAGACAACGCAAAGAAAGCATTGAACCTTCTTTTCTATTAGCGCCGCATTAAAAGAGTGGCGGCGGTAGACGGCGTCAGGAGGCCAAACACACGGTGGGCCAGAGGCCATCAGCCACCCAGTCAGCCAGCCAGTCAGTCAGCCAGTCAGTCAGTCAGTCAGTCTGCAGCAGCAGCAATGAGTGCATTTACAGGAGTGAAATTGTTGTAATTGGCTTTTTTTCCAGCCTCATCACTGAGCGCCTCCCCGCCAGCCCAGTGCTTCTCCTCGGTGCAGTTTATGAGCTGGGCAGAGGCAGAAAAGTCTAATGCAGCCGGGAGGCCAAAATGAAGATGCCTGTCGTGTTTCAAATAGCAGGAAGGAAAAGTGGAAAGAGTGTCCAGGGAGAGGGAGCTGCTGCTGCTGCTGCTGCTGCTGCTGCTGCTGCTGCTGCTGCTGCTGCTGCTGCTGCTGCTGCTGCTGCTGCTCAGGCTTCAAACACCCGACTTCCTTCTCCAGACTCCTGACTGCAGGTTTTTCTGGGCACCTGAAACAAACTCGGTGTCTATTTTAAAGCGAACCCCCCCACCACCACCAACATTTCCAATCTAACAGTCTGAAGAACTCCCTAGAAGCACTCTGACCGAAGCTGGGAGCCCTAAACACCAACTAAAGGTTTTTTCAAAGGAGCTGCAAGGGGATTTCTTTTCTTTTCTTTTCTTTTCTTTTCTTTCTTTCTTTTTAAAAATCCTTGCCAGTGAAATGGGAGCTGTATCTGGAAGCTGATCCTGCAGTGTGGTGAGGTGGTGGTTCACCCTGGGTCTGATTCCAGGCTCTGGGGTTGCTGCATGTTCTCTCCACATATGCATGTACAAACACAGATCTGGAGCTCTGGAGCTCTGCTTCCAGTCACTCCTCTGAAGAGAACAAAACTCTCTGTACATCACATTTATATTTTCTATATCTATAAATCTATACACAGTTGAGACCACTATTTTTTTAGCCCCACTGGAATTACAGAACATTTTCTTAAAATGATTGCCCGTGTTTTCAGCATTGATAAAACCATCAAACATTCACCAGCGCTATTCAGAAGCTCTTGCTACATTTTGGAAGACGAGATAGATTTTTAGCCTTGCTTTATATTAAATTAGTAAAATATGTGCTGTTCCAAGATATTCGCCCCCATGATGGAGTGGTCAATAATATTACCTAACTTGTAAACTTTGATTTCAAAACACAACTAATGAACCAATCAGCTTTCAAACCACACCTGTGCAGTCCAATGGCTCTATTACGACACCACAGCATAAACAGACTCCAACCAACAGGGCGGTACTACTTTACTCATTTTCACTATTGACTATTAATGGCCAGCGGGTTCATCATTTTGGACGTATATAAATATCTTGACCAAACTCAGTGGACAATTTGTCTAATTTAATCTGGAAACAAATACACCATAAACACTTGTTGCCAAAGTTCATTTCCATGGAAAATCAAGACGTTGTCTAATTTCGTGAGGGGATCAGTTTGGCTTCAACTGTATCTTCTATATCTTCTGATATTGACTGTTGAACAAATCCCCCAAGTAGAGAGACTACCAGAACCCCAACCAGAGCCAGCGGGACAGCTAGCTTGTCTGGACAAGTGGGAGTTGGACAAGAGAAGAGAAGCTGCTGGTTGTTGTGGAAACACCAGAGCAGCGTCTCAGCCTAGAAGATGCATCACAGTGATCATCTGATCCAGCTGGATGACACTAGAACTCTCTCTCTCTCACACACTCTCTCTCTGCTCCTCTGGACTGCCCTCCATTTGTGTGTGTTGTTATTTCTTTAAGGCGGGCCTCTGAGAACCGCCTCCTGTGCCGCCAGTGACCCCAGACGCTGCGACACCAGCACTTCTGTAAGATCCTAACAGCTGTTTCCTGTGCTGCTTACTGCATAGACAGCTTGTTTCTCGTGCCAATGAGTGTTTGGGGCCATTTTGAGCCCCGCCCGCTCCCAGGCCTAATTTATCTGGACAGGCGAGCTGCGGCGGCAGACGAGTGGCCGTGGCCACTGAGCCTCAGCCAACCACGTCGCTTCAGCTCCCCAATTAATGACAATCAAATGTTAAGGTCCGTCCCGTCTCCACCTCTACTGCCCAGCAAGTAGGCCACTGGTCCAAATCCCTGAAGGATGCATTTGAAAAGGACATTATTCAAATAAGGAAATGCCTTGTTTTTTAAAGGCACCTCGAGGACTTGCATCCATTAAACTGCCATGAAAATGTGAACAAGGAGGAATTTCTTGTCACTGAAATTGCAAAAAAAAAAAAAAAGCTCATTACTGCAGTGTAATGGGCGGCTGGCGGTGCGGACCACCACCATCTTCAGAACTGAGCTCCGATCAGACGGTTCCGACCTGCACGCAGGGCAGCAGGTGTGCAGTGGGTTGTTTTGCAAAGCGGCGAGAGCTGTCAGCATGACGGATACCAGGCCTCGCTCTGCACCTTGATGTGATGAATGTACCGGCGAGTGGCCAAGTACGGCGCCGCTCAGGGGCTCCAGCAGCAGCTCTGACTTATTGACGGCTGGTCCGGCAACAGTGTGTCCCAGCTCAGCTTACCGCTGTTTGTTTCCCCTCTCGGCCGTAACTTAATCACTCAGCGCGGCCTTAAAACGTCTCAGTCTCTTACATCAGCCCGGATCCTGTTACGCCGATGTATTTTGAAAGATTAGCGCGGCTGCTATGGTTGCTTTTTTTTTTTTTTTTTGAGGGGTTGAACTGGAAAGTTTCCTGCAATTTTCAGGATTCCACCAACTCACTGAGTTTACGCGTAACATTAATCCTGGACTGAAGTGCTCCTTGTGTGTCAAAAGCACAAAAACAAAACCAAAAAAGTAACAGCGCAGCGCAGCGGCAGCCTGCTTTACTTGATCAGCTTGTCTTTTAACAGGAACGATGTGATTGTATTAAAAGCACAAACACTGCGCAGCTCTCTGCAGACGGATTTGTTTGATGAGGCTTGAATTCAAAAGTTTGGTTGTCAAAATCCTCCATCCAGCCAGCTGTCAAAGAAAAGTTTATTTCCTGGGAATATTGGTGTCCACAGATGGAACCTCAGACATTCACTGACTGTCAGTTTAATTTATGATGTAGGGGCAGCTGCAGGATTTGTCCACAGACGAGAGGCTAAACCCGTTTGGTCGGAGCGCCCCTGACTGATTAATATGCCGGCGGATGACAAGGGTAAGCAGAATGAACTTGTCTGTGATGGCAGTTCGCAGCCCCGGGACATGGAAGACATGGATAGCCTCGCCGCCCAAATACCCTTAATCCTCATCCCTTTAGATTAGGGGAACAATGCCGGCAACAGGAAAGGGCAAAGGGAAAAAAAGGAGAAAAAAACATGACGAGCGCTGACCTGACAGCGAGCGAAATGTGAAAATTGCTTTTACAGGCAAAGTACGCCTTCACTTAGGACACAGCCGACGTCAGCCGGTCAGTCTGCCTTTAATTCCCTCCTGTGCAATCCAACAAAGAGATTGTGTTAATGTGAAAGTGCCATTTGTGTGTTCATCTGCCACGTTCACCTCGTCTCGCTTCCAACCAGTGCCATTCAGCAGCCTCAGCAGCCTGTACGGCAGCGTCAGAGGCAGTTCCTGGGTGTCTTACGACAGAGCGGGGCCTTCAAGGTCACCTCAGAAACACGCCCCTTCATCAGAGGCGTGTTGGTCCGCCGTTACAAAAAGCTGCTGCAAGCCAGAACTCTTCACACCATTCGATTTAGTCGGAGCCCAATCTAATCCAGCCAGAAATGGCCCAGTGTGAATCCGGCACTTTCCATTCACTCTTCCGAAGTGGAATTCTGTCCCTTTATGCACGAGCACATTAGCAGAGAATGGCACACTGTTGTTATTGTGTGTAGTGGCAGAGCGAGAGCTAGCGAGAGGGGTGGGGGGGGGGGTGGGGGAGACAGGACAAGGCCGCCTCGCAGAGAGTAAGGGCACATAAAAGAACGTTGGCGCCCGAGAGCAGAGTTCATTGTGATGCTAAATAGGAAGCCGGAGAGATTCCCACTGTGTTTATCTGCCGGGGCAAAACTTATCACACCCGGTTACTTCAGCTCGCAGCCGCTCGCGGCGCACGCCTGTTTTCAAGAGCCACTGATCCAGCGCACGCCAAAGGTTACGCACATCAGCCCCGGCCTTGTTGTAAAATGCAAAACGTTGAATAAGAAATTAGAGGCGAGACTGCGGCGGGCAGATAAGGCGGCGACGACGATGAGTGCTCGTTGCATGCTTTTTTTTATTTCATTTTTCAGACTGGTATTCTTGTCAGGGTGCTTGGTGTGTTTTCCCCCCCTTCTTCCTCTCTCTCTCTCTCTCTCTCTCTCTCTCTCTCTCTCTCTCTCTCCTCTCTCTCTCTCTTCTTAGCTGTGCCGCTGTCGAGGCTTCTGTGTGTTGTGCTGAGGTTGAAGGACTCTTGTGTGAAGGAACGAGCCTCCCACCTCAATAAGCAATTCGATACACTGGGTTTAGCTGATTTCAGCCGCAGCACGCGCTCAGAAAAATACACACTTGAACCGAATCCGAGGACGAGATCCGACGTGAACTATGAAGAGGAACTCTGTGAACCTTCATCGCTTTAAAGCATCACCAAAAACCCACATATATTGGAATTGAACATATACATATTAGAGCCAGGGGAGGGAGGAATTCAGAGGCACTGCAACCTTCAGATCCTTTCAATCAGTGCTGAGGAATCTCAGAGTCATGAGGACGGCAAACGCCATTGAAAACAGGAGGATGTTGTTCATCTGTCTCAGGACAACTAAACATCGTCCAATGATTGACATCCAACATCATGTTTTTTCCCACCGCATCAAGATTTCACCTCTCTCCAGTGTGTGTGTGCGCGCGCGAGCGAGCTTAAAAGAGATTACACAGAACCGTGCCGTCATTTTCTTTGCTTTGCTTTTTAATCTTGTAATCCCCCATCAAACAAGTCCACCTTAATAGATGTTTGCGAGCTGGAGCGCAGTGTTCGGCTTCTATAAGTTGTTCAGCAAGCCCGATAAGGAGATAACAGGAGAAAATAGGAGGCTCTCTTAATAATAGATGAGCCTATTTGGGACAGTGTCCGCGCCAGCAGCCACAGGGGTTCGTGTCCTGCGACAATCCTTCCAAATTGGGCTTTAATTCTCCGCGTGAGCGCGCGCGCACCAACACACAGCGGCTTCATCAACTCTGGAGAGGAGCAACAATTCCAAACTCTCCGTCTGTCCAGAGAGAGTGTAAAAACAACGCTGGGGCAACTGGGCCGTAGGCAACCTGAGCTGAGGTGCCATGACCTACAGCACGTAGCACTGATAAAGAAGATTTGCCAAAACAGTGTCCTGTGAGGTCCTAATCAGTGATGATCATCACATTAATGATAACAGTTGTGTGCAGAAGAGACACTGAACTCCCACAGCACAATAACATCTTGGTTTTATCACACGAGTTGTTTAAAAGTCGCTGCAGCCACAGATTCTCGAGGCACTGTGGGAAATGTTTCCCAGAAGAAACAAGTGTGGCGGATCAGCGGACCAACTGAGCTGGGCGACAGTCGCAGCTGCGCTCGGGCACCCACGCAAATGTACTGGATGAAAAAGTTTCGGCGCGCAAACAACTTTTGCGAGGACTACAAAGAGAAACAAAAGGAGCTGCGAGGTGTTTATAGACTCTCTGCTCTTGGAGGGTGATTGAATGCACGGAAGATAAGCCCGGCGACATTAGATATCCCGGTGGGCTGAGGATGCGAGGTTAATCTCATTCCCCCTGCAATGATGCATCCGAAGTGACTCCCCCCTCCCCCCGCCCCTCCTCCTCGCCGGCAGTATCGTCTCGGCACACTCCTTGGCTTCCAAGGGCAAGGAAAGCGTCCATCAGAGCCAACGCATTGATTGCTTCCAGATTTGATTAAACTCCCGGCCGTACCCCAAATGTGTAAGACAATAGCATGGAGATAATCTCACCTTCCCTCCTCAGGTCAGAACTAATGCGGTTTAACGACGTGGCTGTGCACTCTCCCTGTGTAATACCTTGCCGGGAACATTTCCTCGTTAGCGCTAGGCTACTGTAGCGCCGGCATCATCAAGGCTTCAGCGCTCTCGCTTCCCCTTCATCGCTCGAGGAGAGTGAAAAAGGTGTTCTTGGAATTTCTATGTCTATATATCTGTATAGATATTTATATATCGAACGTGAAGACCCAAAATAGCCAATTTGGTAATTAAGATCTAATATTTAGAGAAGGGATGTTAAGGTAAACACTGCTAACAGGCCTGCGGTCTTTCATAGGTCATGTCCTCCCACCGGGCAGCTCCTCCGACTCTTAAGTAGGACGCCAGTCCATCCACGGCAGCCCATGGCAAACGTCTTTATTAGCGCCTCATTAGCAGCCTTCCTATACAAATTTATTCACTGCAGATGATAAAAACCAGGCTCCCGGGGTGGGAAACCACAGCCCGGTAAATCATTAATTGATGATCCGACACTGCTGCAGTATTTCTCTGAGCTGAATGTGAGCAGACTCAAACTAACAACCTTGCATGCCGCTGCAAACCACAGGGCTCTCTCTCCCTCCCTCTCTCTCTCTCTCTCTCTCTCTCCTTTTATTTTCCTGGTGGTGTAATGGAGTCCTGCAGGACTTTTTGTTTCTGGGCTTTAAATGACCTTGTCTTGGTTCCTTTCCTCCCCTTTGGCTGAACATATTTATTTTGCGGTGCCAGTCCAATAGTCGGGGAAACTACAGCGTTAAGGGGAGCAGGTAACACTGTAAATGAAGGGCTTTTTGTCTGGAAGGGTTGAACAAAGGGATTAGCTTGTCATCCGCCGCGTGCGGCAAGTCGGGCGGGGGGTCTGGAAGACACTTCCTCCTCGCCGTAGGAAAGTCATTTCTCTGACAGGATGGGTTCTCAAAGTGGGCGTGGGTTTTCTATTTCGGGGGACAGATCTTATTCCGATCTTATTCCGACATTAAATCAGAGATCCTGCTGAGGTGAGATGCCTGCTCTTCTGCTGACTCTTTCTCTTCCACCCTCTGCGTCTTTGCAACTCCACAGTTTTAGAGTTTTCCAGTCCATTCAGTCTGTCTGCTCGGCTCACTCCATTAACCCCCCCCCCCCCGCCCCCCCGCCTTCCGCCACCGCCGAATAATGATGTAGTTAACCTGAAATCGCTAGCGTGCCAGGACGGGGTGGAATCGGCGCGCATCAGCCCGCCACCGCCACCGCCACCGCCAATTGACTTGATTGTTATTAATTTTGACATTGCGTTCCAATTAAAGATAGCAAAACACTGATTTCATTTTCCTTTTTCTTCATTTTGTGGCGGGGAGATTAAGAGGGCATTGATCACACCTGAGTGACTCTGAGTGTGTGTGTCACTAATTAAAGACTCAGATTGCAATTAAGATAACGAGTCTGAGATTTCTCCAAATGGAGCCCAGAAACATATCTGTGTGTTTTAGTCTGTCGGTGGCGAGGACACAGGGATTCAGTGCTGGGTGGACGGCTGTGGTATCTCCCGCCATGCTGCGTGCAGGTAAACAGAGCAGCTGCTCTTACAACAAGTCGAAACAAACTGTTCCTTCACTTCCAAGTAACAAGTAACTGAGAGTGACATTGCTCGGCTAGGTGTGCCACTGTCTTTAAAGTTTCCTCGGTCTTTTCCTTGGCTGACAAGACTGATATTTCCGGAGGTGCGTATTGGTGCCGCGCAAGATTGCATGGAGTGAGTGGCTGCTCTCGCGGCTGACAAAAGGAAAAAGTGATTTGTTGAGAAGATTTGTCAGCATGGGCGGATGCTACGTCAAGGAGGCCGAGGAGGAGATGGCGGGATCAGGGACTCAGCAAGCAATCTGCTGTGGATGGAAAGTGGTGGGGTTTTGATGTTGTTGTTGTTGTGAGTTTCTATTGCGTTCCCGGCCGCAAAAACAAACAACGCCGTCGACCCTCAGCGGCTCAGCGGTTGAGACCAGACTCCATCTCCGTCTTTGTTGCTTGAAATAGCTCACAGGAAACAATGTGTGTGTGTGTGTGTGTGTGTGTAATTACACGCTTTTCCACGGATTTCCTCCCTGACGCACAGCCTGACCTGATTTCCTTAATGGCTGAAACCTCGAGTCCGCGGCACTGGTCCCGCAGACATTTCTGCGCTGTGACGTTGGCGGCAGAGTTAAAAAGGATCCAGCCCTAATTAAAAGAAATATCCTGATGCAACAGGGCATCCAGAGGAAGCAGCGCTGGGATGTTCCTTTGATTAAAAGCGGCGCTCTGTTTATTATTGGAACAGAGCGAGGTCTACCTCTGCGAGCACGGCCACTGATGCGCAGTGGCTTCACCTTCATCCGCGGCTGGCGCCTCGGTCATACATTATTCATCCACTTTGCCTTTACATCTATGAAACACAACTAATTAGATCCTAAATTAGGTGTGATTGTAATAAGAGAAAAATAGCTCATTCTACGAGATACAGCTGTTCCTTAATTTTGCCAATTACCTTTTTATTTATGCGCTGTCTTTGCCATTTAAGCAGATTTAACCACACAAAACCTCTACCTGAAAACAAACCCTGAGAATTTCTCAATTCAATTCCAATTACAGACAGGAACGTACCAGCCTGATTCTTAATCTTACAAGGCTCCGATCCCAATGATTTTAAGATGGTCATAATACGAACGGACCAATCTGCATCCTTTGAGGATAAAGAGGCGGGACACACTGTTTCCTTGCTAAAGGAGCCGTTTCGTCGGATTGGGCTGGCATTGGTCTGGCAGACAGATGGATCATCCAATCACCTTCCAATTCTCACAACCCTCTTTTCTCAAAGCTAACTGTTTCCATGCTGGCGCTAACTTTGCTAATGCCTCACACCTGTTTGTAAATCCATTCTGCTATCAGAGAGATAAAAACATCAGCTCACATGGAGAAATATGTGGGGAAACAGTGGCGGCAAAGGAAATGGTGACACAGCGGGAAGAAGAGATTCCTGGAGCAGCAGTTTGATTACTAATTGATTCGCTCCTGATAAACCAGGGGTATAGAAGTAGAAACGTAGCCTGCAGCCGTTGCCCAGAATAGAAACTAGTGTTGATTTTGTCATCAATGTAATTTGAAAGAATAGAACATGAAAAAACAGCATTTCCCATCAGCCCATTTGGAAAACTCTCATCGGCTGAAGGGCGACTTCACTCTGACTGCGTTCATTGAACCTGCGTCTCGAAGCTTTCTGCACGTTTTAAAGCTCCAAAATTAAAAAGAAAAACTTAAATCTGTTTATGGTTCTACATCCTTAAAAAAAAAAAAAAAAAAAATGTCAATGTGTATGATTAATACAATTTGAAGTTTATAACCACATTTCAATGTGTTGTGGGAAGAGCCTGTGGTGCTTTTTGTTCCCTTTTTATATATTTCCTAATTTCCCTCCCTCCTCCCCCTAGAAGTTCATAAAATACAGCTTCAAAAAAATTCAGTGGAAAAATAATAACTACAGCTCTTCCGTTTGAAAAAAAAAAGGTAATTAGCACTGCTGAATTAATCAAGAGATGGTGAAATTGCAATTATCCTTGTTCTTATTAAGTTACATTATTTTCTGGACCACCCCGGAAAATAATTTCTCTGCTGGATTCTTCTCGAACAACTCATTAGCAGAAATAGTGTGTACTTAAAACTTTTAAAGTAGTCACAATCTCAATTAGAAGGCCAAACCTTTTCATACTGAGACCGGTCCAACAGCACAGCTGCATTATTATTCCAAAAAACAACAAATCACTATGATTATTACTGCGGCAGAAGCTTCTCAGAGAAAATAAATGTTTTCTTGTTCTTTTTTCCACGGCTGGAGGATGAAAGATTGGCCAAAAGTGGCATGCTGAAGTGAATAAAGACATTTTGTGCAAGAAAGAGCTCATTAGGTAGTGCATTCATCAAGAAGGCCAGAGATTAATTCACTTCAGCTTGTTAATAAGGCTGGCATTTTGAAAACAGTGCTCAGTTTGCAGAGGTGATGTAAAGCTCGCCAGTGAAACGCTGCCTCTGCGATGCTGCACAAAAGCTGCACCTGATATTCAACAGACTGCGGATGTGGCGCCAGGCTTCGGCTTAGCTTAGCGCTTGGCGCCACATTTATTGATTCAATTATTTTTTGATCTATTTCTCTCATTCTGGACAGCCGAATGTGAGCCGATCCTGCTGGATTTTTTGCACCTCGAGTCCATCCTGTTTATTCCCTGGCAGGATGTTGTGGCTTCAGAACATGCGCTGTTTGCGGCCGCTTCCCCAACACGTGTACTCGCTGTGTACACACGGCTCAGCGTGCGCCCGACCAAACCTCGGCTCTCCCACTCGACTCTTCAGTCCATATTTAGTTTGAGGTTGTGGAGGAAATTCATTTTCACAAGCCCAGCAGACTGCAGCTGTCAGGCCCTGCCAATGGACATGGCTGGACCCTATTTTGCTAATTATCCGAAAAGCAAATTTTGCCTTCTTTCCGCCATAGCGGTGATGAAAGTTGCACCTTTTAATTTAAAGCAGAAATGGGGTTGGTTGATTCCCTGCAGGTGTATGAAAACATGCTGCAGCTCGTGTGAAGACATCAGGATTCATCAAGAGCGCCGGCTGCATTGTTACACGCTTACAACAAGAACGTAAACAACACGGAGAATCAATGCATCCAATTTGACGGCCGACGTTGGCGCCTGTTGCCGTCGCACCGCTAAGCGAGGAAAAGACGAGAGACATCTTTTTTACCTCCAAGGTTGGGTGGCGACACATTAGGATGCGGTTTGTCTCCAACAGGAGATGCAGTTTGCTGCATCTCAGTCGTGACACGCGCGGAAGCCTGAGACGCTGCTCGCATTATTGCAATTATTTTTATTTATTCATTTTTCTTTGCGCAGCTGTGATTTCAGGCTACACCGTCCAAATGAATTTAAGGCTCCCACTTTGATCTATAATGCAGTGTCATTTCTCCCGGGGCCTGCTGATGAGATCTTCGGCTTCATTTGGCTCAACTATGGAAATTATTTCTTTCTTTTTTTTTGTCTAAAGGGAAATGCCGTCTTACTAATAAAACCAGGAAGTGAGCTGATGCCCCAGCTCTCTGTGGAGAAGCAGAGCAAAGCAATGGAACCATCAAAGTGGCAGCGGATAATTATGAAATAAGTGGAATATTCCGATGCATGAGTTTAAAAAACATGTAGATATTCCTGCAGTCATCGGTTCCGAGCCTCGGCGGCGGACTGTTAATTAGAGTGAGCTCGGAGTCGGTGGCAGATTCATCAACAACACAGGGGTGGAAAATACTCTTTAGAATAATGCCATTACAGACTGCGGCTTGTCTGGTGACATGTGTAACAAGCTGCGTACACATGTTTTTTTGTGCATGTGAAAATGGGCAAATCTGCACAGATTCTGCAGAAGCAGCTTGTTAGGCTGCGTGAACTGGATGGCTGCCCCCTGCAGGGAGCAGGGGGACAGCGCGTGCACAGTTACTTCTGGCCGCACTCGTCGCCTGCTGAGGGAGCTTAGTTGGATCGTCCTTGTAAACATGCACTGACTTAAAGACGTCAAAATCAGGCAGCCAATGACCAAACGGTGGTCTAAACAAGTTAAATGGACGCGTTCTGGAATTCTGCGCCTGTGTGAGAGCAGCAGAAACACAATCGCAGCACGTCAGAGTGCTTGGTTTAGAAGTTAGCCAAAGCATTATACATATATATATATATATATATATATATATATATATAGGTAGGTAAGCAAACCTTTGCTTTGACAATCAAAAATGTATTTACAGCGAGCAATTAATCCTGTTTGATAAAGTAGAACAACAAATCTTAAATATTCATAAGGCATCAGCAACGCTGGTTTAACCTTGGCAAAGCTGACAGACAGCCGGTGCGGCATGATGCAACGTTGACACATTAACATTTAGGTCAGTTCCTCCGTCTGGCGAGCCTCACCTTTGGGTGCCAAAGGTTCTCTGGCGGCTTACTGAAGGCAGGCCGTGGCATTTTCACACCACAGGTTGGGGCTCGAACCGTCTCAGGGCAACGGGAGCATGTTGCATCAGGCTTTAGGTTGAGTTTATTTACTTGCTCTTTGGAAGCAAAGGCACTTTATTCATTGGCAACTACAGAGGCTAATCAACTCAGCAGCCTTCCTCAGTCAAGGAGGCTTAGGGTAGTAGTAGGGTAGTTTATAATCTCAGGTTATTCTGGACTATTGACCTTGTCTTGGAAAATCTAAGGAAAATGTGTCCTGTCCTCGACCTGGCAAACTTTGTATTCCTGCTGGCCTACTGCACACAACTGGCTCCAACATTTACAACCTGGGCTGCAGAACCTCTTTTAAATGCTAGGATGATGGCCAAAGACAGTGGCTGGAACAACGGCTTCTGTTACGGCACCAAATGAAGACGTGTGAAAGTCAGCCATGATGCGACAGTGTCTGAGCGCCGGTGGTGGCAGGAGCAGCTGCAGCTGTCACTCCACCTACAGATTAACGCCCGGTTAATGATATTTGATCATCGCGGCCACCTGCCGTGGGACTGGCTAGTAGTCTGGGACCACCTTGTACACGGAAGGTTCAGCGAGAGCCAAGCCAGCGTCTGGCGGGAGCTGCTTGAATGTCATTGGAGGCTGTCAACTTGGCCCCATCGCGTTCTGGAGACCATATACAAAAAACGGAGAAAGGTCAGTGGTCCCATGCCAACAGCAGCCAGTAGGGGCCCCGTCCACCACTGGCACGTCCTTCCCCTAGCATCCTTCAGCAAGTCGTAACTGAGTTTGCCCGGGCAGCAACATCTGCCGCAGCGACAACGGCAGAAAAACACAAACACTGCTGTGTTTCTCCGCCTCGCAGTGGCGTTCCCTGTACGTTGTTTACACCCCGGCGGCTTTCAAATATCGACTTCCAGGGACGTGTACACTGTGCTTTTATATTACCTTCTCCCACCCACAGCTTGTAATTCTTCAAGGTTCCAAGGTTCACACAAAAACAAAATTTGGAGCAATCAGAAACAATACCAGGCACTAAACGTCGCGTTCCTGCTGGGGCGATAAGGAGAAGAAAAAAAAATACGTTGATGTGGCCGCAAGGAAACAGAGGTCTCCAATTCAAAATATTTTCAAGTTGAGCAAACATCGTTTTATCAATCTTTTGAAAGCCTACTATTTTAGCTCAAGGCCACCCTTTATATCCGACCCCAAATCACCCACTTCTCCAGCCATGGCGGTGTGGAGTGCAGCCTTGTGTTTTCACTCAGTTGAGGGTTTTTTGTCGCAGAGATTTGACGGTATCTGTGACTCCGAGTGCAGCGAATGATGGACAACACTTCTCAGTCACTCTCTGGCCCATACAACACCTCTTTGCTAAAGCTCAGAATTTGCACAAGCATAAAGAACGGTTCCTATCTTATGAGTGTGTTTTTTGTTTTCAATTTATTTATACTCGCTTCTGGTGATCAAAGGACATTTGAGTTTTTGTCTGCCTCCCTAGAAATTTCGCCTGGTGCCTCGTCACAACTTGTTTTGTTTGTCTTGCACTGTAACTTAATTGCCACTGGTGGAAACAGATGTCTCAACACCTTTCATTATGAAAGGCCAGGCTGCAAGATCCAAGGATTCCGCTCCGCAGGCAACCTCAGCGGAACGTGAATTTCAATGCGCGTGCTTACCGAGAGATTCGTTCCGTAAAATTAGTAGCGAAGCGTTGGAAAGTAAACATAAAAACAACACACAAAGAGCTTCTTCACTTTCTTCCTTTGTTTCTTTCTTTCTTTCCAGCTTGGTCAACAACTCGGTGGACGTCCTCACATCCTGCAGCATAATAAGGCACTGTTTTGTTTTGCCATATTGTGTTTCATAATATATTTTTGCCGCCGTGGGACGCGAGGACTCTGTGAAGTTGCTCAATGCTCACGCTGAGTGTGTTGCACATACAGGCGGTATAATTATTTAGAAGGCATACAAAGGAATGGATGCAGTGTTTTTCCCTGCTCGGCGCATGTGTTCCTTTGAGCTGGTAAAGAAAAGAGTTTAATCTTCACAAAAAGGCGCAGCCAGATAACGTTGACGTAGGCTCGGCACCAGATGGAGAAAGAGTCATGAGGTTCAGCCACAGTCTTTGCATATCACAGCGGTAATGTGTAGCAAAGTCTGAAATTGCTTGTTGTTTGGCACTGACATAAGCACAACAAGATGCTTTAAATACCAAGCGGTGTTCAGAAAAGACAAAAAAAAAAAAAAGAATGCTTTTTTTTTTTTGTCTTCAAGATTTTTAATTAAGAAAAAAAGCAGCTCCTCCCTGGGAGCAGTGGATCATCTCAATTACAGCGACTGGAAACCCTCTCGCTTTGCAGCGCAGCAGACTTGGCCTCGTGATGAAACGGAGACGGGACTCTCTGGCTACCTTTCCCCGTTCAATTTATTATCAGGTTTGTTTCCATTTTTTTTTCTTTTTTTACCATTGGCTTAATTAGTGTTTCCTCTCCAGCTATGACAATTCATTAAAAACAATAAAAAGAATCCAGACGCGTTAATGGAAAGCAAAGCCGAGGGTCTGTGTCGGAGAGGTGACAAGGCTTAACGCGGATGAATTTCAGCAAAAAACAAAAAACAAAAACAAAACAAAAACGCACCCAGCAAAGCGTGAGAGCAAATTAAGAGCAGCAGCCTGTCTGTCTAATTTACCTGAGGTCAACGGCACCGCAAGGTTTAGGGCTATTATTCCTGCCAGCCAGGATATTAGGCATCCTGTCATTGGTGAAAACAAGCAGAACTCACACGAAAAATTTTACTTCGCCACCACCCCTCCATGGGTTAGCCACTCACCATGACTCACCGCCACTGGAGCTCCACCCACTCAGGTAAAATACCTACACTGGCTTGATTGTTTGTTTGTTGTTTACTTTAAGCAACCAGGAAAAACTGCCTTGGTCCTTCAGTGCAGTGGCTGGGCTCTGGTGCTACTCATTCTGCACACCTTGCAGGGTTGCCTGCCTCGTTTGCAGGGCCCTGCTCGCACACCTCCTCCCTCTTCTACACCTCCTCCTTTTGGTGGTTTACTGTCAAAAACAAGCCATCTGGGTTAGGCCTTTATCAGCCCTGCACTCAGCACTGTCACAGATAAATCCCCCTGGCTCTTTCACCACGCTGCTTATCACTTACTGCGCCCGTGATGCCGTCGTGGCAGAAAAAAATGTGGCAGGGAGCAGATGAATTTCGTCTGCAGCAGGAGCCGCAGCTGCCCGATACGGTGGAATTTATTCATTCATTATTTATTTATTTTTTAAAATTCACCTCAGCCATAAGCTTCTTTAAAACCCACCAGCAATTAAAAGTTGCCAAGTGGAGAGCTGCCATTTTTCCAGCCCCCACCCCCACCTTCTCATTTAGCATATGTTGGTGGTAAGGCAAGACATAAATGCCCTGATGGATGAAAAACATAAACTTGCAGTCAGAAATGTATTACAAATCCCAGATGCTACTTTTAACATCTTTCAAGGAGCCACACGATGCAAATTTGCAATATTCTCTGAAAATAATCTATCAGCCGCAGGTGTGCTACCAGTTGATCTGAGGGAAAGATTGGCAAACATGTCGCAGGTCTAATCAAGCCTTTCAGCAGAGGCTAAGAAGAGGGCTGCAAGAAGAGGGCTGCAAGAAGAGGGCTGCAAGAAGAGGGCTGAATAAGGTTGTTTTTTTTTCATTTTTCTTTGATGATTGACCATACGAGGCTACCACGCTCCAGTCCATGATATAAAGTCAAGCAAGTGAATACATGTAAAGGACTTTTGTGTTGCCTTGTGTGCAGTGATCTGCCTTTGTCTGATTAAAGGAAAGGTCATGAAGCCCCATTAAAGTTAATTTTACATTTTTCACTTTGGTCCAGACAGCAGTATTTCATATTAAAAATAGACTGGAAGGAAATATTAAACCGACAGGTGTGTTCCTGACCTCCCTCCAATTCTAAAATCTATTTTTTTAAAATAGCACAGACTTTTATTGCACCACAATGGGCAATTAGCCAAGTACTTAAGGCAGTTACGGCTGCAGGGACTCGGCTCTCCTCAGAGCGAGCCCTCCAGTGTGCCAGTAAAGTAAGTTGGCTGTGTAATATCACCAGTCTGGTGCCACATCAGGAGAAGAAAGACTAAATATTATTTGCCCCGGTGACGGAAATGGACAAAAGTTTGCTCCATCGAATATTGTGTGAGAGAGTAACGTGTGTGTACAGACCAGCCTTTAATGGGCGGCTAAGAGCTTGTTGTTAAAGTGCTGCTAGCGCAGACACTGTCAGTAAAGCAGCAAACAGCCGTCTGAGAAAACATGCGGTTGTTTTAAACGCTCTTTAACCTTCACCAGGAAGAACACGAGGACCTTTCCACTTTTGCCTCGACCTACTTGCAGCTTTCCAACACTCCCCTCGACTGTATCTCACTCTGGCAGCAACAGCCAAGGCGCCTCGCCACCGCGTCTCCCATGCTTCACGGCGTTCATTTCTCATTTTGTATGAGGCTATCGGTCTCCGTGACAATCACGTTGCCATCCATGTGTGTAATAGTTGTTTTGGACATCATTTCAGGAAATGGAGGTTAGCGCGCCCCGACTGTGAGCGCTGATACGCGGTCCGACTTGTCAAAAATCCATACATATATTAGCCTTGGGAGCGGCGGCTGCAGATTTGAGGTGTCAGAGTAAAAGTGAAACAATCCCGTGGTCGGAGTTGCTGGCTTAACGCGTCTGGGCGTTTTGCGACCACTCGCACGTCCTTCCCCACTGCTTTCCTCTTGGCTTTGTGTCTTCCCACGTCTTCCCCTAAACAACGCCTTTGCCGGAGTGTGTCCTTAACAGAGTGACACAATATGGCGGGATGATTTGAGGGCAGGGGGGCCGCGGACGGTGCTGATAAATGGCGCCGGTGTCTCGGCCTTCCTGCTCGCTCCCAAGGCCGGGTCCCTGCCGGCGGAAGCAGAGGGGTCAATCCTGGCAGCAGGAACAAAGTGGACTTGACAAGTGTGAAAGATTTAGTGCCGGGCATTTAGAGTGATCATCTTTTCCCCTTTGTCAGCAGGCAGGAGAAAATTTCTCCGCCCTCGACGTGTCCTTGGTCCGGGTTTGACGGCACGCAGCCTGGCGCAGCGGCGGGAAGATGGAGAGGAGCTCCACTCTCCTGCGCTGCGCTGCGCTGCGATGAGCAGGCCGGTCGGCAGGCTGCCCTCTTAATGACCGACTGGGATGATCACTGCCGCGCTAAGCCTCTGCCTTTTTTTTTACTTAGTGGTATGTAAGAGAAGCAGGAAGTGATACGGCTCCAGAGGGAAGGCTGGGCTTTAATCTACGGCTGGTTATCAATCTAAAAACCATTTCTGTCCGCTGGAAAGAAATTAGCTTCTGTTGTCAGTATGTCATCCCCCTCTCCTCTACACTTCTTCCATTTCTTTCACCGCGCTCCCCGCGACTCCTCTCTTCATATGATACGGCTTCATTTTCCTAAAGAGCAGCAAATGTTACACTCCAGTGAAACTTGGAGGCCTCTTAAATCCCAGAGACTGAGCCTCGCACATTCTCGTAAACTATTAAATTAAATATTAGGGCCCTCTTGTGCGAATTGGGTTTTTAATATTCCTTTATATTCAGCAAATGGATTTAAAAATTAAATAAAAAAAAGAGGAAGGTAAGATTAACACTTGAATGATGGCGAGAATCCTCTGCGACTGCCGTTTTATAATTAGGTCATTAGTGCACGTGTGACTGTGGGTAATCCTGCATGGTGACACGTGCTGGGCCACAGAGCCGCTGCACTCCGGAGACGTAGGTCTTTCGCAGCGTCTCTCCCGGACAGTGGCAATAAAACAACAATAAGCCATAAATCCACTTGCTGCTGCGTGTCTCGGTGTGATGGATTCGGGCGAGGTGGCTGAATGTTGAGCAGTCTGTCTGGGAGAGCCCCACAGGTGCAGCCGGCCGCCGTTTTTCCAACTAGATACCAATTCCCCCAGCACGGCACGTGCAACAACTTACTGCGGTCGCGAGGAAAACTTTTCTTTTAGTCTTTCCGAGTCGAGACGAGTTACATTGTGCCTCTTTTGTGCACTTCAATTTTGTGTTTGCCTTTTAAAACAAATGGACACAGTGGACACGAGACCAGCGTCCAGTAAGCTGTCCAGTAAGCTCCATATCTGTGCCTCTTAGCTACAAACATCTGCGAATCAATCTGAAAATTGACTTTTTCCCGCATGTTAAAAAAGATATGAATTAGAAGAAAAAAAATATTGTTGTTATAAGACGTAATCAGACATGCTTGGAAACTGACTTGCTGTGTAAAGTAATGACTGTGTGCTGAGGTTAAGAAAACAAACATACTGACTTGTGCTACCCACCATACACACAAAGCTTAAGCTTCAGTGCACACAATACTTTTTTCCCTGACTTTGTCATTGCTTGCATTGAAATACAAGTGGGATACACTTCCTGCAAATCGCACATGCCCTGAAGCACAGAGCAGGTCGAATAACACAATTTCTGCCTGATTCCGTGTCTCCATTGTGGCCAAACTCACCGACTAATGCTGCAATTCCATCCCTTGTTGCTACGCTGTGGGGGAAGAGGGGAAAAAAGAGCCAAGACCAGGCTGCAAGTCTTGAAAAATTAGGTGACAAAAGAGCAACAGGAAGTAAGTCACATCTGGAAGCACAAGGTCTGATTGCTGTGATTAATGTCTTTTCATTAGCGGCAGCAGATTCCCTTTTTATTTCTTGCTGCAGGTGTCCAGTTATTCCTGTGATGGATTGGATTCAGTCGTCACTCCAACGTGGCATCGCTGACTCGCTAACGGGAACAACAAATCCAATGATTTATGCGTGCATGGAACAGGGCACGATTAGGGAGCAGGACTGAGTGCGTGGGGACATTTTCATATTTTACGCCGTTTAGTAAAAGGGTGAAAAATCCTTGAAAAATGAGGGGAGTGAATTTGTGCTTTGGAATTCAACAACAAGAAACTCATTGCGCCTGTGAAAAGGAGCCAGCACTCAGGGTGTCTGTGACCCAGCAACAAGAAAGGCCCCTCGTGATGAGGCTAAAAGGTTAAAAGGCATGTTGCCACGAGCGTAGCGTGCTCACCAAGGACGGCCGCAGCCCCCCCAGCCCCCCCCCGCTCCCAGACTGTCTGGCACAGGCGTCAGGAAGAGCCGAGGAGAAATCCTTCTCCTCCTCCTCGCCAAAGTCAAAGCCGGCAGCAAGGAGGCCTTGATTGACGGAGACCTTTTTATGGGGGCCCCAGGCTACAAAGTGCACTTTGCCTACGTCCACGGCAGGCTTGTATAGTAGGTGGCCTCGACGCTCCTTGCATGCCGAGGTCAACGCTGATGAATATGGCTTGATGGAACAGTACAGAGTAGCAGCGTATAGAGCCACTCTTTGCAGCGGATGACAGAATGGGGGGAGCGTTTGTGCAGTTTAACAGATCAATATGTCCACGGACTGCTGGAGTAAACGCTGAACAGAACCGTCCCTCCCTAGAGCGGCCACTGTTTAAATCCCAGGTTAATGCATCAACCTGCTCTTCTGTAGGACAACACTGATGCTCCTCTTTGTCCTTTACGTCAGATGCACGACACTGTTTAAACGTCCTTCCTCCCTCCATCACTCCGCCCTCTCTCTCCTCTCATATCAGCCAATGTCTCTCTCAAACCATTCAAACGCTGTTTCCTTTGGGGAAAACCACTCGCCGACACAGCTGAAAACGCCATAATCGACATGACAGGTGCAAAAGCATGACACATGCAGCAACGGTAACCAAGGGACGACAGTCAGGAAGGGGCGGGGTCAGCTGCTTTTGGAACCCGAGTATCGAGTTCAATGAAGACACGCAGCAGCCAGCTTGGCTTTGTTCCAGGCCAGTGCTTCCTGCGTGCCGCCACCGCGACCTTGACTCTGTGTCTATTTACGATGTATAATTTCAAATTATTGGAGTGAATAATACCGTATCGAGAGAGGGGGACACGCGGCGAGGAGATGGCTGTATATTTCCGCATGTGGGCAAATTGAATTCCCCTCGGGGATCAATAAAGAGCTATAGTTAAATGGCAGCCCAGGCTACATTTCATTTGCTATTTGCGCTTGATGAGCCACATCGCAGAAACAGAAACAAACAGGCGGACGGGGCCATCAAATGATGAAAATTGATCTGGATTTTCCAGCGTTGGCGAATGCCAAGCGATCGAGCCGCAGCCGTTTTCCCGTTTCAGTTCAAGTGTCGTGGCCGTAAACACGCTCTCGCAGCGCTGGCAAAGCACTCCACCTCCGCCCCGCCTGTGACTTTTAACAGCACCCAAGACCCAGGAGGAAAGGGCAAGAGGAAAATACCACCTTTCAAATGAATGTTCTCCATTACCTGAAGAGAACTGGCGGTGCTGGTTTTAAGGGTATCACTCCAGCTAGATGGAACGACGGATCGTTATTTGGCAGCGAGTCACAGAGTGGAATAGGAAAAGGGAAGCTTTGTCTTTCCCTATTTCCTCGCAAGTCTTATTCATAGTATTTCCCTCATACCATCAATTTCTTCGCAACAGAGTGGGAAACCACATAAGAGAGACTTCCTCTAATGACCTCTTCAAGCTCCCGGGTTGAACCCAGGGAATATCAGATGCTGCTGATGCAGGGCTCCGATCCTCCAGCTCTGCTCAAAGGAAGAAGCCGCAGCTTCCGGGAAACAACACATCCAGGTGAGTGAAAGCACAGCGGGAGGAAGTTGGCCCTAAAACCAAATACAATAAGCTGTTGTGCATGTAGCCGTATTGTTGCCACTCAAAAGACATCAGTGGGTATATTTACTCTCCAGATTGGAATCGACAAGTGAGAGTTTAAAAAAGCCCGAAAAAGGATAAATGGAAGCGAGAAGTGGCTTATTCCGACAGAGCAAGCAGCAGCACTTCAAACCGCATGAGAAATGTGGAAAGTGGAAGGGGGTAGAAAAAAAGAAAGAAGAAAAGATCATTATAAATATGGGGAAACGTTATAAACCAGCCTCAAAAGGAATTTTTATGAGTCTGGGTTTTCTAATAAAAATCAGCTGGAGATTGAAAAATAAGGGCGCTCTCTGCGTGCAAGCTGCCGGGGAGCCACTCAGCACTGCATCTTGAATTCCTATAGCGGAGTGAGAGCATTGTCTTTGAAAGGCGCTTCAACCTTTTCAAACAGGCGCACCATGAAACGGAGGAGTGAGAACGGGGATAAAAGAGCGCCCATAATGGTGAGGAAGCCAAAATGGCCTGGAAGCTGCCAGCGGCGTCTCAGTTTTTTTTTTTGTGCAGGGCCTCGTTCAAACCAAACAGACAATGGCCCATTAAAACGCTGACATGTTTACAGCCCAGGCGCCACGTACGAATGATGCAGGGGGACGCAGGCGCGCCTGGCGTTTCCCAGCCGTGTGACAAGTTGCCGGCGGCGCTGTAATAGAGCGGGAAGGCGCGGATTCAGCAGGAATCAGGGACTATGACAAGTGGACGAGGGCGGCGGTAAATGGCTCCATAAGTCTCTGCTGTCACCGACGTACGTGCAATCCATCACGGGCCGTGATCGCTACCCGGCACGGCACTCGGGTCAAACCCAGGCGGCCTGTCCCTTTAAAAGGGAACGGCGGGGGCTGGGAGTGGGGTGGGGGAGGCTCGGTGGGGGCACCGGAGGCCCGGTACCTGCTTAAAGGTGATGTAAACAGGCGCTGATGGATGAAGGTCTCCCATCCATCCGTCATCCTTCCACTCTGAAGGGCCTTAATCTTCCGCAAACACAATCCTGCCTCCGTCGGCCTCTGCTGTCTTGTCTCTCAAGTCCTTAAATTCCCTTCCTATTGGGAGCGTGCTCCTGCGGCGGGCAGCAGCCGCCGCCACCGCTCGCCGGACGAAACAGAGTGACACCGTCTGGAGGCTAAAGAAAGAGTGATGGAGAGAGGAGTCCTGAGCCACGGCGCGTGTTTCCCCGGCGCAGCAACAAGCGCTCATTATTTATTACGGCCCCACCGTGAATAATGCGAGGCCAAACAATTGTTGACAAGCCATTAAGTGATAGCGTCCCCGACTGTTTAGGGCTCTTCGGCCCGCTGGCTGTGTCTGCACACCTCCTCTTCCTCCTCCTCCTCCTCCTCCTCCTCCTCTTCCTCCTCCTCGTCCTCTTGGTTTGATACGGCCGAGAGGGAATGCAAAGGGTGTGAAAGCAGAATTAGGCCAGGCGTCGGTTGGGACATTAAAAAAAATTGGCTGGCATATTCCACGTGTCTCTTCACGCTCTTGTGTCTCCTTTTTGACTTTGATACCAAATATTATTTAGCTCTTTGGCTCCGTGTCAGTCGCTCCTCGTTGTCCTTGCCATTAACGCCGGCGCTGCCAAGCTGCTGCCTCAGCTAAATAACAGAAGACTTCGGGGGGCCTGATGGGAAGTTGTTTTTTTTCTCTCTCGAAATGGCAGCCAAGCAGACGTCAGTGCTTCCTGCTTTGCCAGAGCAGCAGACAGCGCGCTTGCACTCGACTGGGTGAGCTTAAATATGCGCGTTAAAAACGAGACGCATACACAACACACCAAGTTGGCTTGATTTCCTGCAACAACTACCAGTGAATCAGATGAATTCTGATCCAGTGAAAATAAAACATTGTGACATTTTCAATCCATTTGGTACTCTGACACACGGGGAAACATTGTAGTACACAAAATCTAACCCAATTTCCTTCACTTGGAGCAAGCCGATGACATTTGATCAGCCACACATTTGCAACAAGGTTGCGAGGGATGAAACTGTCAGTGTTGCCCTCCAAGGAACCTAAATTATGAATATCCTGCGCAAACAACTCTGTGCAGTCTTTTTTTCTGCACTCCACTAACTGCTCGAGTTGAGCAGCCAGTGCAAGATGTGCTTCTACCACAGACGGTGGGGGACAAGATCCAAACGTGTTCAACTCCAAACAGCTTTTGGTTTCAGACAGAATTGAGCGGCTGAACTTTGAATCAGCCTGTGATGTGTGACTGTTGCCTCCCGACAAAGAAATTTGTCTATTCAACCCCCCCCCCCCACCTTTTGTCTCAGGAGTTTGTGACCCACATGGAAAGCAAATGGAAACGCACTCACTTCTTACTTTGAGCCGCTGCACTGCACTTCAGCCCTAATGCTTCTGAAACAGCTTTGGCCAGTAGGACTTTGACAAAATCCCCACTGGGTGGAGAAATTGCCTGAGGAGTTGCGGTGGGAGGGCTTTCTCTGGCAGGTGTTGTCATCACCGAGGAGGAGAGACAAAGCGTCTCACGGACGTATTTATTGGCTGTGAAGTGATGCCGGTGTTTCTGCTCTATGATCTGTCGGATATTCTTCCAAACTGTGATTCAAAATGACTGATATTATTGTCCTTGTGCCTTGTTCGTGTCTCTCCACTCTCTCCCTGCGAGAGATAAAGAGGAACCCCACACAATGTGCCATTCCTGCGAGTGTTAACTCTGTGGAGGAGAAGCAGCATAAAAATTTGATGCGCGTGGTCAGATGTCTCCGAAGCCTGATTATTACTGTTGCACTGGCCAGGTGCAACCTCGCCTGACTACAGCTTTTAGAAATATTGAAGTATTCAGAGAGATGTGGCCTCAGTCTGAGCCGACACAAAGGAAACGTAATGCTTCTTCCACAAGAACTAAAAATAAATACTCCAGCAATGTCTCCAAGACGGAATAGAACTTAGGCTCAGGATTAATGATAAATTCCAATCTCATAATTTAATTGTAGATAGTGCATAATGACTATAAAGTTGCTTTAAATGAGGGGCGGTGAGGTGTGTATCTTCCACTTTGACTATAAGCATCCAATACATTGTTTTGTCTTGAGTATCAGCACTCACAGAAGTCAGGGGGAGTTGTGATGTCGAGAAATGGCAACCGATATCACGCTAGCCAGCCAGGTGGAACAAAAAGCAGCACCATGTTCAATACTAACAGCAGCCAAGCGAGAACACAAGACCAAATAAAAAGTGGGGAAGGCTTGGCTCACCACGGGTTAAGTGGCCGGCTGCTAATCTGAGCCGATCTTAAGCTGAGCTCTTTGGGGCCCTGGGAGCGTCTCAGAACCACCTGGTTCTTCTCCTTTATCCTTGAACCCATCTTACACCAAAACCCTCTCAGGTCCCCCAGTGTGGCCGGCCATTAATCATCCATTAATCTCCATCTTTATCCGCTCCCACCTGGTTGAGCGGCGGCGCCCCGGAACACAGCACGTCCTCTCCACGTTCTTTCCATTGTGTATTTTTTTTTTTTTGTCATTTTAAAATATCCTAATTATCACTTCTCCACATCCTCATGTTGTCCTCACGTGGGAAGGGAGTGATGGCAATATCACACACTAGCAGGATTCCTCCTGCGGAAGTGGAGTTGCCTGCCGCTGCGCAGCCAAACCAAGGGTGAAATCTGAGGGAACGGCACCATGCCGGAGCTGCGCCACCCACCCACCGGCCTCGCAGTTGACAACAGGTCCTGGCAATCTGAGCAAAACAAACACTAATAATAAACACGGCACCCGGTGTGACGGTTAGCAGCTCTTTTAGCTGTCAGGGAAATCTATTTTCCTCCCCCGCCCGCCCGCCCGCAGGATGTTTGATGACAAACTAATGGCTGACAGTAAAGTGTCTGCGGTGGGCGACATAAATATACCCCCACGCTCGCAGAAAGGAAGATCTTCTCTGAGACAAAAACCTCCAAAATGTCCGTGGAAAAATAGTTTGACAATGGTTCGAGTGGCTTTTAAATGTAATTTTCTCCCAAGAAAGGGTGGCGGGGACGTTTCATACAGGGCACTTTTGATTGAAAGCAAGTAAATCTATTACCAGCAATTTCCCCGTCAGGGCCGGGCAACAAAATTTAAGACGAGACGTTCAAAATTCGTGACGAGAAGTCTGGGTCGCTAGAGCAAATAATTTGGATGTTTTGGACGAAGGGTTTAGATCGATAGATAGATAGATAGATAGTTCAGCAAACACAAACACCAAACCAGCGGTGCACAGGGCTGGAAGCACACCGGAATGACATCGTCATCGCCTTCTGCTGAGCCACTTTCTTCCCTCTTCTTTTTGTTTTTCTTTATCCTGCCAGTTACAGTTATTTTTGATTTGACAAGACACAAGATGGACACGTTCCAGAATGAAAGTGTTAACGTGTAATTACACAGGCTTTACACCATGAGGCTCTTTCATCTTCCTCGGTTACTCATCTCGGCTGATTTAGTTTTGTTTTTTGAGTGATTGGAGGAACTGGAACTTTTCCAACAAGTCGTGGCAACATGAGAGCCTGATTTCACTCTGACAGTCAGGAGTGGCTGACTTCCCCCCACTGGAGGTCATCATAATTCACTGGCAAAGTCAATACCGCTGCGTTGTCAAAACAAGAGGCGCCTTGACCGGCGTTCACCCGTCCTGCTGAGAGCCTTGCATCCTGGTTTATTTTTTTATTTTTTTGGGCCGGGCGGTGGCAATTTTTCGATCACAGCACAAGTCCCCTCTCCTCTCCAGATGGCAGGGATATTACCTGGGAAGGTCAGAAGCCCATCAGTCTGGATGATAACCTCATTTATGTGTGTATGATGGTAATCCAGGGGACGTGTCCTCGTGTCACGCCTTGTGCGGCGCAAACAAAACTCAGCGGTGCTGCGTCGCTGCTTTCTAGTCTGTTTGGAGACATGGGCTTCTCTTTACCCAGTAGAAAAAGTGTTTTTTTAATATTTTCCTTCAAATATCTTTTTGTATGTGAAAAGGCCATACAGTTCTGCTAAAAGCAGCAACATATCCGTACTAATCTGTTTAACGGCAGCTCTTGTTTAGACATCCTGGTACCCTCTTCTTCCTCTTCTTCCTTCTTCACCTCCTCGTAGCTCCTCCCCCTCTCCATCCATGAAGGAAGCCAGCTGATTGGTTTCAGAGCATATCGAAATTTTGAGAGGCTGAGCTAAATATCTCTTTGGTGGCATTACAGGTACAGTGCACTTGTTAACCAGCGAGACGGTATCACAGCCAGACAAAAACACTATCCCTCTAAACCAGACATCACTTCTTGCCTTCAAAGCAGTTTTTTCTTCTTCTTCTTTTTTTGCTCCCGCAGCGATTTGCGGGGCTAAAAATCCTATCTTCTCCACTTAAGCCAGTGCTCCTAAAGGAATCACTCACACCTCTACCTGCTCATGGAGCCACTGGGTCACGGTGCTGCTCAAGGACAGTTTAACGTCAAACCAACCGCCTAACCCCCGCCAGCTAGACCGTCTTATCCCCCGCACCCCTCCTCCGCCCCCAAGCACTTCCTCAAAGTCACAGGGAAAAATCATCCCAAAGTTTTTTTTCAAAAAAAGGAAAAAGCCTGGCCACTGGAGTGTGAATCCTACAGTTCCTGACAAAGACAAACCAAGTGCTCCGTCAAGGAGGCCTGGGAAGAAAAGGTGCACTGCGGCCAGGGTGGACCTTGTGGAATATGGGACGAGTCTCCTCGTAGAGACCTCAGGATTTGTCTCATTTGAATGCACACCAGGCCAAGGAGGAACACCTTATCGAGGAGATGTGAGCCGGCCCAGATAAATTTGCCGGATCCGGCTGCAACGAGCTGATAAGGCCCCTAAATGATATAGTTGCTATGCGCCTGCTGTAATTAAAAAGAGTCGCTCAGGTTCCAGGCGGCCGCCGCCGTCGCTGCAGGCGTCTCATCTTTGTTTTGAAAATGTTGCGAGCGGCGGGTCCAATGTTGCACCATTGGGCTTTCCGGTAACCACGGTAACAAATGGGCAGATTGATTACTACACCGATGCACGCTCCGGCACGCTCCACCGCCCATCACTTTGCCAAGGCAGCAGCAGCTGACATCATCAGCATTCAGCCCGCCTCTTCCACTTCCTGTCGCTCGTCACAGTGGGAGCCACCGGGAGGCGTAGCGCCGAACCTTTTCTCCCTCATGGGGACCCGCTGGTTCCCCTGACACCTGTCTCCCCCAGGTCGACCCCGGTCACGCTGCAGATCACGCTGCCATGCCTCCCAGCTTGAATCTGCTGCCCATCGTCGGACATTGACGGGCAGGTTGACATTTTTTTTTTTTTTTTTTTTTTTTTTTTGAAATTTGGAAACAAAAGGAAGTCTTCCAGAGGGAGGAGCAAAGAGTATAGCCAGTTAAGATAATATTTATTGGAACAGGGTCTGGTCACTTTCACGGTCTGCTTGACTATTGATTGTCAAAGCCCTTTAGCTGAGAGGAATTCACTTAATGGAATTCTTTTTTTATTTTAAAGGAATAAATAGACGTTGCCTTTTTTCCCTCTCTCCAAACATTGACTTGGAAAAGGCCGGTAACCACGGGGTGAGATGGGAGAGAAAAAGTCACATCCAATAGCAGCCACGCGACAACGGCGCGGCAGGACAAATCGATAGCCATCACCTACCGCCGCGCACAAGCTCTGCTCTTTATTTTTCTTTTCTTGTCAGTGGCAGCACGCTGAGGACGGTGCAGATTTGTGTAATTTTCTTTGAGAGGACACAGAGTAACTAAAAGGGCGCAGCCGCCCAGCCGCCCAGCCATTCAGCCATTCAGACTTCACTGCAAACTTCCAAAACAATCCTCAGCAACAAACTTTTACTTTTTGTGCACATGACAACTCAAAATACAAAACAGACTGCTCATCTTCCCGAGTGAGTTATATGTATTAAAGGGACACTGCATGAGACGATGATAAACCCTGTGAAAAACATAGAATATAAGTAAGGCATAACTACAATCATATAATATCATATCTGTTATGGATTGCTTAAAACAAACCATGTTCTGAATATTTAATATAGAGTGTTGCTTGTCTTGTCTTGTCTGTGTTGCTCAGTGTTTCGACTGAGGCCCTGCAAGGACAAACAGCACTGTCCCCCTTGTCACAAGCAGATCCGCTGTATGAAAATGAAATGTTGCTATTCCCATCCAGACCCAGCGCGCCGCAACACCTCCCTCCATTCTTGCCCAGCGTCCGTCGGTCTGAGAAACGCAGCGTCTGGCCTCTGCACACGGAACCCGAACCCCCTCTGCCGTCCTGCTTTATCTCCACAATGCTCAACCTCAGCCGCCCCTCAGATACGCCGCCTTCTAATCCTGTCCATCCTGGTCCCCTTCCAGAGAGAATCTCAGCGTTACTCCAAAAAATTCTGGCTATTTTTCTGACCTTGTTTGAACTGCAAGCGCTGTGTTTACTTCCTCCCCTTCTATGCTCCCCAGTTTCAGGAAGGGCCAGCCAGTGGGCAACAGGCCAAGTCCACAACACCTTATAGAGAAAAGCTCTTATAATTTAATGCACATGACACATTATCACCTATTATAACACCTTATAAAGATGATATAAAAGGAGAATGCTCATTAAAGACACAAACAGACTGAGCGTTGTTTCCAAGAGGACAGTAAGAGATGGACAAACCAGTGGACAAACCAGCCGACCCTTCAGCCAATCAGGTTGGCACATCTGTCACCTGCAGCTCAGTCACGCGCTCTCACTCTTCCCAGCTACTCAGGCGTGAACTTCCTTTCCCTTCTTTCTTTTTCCTGCTGATGAAGCGAAAACTGGATGCGCAGGCTCGTCCCACACAGCCAGCTGTGAAAGTGACTCCGTGTTTTACATCCTAACAGCGCCCGACCCATCCACCCTCAACCCTCTCGGTGCCGTTTTTTCATTTTTTATTTCTTAACTTGAGAACGCTGGAGTGCAGACGTCTGCGTTTTCCGCTGTCTTGAATGCATATCTTTAAAATTGACCTGGCTAGCTCTTTTTCCAATGCCACCATGTAATAAAGTGATTTTCTGTACATTTAAAAATGTCCCGTTTTGAACCACACACAGTTTAAGTTTAAGTTAAAACACATTTAAATCACATTTCTTTCAAGTCGAATGCCTTTGCACAAAGTCTGCGTGTGCAACGTTGCCAAACTTCCCATTTTGCGGACCATAATCTGATACACAATACTATCAGCATAAAATGCAGATTGGCCTATTTTTGTATCATTTTAGCAGCACAAAAAGTATTTTTTCATATCTCCACGTATTTTTGCAAAAGCCATCACAAAATAAATAAAAATAAAATGGTTAAACCGTCAAGACATTTCCTGCCTAAATGGGAGCGTGAGCTGATTTATTTTGTGGCGAGGTGCTTCAGCCGTACTAATTAACAGGAAATTAACTGGAGTTGCGACTTGCCTGGCGACCGTCTCCCTATCTGCCGCCGCTCCCCCGGTAATGATGTCCTCTGCATCTCGGCAACTGGGAACATTTCCCCGGCCATTCATCAACGTCCTCTCCTCTCTGCGTGTTCTGTCACACCGCCGCTGGGACGTGAGCCGTACCAGGACTTGGGCCGGCGGCGCCGGAGTGCCACTTGTCTCCCGGCACCGCTATAAGGTCGCCCCGGGTGAGAAATGACACTCCATTTGTTTCCCATCATGCAACCTGCAGGATGATTAACACGGCCGTGCGCAGTGACCCGTGATGTGTCTCTCCGCTGCTGGTCGAGACGTCTCGCCAATCCAGGAGCCTCTGATAAACTCCCGGAGCTATTTTTCTTTCCGCTTCACTCACAGCCGACAGGGTTGGATTTTGGAAAAGAAACTCCCTTGGAACAATTTGTCCAGGCTTCCGTGTGGTCAGATTGACTCTGTTTGCAAGTGACGCAGGCGGCGGAAACCTTAACGTGTGACGCTGCATTATTCTCCTCCCTTTGACACCTTCAGGTCCAACAGAGAAGATTCCCACAACGATTCCCTCACACCAACTGAGAGGTGTGATGGAGAGAGAGGAGACTAAATTGAATTCATGTATTTAAAGAAACAAAGTGGGGTTGAAACCACATGCAGTGCAACGACACAAGCACAGGGGAGCCCTTCTGCTTTTAGCTGCCCAAGTAGAAACGCGACGAGGTGTGAAATGTGCTCTGGTGGGTCTACTGGGAGGGTAAACTGGGAAGACGAGTGCGCGGAGAGTCAGAGCCGAGGGTCTTCCTGCCTGCAAGGAGAAGATACGGACGGGACTGGCGTTGGAGGCCAGCGGACGGAAAAAAGTATTTGCCCGCACAAAAGCGAAATAAATAGATGACAGAAAAGCAACGCCACCCCAAAATCCATCCCAAAATAGAACCCCCTTCACATGAAAGGAGAGCTGACGTGACAAAACCCCGATGGAGCGAGCGGCGTGCAGTTTGCGAATGCGTGCGCTGAGGGAGCGGAGGAAAATAGCTGCCTGTGTGTCACACGCCAAACCCAAAGCATCTCCTTGAACGCACGTCTGACGCCGGAACAGAAGCGATCGGCGCTCATCAGCCGAGCGTCTTGGCTTTATGCTGCTCTTTGAAAAGCCGTGGGAGTCGCAACTTTTGATGCCTGCCTTTGACTCCAAATAACCGTGATCTCAGTTTTGACTGCAGCATCCCGAAGAAAAACATCAACTTTTGCAAAAGTGGCGCTCAGGACGGCGGTGACGTCTGTTAATGTGTGTGTGTGTGTGTGTGTGTGTGTGTGTGTGTGTCGCTGGACAGAAAGTGTGAAAATCTGGAGAAGAGAAAAGCTGCCAACAAACAGACTCGGCACTGGTGCAGTTTCAAATTTAGAAAACTCATTTGGTTTGGTTTGTCCTCTTATGGTTTCCATAGAAACATGGCAGAGCCACATGCATCCTCTTCTTGTATATCGCTGCTTCTCAAAACATAATCCCATCTTATTTTCATCGGATTGCTCTGCAATCACAAAAACTCGTATTTACCACTTCCTTCATATCTAGGAGAAGGCCGACGGAAAAACAAACATTGTTTCCCGTTTGAGCGACGGCTAAAACCGTGACCTTAGCTCCGCCTCTTTCTTATCAAAAGACCCTTCATGGTCTTATGGCACTCCTGCGGGCGAATCCAACCAGAAGCTTTTTGAGACAGATCGCAGAGAATTCAGACGTGGAATCCCGGCAACCCGGCTGCCTGGCGAGGTTAACAGTTTTCACTGCGGTGCTGAAAAAACCTGGCGCGTGGCCGCGACCCCTATCAACCCAGTCTGCCACCGACTGCTGAGGGAAGGAAGAAAAGGAGAGAAAATGAAGAAGGTGTCTGGCCGTGAAAGAAAAGTTAGCGGCGCTCAGAGGGTTCAAAGGTGTCAGATTAGAGTTACACAAGCAGATTAGAAAGAGAAAACAAACTGGCGGTAGCGGCAGAGTCTCGCTCCTCTGAACTGGGAAGCGTCGGAGTGTGGCGAAGGGGGAAATACAAGACATGAGAGAGCAACAGCCTAATTTAAATTGCGCTCCGTTTTAGAGGTACAATGGAGGAGAGAGAGGCCACAGAGGATTCGCTCATCAAACAATCCGGGGGAGCGTCTCGGCGGGCGGAGAAAAAAGGAATAATAATTGTGTACACTGCGAAGGTCTCAGATTTGTCATCACAGAACGGAGGAACAGAGGGAGGAATAATAAGGCAGGGATTTCTGCCGTTATTTAAAGATGCTTCTAATCATTAGTCGGCTGTGCGGCGCGGCCAGCGACGCCGCTGAGGCCTCCCCCTGTGCGGGAAACGCGATCAAAGAGGATTAAGGTGAAATAAGTTAGCGCGTTCTCCGAGGCCGGGGAAAAGTGACGGCGCTCGCTGCAAAACTCGGAGGTGTCGGCCGCCTCCTCTGGGAGCTTTGCAGACAGGATAACCATGGCGGATTTGTCAGCGTGCAATTTAATTTCCAAGCAAATAATCCAAGGGTGCGTGATTGCTGTGAGAGATCCCCATCAAATCCAACCAGCGCTCACAGCTTTTTGCTGTTGTTATTGTGAATTTGTGTGTTTTGTTTTTTTTGTTGTTGTGGCAGAGTAGTTGTCCACCCCCCCCCCCTCCCGACAAATGTACTTAAATAAATAAAAAAGTCCCAACTCGCATCTAGCGCCAGCATCTAGCTATTTATAGATTGAGCAGGGCTCTGGTACAAGCTGTTTGATACAAGTCTTCCTGCCGCTGGTGACAAAAGTAGCATCATGGTAGGTCTTTCTCTCGTCACAGACCAGGAGCAGGCAGGCCTGACAACCAGCAGAACAGAAGTCTTCAGCTGCCCAACCTAATGTTATCACGCAATTAATTCAAATAATTCAGATTGCCACACAGGCGTCTCCAATTTGTTGATTTGTCCATTTTCAAATGAAAAGCTCGTCCAACCGACACGTCTGACTGCCAAGTCCGTGCCCGCCTCTGCAAAATGTGTACGGCAGTGGAAGCCGGGGACACCTTGTTGAGGACGAGAAGAGAGATGAGGCAAACATGGTTCTGAGACAGCAAAAATTCCAAATGAATCCAAGACTGGCCAGGTGGGTTGATGTAGAAATCAACTGACGCTCAGCTGCTACGCTCCAGATGCCCTCGCACTTGCCAGAGATGGCGCTCACTCCTTTTTTTTTTCCTCCCGCTGGCAGTCTGTCCGGCCCCCTCTCACACACACACACACACACACACACACACACACACCATCCCCCAGATTGTGATGATGGCCACTTCTTCTTCTTCTTCTTCTTCTTCTTCTTCTTCTTCTTCGTCTTCTTCTTCTTCGTCTTCTTCCAAGCCAGTTTCCACACGTCCCCCAAATACATTCAGGACGTTGCTGCTGCGCGTCCTTTTAAAGTTCACCTTGTAAATGCAACCCACCACTGTTATTACCATCTCTGTTTTGCAGCTAGATGGTATAGAAAGCTTAGGACTCCATAATGTGGTTTAACTTGTGTCCTCCATGTCTGCTGTGCTGGGGAGGGGACAAAACAAACTGTCTCGTGGAGCAAAGAGTAATAATTTTGCTTTGCGATGTGTGTCAGCTGGCTCCTGCTGCCTTTTGATAATACACGGTGCAGACGGTGCGCCAGCACCATAAGTAAGATATTGATCCTGTAATATATCCCGAGTGCTTCCTTCTTCCTTACTGGAGTCCGAGCAGTGGACTCTGAAAAATGCCACCAGACCTGGCACGGCGCAGATTGGAATGGATCTCTTTTAATATTAGCCCCTAATAACGGCTCTTTGCTCCAAATGGCCATTTACCCTCGCCGCAGAGAAGTCCACTCCCATTTGACGGGACATTTAGAACGGCTTCGCCGGGGGCGCAAAGTGTGCGCAAAGTTTGCCGAAATTGAACTTTGCAGTGGGAAATGAGGAGATCTTCAGAAAAGGCAGCACAAAACAAGATTTTTTCCAGATGATTTCAAGTATCCTCTGCCGTCCTGGTTATCAATAAACAGGATGTTATGTTTCCTGCTCTGCCATTAGTCAGACTGTTCTATTTTAAACCTGGGACAATATTGGGTTTTGTATGATAGATGAGACACTGCGAGAGCAACCCACAGTGGCTAATGGAGCCAAAGGGTTCTTTAAGGAGCTCCAGTATCTCTCAGGGGTTTCTCCCTCTCTGTTTATGGCCATGAATTATAGTCTGTCCTCCGTAGATTAGGGAAGGTTAGCAGGGTTAGCAGGGTTGCTAATGTCTCCAGACCCTGAATGGTGCCTCCTCCACCCACCACTGGATTTGGACAAAGGGTTTTGGCTAATAGAGAATCATGCCATGGTATACCCATGATAAACCAGTGTGTAGCGCTGTTTCATACTAATGTGACAGTGAGGGCCAAGCTGCTGCCGCTATAAACAGCCACACAAGAATCCTCTCAAGCCAAAGACGTCATCTCCAAAGACTCCTTCCAATGTTTGGTTGGACTTTTAGAGACCCTGAACCCCATGCAATGTTCTCCTAAACCAGTCTGACTTCCATCTTGAGGGCTTTTGGTTGCAGACGTGCCAGATTCTCCTTCAGCAGTTTCTCCCAAAGTGGTGATTAAAGCTGCAAGGCCTTGTGTGGAGCGAGACGGCTCAAAAGCACGTGGAATAAGCTAAAGAGTCATCCGGATCTCTGGTTTTATGGATTTCGCCTCATTTTCCTCAATCGGTCCGGACTCGAGTCTCATGACGGCGAGCGGCGCTAAGTGAGGCTATTTAAGTATTAATTAAAGCAGAGTGCTATAAAGAATTAGCCTTCTGCCCTGGCGTCAGTGGACGCAGTCCCGCTTCGCTAATTGTCACCTGATGACAGCAATCAGAATCATTTCCCAACAGCTGCTGCTTAAATATCAATTCTGCAGAACACCCATGCAGCCAAATTGTGATATCTGCTGCCTGAATTGGGAACTCGCTTCCACCGTGCCAGCAGCTGGCGCACAAAGAAGGAAATGTTTGCACCGCGTCCCGGCGGAGCTGAACTCCGAGTCTGCCGTTTCCAGAATTACTTGTACCACTGGGTTAAAGCAAGGACGGGGAGCGGGGGGGGGTTTACTGCCGGGCTAATCTGAATGATGGCGAGGCTGAGTCACGGCGGGCCGTCGACTGGCTGGCTCGCCGATGTGAATCAGCTCCAGGGAGTTTTTCCGCTGGCGGCCGCAGAAAAACAAACAATATTTGTGTCATGAACTCCCGTGGCTCTGAGAAGGAAATTCAAATAAAAACAATAACACAGTGTTTATCAAGACGTTTCCTCCCTGCTCTCTCACAAACAGCTGACAGAAAAAAAACAGCAGAGACATCGCGACATGAATAATTAAGCAGCGAGATAGCTGTTTAGAAAGCCGCCACGTGACTCGGAATCAAACGTTGGTGCCCTTCAACGATCCTCGGCGGGGGGGAATGTAAGTCAGCGCGTTCGCCTGGTTTTTTTGCTTATTTTCCAAAAGCCGGGATGTTTCTAGTCTGCGACGTTCTTTCAAAATGCAGCCTTAGTCCATGAACAGCTGTTCAGAAACATCAATAAACTGTCAAGAAATAAAAAAAGGAGCAGCCTCGACCGGCGAATGAAAGGAGTTGTCACCCACCAAGACCAAGAAGAAGAACAGCAACAACAAAAAAAAAAAAAAAAGTCACCCGTCTGGGAAGCAACACCAGCTCCAATGAAGTGTCTGGCAATTATATTGCACATGTCAGCGTCGGCAGATAGATGAGCAACGCAGTGCTGGGATGTGTAACGCCGCGGCCATTGATTGGAACGAGCGTTTGCAAAATGTAATTGCCTCTTTGATTCCGATCATTGATCCCAGTCAAGCTTGAGAAAACCGCACACAATGTGTATTTTCATGCCGGTGGCGGCGGCGTCTGAGAAAATGCATTTCATTAGGGCCAGATTCCCGTGTCGGAGTGGAGCAGCGGCGCCGTATGGATTGACACCGTCGCTGACGACCACCTGCAGAGGAGGAGGAGCCGCCGCTGGTGCCCGCCGTCGTCCTTCCTCCTCGCTGTTAATTCTCACAATGGAATGAAATAAAGCCCTAATTTCACACTTCTCAGTGTGCGACTTAAGAATTCATTAGAGAAAGGTGGCCGAGTGGCCCGACCTCGCTGCCATGGCCCACATTTTCCCCCGCACTGGAGGCAGTCAGCCGACAAATACATCAGCGGCCAGTCAGAGACATTAGCTGCCAATGATATTTGTAATGCGACACTTCTGAGGGAGAGATTTCTCATTTTCCAGCCAGCCTAGCGCCACCAAGGAGGACAGAAATGGTAAACAGAGGCTCCTGAGGATAATTTGACCTCCAAAAATAAAAAGTCCTCCCACAGCCTGACAATACAAATATAGCTGTATCTCATCACAAAGTTGCTGCCTCCCAGTTGGACGTCTTGTGTGGAATTCAATCCTGAGGCAATGTTGGGAGAGAGGATCAGCTGCCAACTTCCAAAGCTGGCTGCGCCTTGAGAGTCTTGTTGTCTCGCTCGCAGCTGCATTTTGCAGAATAAACTCGCCGGTTTCTGCCGCACATTCACATCTTTATTTTCCGCAACACTTAATTGTCCGAGAGCCAAAGCTCGTCAGAACTTTTCCCATTAAGAACACGAGCGGCAGGAATCCCACGAGCATTTGGGTAATAAAACCAGCAGCCTGCACCGTCCGTAGTTCCTCCTCCAGACACCTGGCATTTGATGACTTAACAGTCATCAAAGGCCAGGGGAGGGTGAAAGCCGACCAGGTGGGGATCAGAATTTTTCATGGCATAATAACTGCAGGTACCTCCGCTGTGGGAGAATGTTAATTTGTCAATAAAGTCTTGACGCTCGGCAGTTCAGCGAACCCATAATGGATTCTTTACCAAGCTTATCAAGGATGTCCTTTGAAGAGCGCTACCGCCTGAGGCATTCTCTTTCAATGAGGAGGACCTCCCCTCCATGTACGCACAGACACACACACACACACACACACACACACACCTTTTATCTTATTCTCTTGGCGTCTAGCGGGCAAAAGTGCAGCCCCAACCAGCGACTCAGCACATTTCCCAACATAAGCAATTATTAGCGCACTGCCCCAGGATGACTCGGCACCGTCTGTCACCACCACATATCAAACAAAGTGTCGGCGCGGCGCGTCTTTGTCAACAAGCAAAGCGTTAATCTCCTGGTGACATCCACTTGGATCAGCAAACAGGAAAAAAAGCAGAATAAAGGAAGAACATCTCCCTGCGCAAAGTCAAGAAAATAAGCCTTTCATTTGTTTCCTGCCTAGAAACGCTGATTATTAATCAGCCTCAGTGTGAATTTGATTCCATGTGTGTGTGTGTGTGTGTTTATAATCCTAACAAGTTATGCAAATAAAAATAAAGTTTGACTTGATTTTAATGAGCACGCAACAAAAGGTCCAGAGCTAATTAACGGAATTGCGTCTCTTTGAAAAACGGGGAATGCTGACCCCCCTCCGCCCCTCCTCCCCACCGCCCAATATGAAAAACAAAGCCGGGAACGCTGGAATATTCATTATTCAAACAAATTTATGGAACAGCATGAGGGTTTTGTGTGACCGCGTGTCTCGCGGGAGAAGGAGGCAGATTGTAAAGTGGAAATATATAGATATATAAAATATATATATATATATAGTTTAAGCTTCAAAGCAAAATAAGGTATATTGTATTAATTCATGCCGCATGCCTGCAGGGAATTGGAGGAAGTAAAGAGGCGTTATGTGCTTATATTGGCTCCATCGCTGCCGTCGCTAATTTCCATTTTTAAAGTGAAAAAGACAAAGTGCAAAAAAGACAAAAACGGTTGAAGAGCGTAATAATAGGAGGAAAATAAAGCAGATGCGGAGATCAAGGGGGATTCCGTTTATCCCACCGCACTGCCTTTGTGTTGCTCTTTTTTAATGAGTTCAGTTGCCATCCAGGGTGCCGTCACCACCGCGACTTCACGGGATGCACGGCGGCGGCAGAGCGCCGCGGTCGCTACGCCGCTGCAACAGGGGGCGGAAGAATGGATGCAAGGACACGGGCATGAGAAGAACCACTAGTGCGGCAAAGGAGGACGATGGAAACAAAGGTGAGAGCGGCGTCTTGTCGTTAATAGCAACAATTACGCTTAAAGGAGCAAATTAGTCGTCACCGTTCAGCGCTAGGTCTCAGTCACACAGATCAAGTCACCCTGATTGCAACAAGTTTCCCCTGCCACATTTTCAAACAGCAACGCTAATTCCTTGAAACATGACGCCTGATGCCACTGGCGTCAGCGGCTTATTGTCTTGGAGATGGGCCGGGAGTGTGCGTCGCACCTTCCACGTCTGGCACTTTTCTTTTCTTTTTTTCCACCGGAGATGCGACTCGGCGCCATCTGGGACTTTAACAATCAGACAAGGAAAATAAAGGCTGAAAAATGTTTGGGCTATTGTGAAGCAGATGTGTTCCGTATTGTTCGGCTGAGTCAAAGTTGTTGCCGACATGGCAACACTGTCGAGAGATCAGCAACCCCCCGCCCCCGACACACACACACCAACCCTCACCTCGCTTCCTGAATCGCACCAGCACCAAAACCACGTCCAGAACTCTTTAAATTCTGTCACCAAGAGATGAGACTGAAAACTTGATTGATTGGGAATGAAACCATAAAAATGTTTGTTGCACAAAGCCATTTTTTCCCACTTAGTGATTGGTGATCCATTTAAAAAGAAAATGATTTGAAAAAAAAAAGAAATAGCCGATCACTATCTCTATGAGTGGTTTCACTCTGTGGTTGCATCTCAATAAAAAGTCCAGCGTCGCTGCTCAGTCCTGAATTAATGAAGCCAAAACAAGCAACTCCTCAGAAGTTTTCTTCTGCACATTTCTCAACTCAATGCCTCTCATTTATCCGTCCTATGCGCCTTACACACGCACGTATTCACACATTTACTGAGAACTTATTCATTCATCATCAGTATGAACCTGTCCCTCCCGCAGTGCAGTGGATTCTTTTCCCGGCTGCCGTCCAACTGCTGATGGGCAAAGGAAATGTTTTTATTCTCTCTAATCTGAGCCGCATGTGATCACATATTTGATGAGAGAGCCAATTTTTCTTTTTTTCCCCGGCAAATGCTTTAAGTGAAGAGCCGTCGCAGCCAACTGATCAGAGGAACATGCTGTGGGTGGACTGGAAGCGGCCGTTGCAAGAGAGAAACGTTCTGCATTCTTCTTGTTTTTGACGTGGACTGTCTGCTAAGCTTTGTTTACCCTCTCAATGCGCAGAGGAGTTTGCTGATCTCCATCCTTCCCACACCATCTGGCCATCCTCTGATTCTCTCCCGGCTTGCAAGAGCTTCTTCTCCTACTCCGCTCTGCGGCCCGTCCCCGCTGCCAGAGCTCTTTCATTTATTCATTAATTTAGTTATTACACATTTGCATGTGATATCAAAGCACAGATCAGTGGCTTGCTGATGAGCCAGTGTTTTACTTGAAAACAGAAGTGTTTTGTTCCTTCGGGCCGGCGGCAGAAGAACAAGAAGCCAGCGGCTCCTTTTGGTTCGCCGATGACTCGGTGCTGTCGAGTATCTGCGCCATCGTTTTGCATGTAGTCGTTAGAGAACTTCAATGTTAATGCAAGTCTGACCTGGACTAACCGCATTTTACTGGAGTCCCCTTGGAGCCATTGCCAGGACAGGGGTGATGCTGAGACCTTTAGATGAACTGGCCATGGAGATTGACATGTTTGACGGACATGTATGAACTGCAAGTGCTTGTTGTTCACTATTTTATAGATATGTATATATGTGTGTGCCTGTTTGACTGCTGCAGGTTGCGTGACAGCACCGTGTCTGACAACCTGGGTTGTAAATAGCTTTGCAGACTCGTGTGACTCTGCAGGAGACACAAGCTGCATGTGTAGAAACCTTGTTTTAGGGGAACTAATTAGAATACAAATGCAATTTTCGCGGCAGCAGGGCTGCTAATGTGCGTCACCTGCACTGCTTAAATATGCACTGAAACATTTCGGGCATTGTCACCCTCATCCTTCTTCATTCCCCATTCTTCCTCAGCAGAGTGGTGCCATACATCAGCGTTACACAGCTGATGAATAGAGCACATTTAACTCCCTGTCTTGTCTCTGACTCGGAGAGAACGGCGCAGAAAAATGGCAGCATTGCATAACGCGTTGAGCCACGGCTGGAATTACTTTGTTTACTGCGAAGTGAACGTCCTCTGAAAGGGGAAGAAAGAACCTCCAAAGTCAAACTGTTGACCCACGTGCCAAAATGCTCTGGATTAACTTTGCTTCCAATTTATATGTCTTTTTGCAACCCTAAAAACACGCCTGACACTGACTTGACACGTGCAGATCTTCAAATTGACCAACGGCATGCACGGCGCTAAATAGCAGCTTTGTACTTCAGTGATGCAACACTAAGTCTGTGTTGCTGCAGGACCTCCGACTGCTGCCTGCGTTGCACCAAACATGGACAACAAAGTCATGGCTCCCACCTCAGCAGACTCGGCATGCTTGCGCTCCCAGCTCTGGACCTCTGGATATTGCCTCCACACTACCTCCCACAGTCAGCGCCACGAGCAATATCGGCCCTTGAAAAGATCTATTTCTTCCTCTTTTTCTTGTGAGGAGGATTCGACACGACTGCCCTTTTTTGGCAATATTTGTTCTTATCTCGTTGGTATTTAGACTCGCCAAAGAGCTTTAGAGGAAAATGTTAAACAGGAAACTCAAATATGTATAAAGCGTTGCTTGTCAGCATGCATTTTTCTTCCCCTTTGGTTCTTCTGAGGACGTTTGGCAGAAAGGACAAAGCTCGTGTTGCTCTGTGATTCTATTGCTGCCAAGGGAATATAAAAAGGAAAAAAAAAAAACTTGATCTGCCAATGTGTTAATCTGCCTCCCAAACATTACTACTTTCTAAGAGGTGTGTTTGGATAAATGGACGGTTACACACAGTGGGTAAATACGAGTCTAAATAAAGGGCTGTTAAATTAACCAGAAGCTCTCAGACTCAGGCAATTACCAGGGAATTAAATACGGCCTCCTGGCGTCATGTAAAAAGAAACCGAATACCTGCATTTATTTTCATCTCAGATCTGAACTCTGCTCGGATTGATTTAAGTGGTAAGTCTGACCGACAAGTCAACCCCGTTGTAAACCCATCTGTCCTCTACAACGTATGAACAGAACAGCAATAAATCATGGCGCTGTTGGTGTACACACTGCAGACTCTAAAAGCAAGAGGCACAAAGGAGCCGGGCACCAGGCATCAGGGCATCAACGCATTTGCAAAGTTACAACATTCAGGCAAAAAAACCTCCTTGCATTTATATTTGTGCAAAAAACAAAACACACATCTTGACAAACACCCGGATTTGAGAGAAGAATAAAGGTCTGTGTGTGTCGGCTGAATAGCCTTGGTTAAAACTGGCGTGGCAGAGAGTGAAAAAGACTTTCTTTGTTGTTTTTTGCCAAACAAGACACAAGTGATAATAATTAGGGCTGCAACACTGAATAGATAAAATTGATTATTACAAGTGTTGCCAAGGATTGTGTTGCTTGTGTTGGAAATCAATGTTGTGTTATGTTTTTGTTATCTGAATCATTAAGAAAAATTAATTTAAAAAAAATAATAGATTGGTTGATCAATTATTAAAATAGTTGTTAGTTGCAGCCCTTTGCAAAGCAAAGATGGAGCATTTGTGCAAATAGAGAGTGTGTGTGTGTGTGTGTGTGTGTGTGTGTGTTGTTGTTGATGATGATGAAAAAAGTAGTTTATCAACAAAATCAAAAGCAAAAATTTCGAAACATAAACCAACGCCCATAAACCAAACAAGCCTAAAACATGTGGAAACTCCTCCAATAGGAAACTTTCCTACCTGACACCTGTCAGGCTGCGTCTGATCGGTGGTCCACCAGTCTCTGCACGGTTGTCTGAAGACCTCGGGGTGTCCGCCTCTGTTAACTTCAGGCGCAAATGCCTCAAGACGCTCCTGTGTCAGTCTGGTCTCTGCAAACTTGAGCGTAGACCAGGTCCTCTCACAGGCTGCCTGCCTGCCTGGAAGACACAGCATCAGCAGGAAGTTGGTGGCTAGTCCTGCACACAGCACCTGTACCCGTCACCTCCTCATCCTCCTCACCTGCATGACTGGGTTTATATGGTCCCTCCGCATCACCTCCACTCCAGACTCAACCAGACAGCTAATGATGACAACAACACTAAGTTAGAAAAGTCGTCTACAACAAGCAGTGGCCCCATTAGACCACACACTTTACATTTTTATTCATATGTTTGTATTTTAAATTTAAATCTTAAACTGCTTATATTTTTTTCTATTTTATTTTGTTATTTAATGATTCACATATATTTTCTTTCGTACTTGTTTAAGATGTCTGTGTGCTGCTGTAATGCGGGAAATGTCCCCACTGTCAGACTAATTAAGGAATATCGCATCTTATCGCGTTCTTGGAAATGTCCGACATGGTTCGCGTATTATGCCATTTTATTCGACTGTACATTTATTTATTTATTCAAGTAAAATCAAAGTGGACGCTTAAATTAAAAAAAGAAATAAAAATAATGAATAAAAAATAGCATTGTTCAGATATTAGCAGGTTAATGACTTCCAGGTGCGCTAACTCTGCTGACACTTATAACGCCCAGAAACAGCGACACAAACGGACAGAATTTACGTTAATAATGTTGTGTGTTTTTAAACGTTTGCCAAAACTAAAATACACCATTATAAGGGACATTTAAGGCGCTGGACACTGACTTTCTGCAAGGACGGCCGGCCGGAAAGCTCCGTTAGCATGAAGTAGGCGGCCTGTTGTTGCTCTTTGGCTAACTTCCGGTTTCCTGATGAAACTTCGTTGCGTAATGAGCGACGAAGCCAATCACATTTCAGTAGAAACCAAAATCGGTCGGAAGTGGGAGCCCCTAATGATAGACAAATAGACAAAAACAAACAATTAAATAAATCCAGACCGCAAGTACCGAATGTTCCTGACTTCTTTATAATTCGGCATGACGAATCAAATCAAAAATACAGACTACAAAAATGATAAAAGACAGTAAATCAAAACAAAGACCGCATATAGTACACGCCCGACTGTTGAATTATCAAATCTGATTAAAGTTGTCACTTCATTAAAAAAGAAAAAAAAGAAAATTCTGACAACATAATGAGAAATAACACTCTTCACAGACACACTGTGAGTTCAATTGTGTGTACAATAGCAGATTTGCATTTAAAAAAAAGTTTCATTTATAATTAAGAAATAACTGGAAAAAATCCATCATCTATGCGCAACAAACAACTGGTGAATGGCCTTAAAAAATATTAATTACTAAACTCGTCAACACCAGAAGCCCAATGGTGGCCTCACTTTCACTTCTGCTGGATCTGTGAGAAAAAAAAAAAGAAAAAAAAAGTTGTGGCCCAGTTTTGAAGTGATAGGAGGTCCAGGGGTGAGGAGGAAAGGTTTGCCTGAGGCGCCGGCAGCTGTGTGATGGTCTGTTACTGGGAGTTGTGGCCAGCCCACTGGGATCAAAACAGAACCTCTGGTCAGTCTCCGTCTCTGACCCACATGGATGGAAGAAATCTGCTCACATTTTCATTCGGATGTTGGGTGCTTTGGCCAGGTGCATCTCAAACACCCCCCCCCCCCCCCACACACACACACACCTTGTTTTTATGTCAGGCAGCATTGCAATTAATATCTGTTGCCTTCCAAACTGGGCGCAGGGAGGATATTTATTGGAAGATCAATGCTTGTTTTCGTCAGTATTGTGGCAATTTCCGCTGGAGTCACGGAGGTAATCAAACCGCTATGGCTGAGCGTTAAAGCCGTTGTCCTTACACATTATTTTGTGCTAAAACGACAGCCTTGTGCTGTGAATGAATCCTCCGCCGCCTCTGCTGCCTCTCCTTCTCTGTTTTCCCTCTTCCTCTGCTCCTCATTGTGCTCCTTTTCTTGACACGCCAACTGCCTCGACACATTCACATTGGTAAAGATTTACAAAGTTTCACCTTTCAAGGTTTTCCTGTTTGTGTGTGTGTGTGTGTTTGGCCCACACCGCTATATATTTTCTCACACAGCAGTCGTTCTCTCCTCTGTTTTGTCATCCTGTTTTCCCTGCAGCAATCATTCCTTCCTCTGACAATCGTCTTCCACCATTCACTTCTCTTCCTCATCAGTTTTCTGAATCCTGGATGCACCCACACATCAAATCAAAGACCTCAAGGTACAGATTTAAAAAACTGCCACCTGGAGGCTTTTGTCCATGCTTGTGGGGTTTTTTTGGGTTTTTTTGCAGCCCATGCACAGGTCCCCTATAATTTCAAACCTTCATTACTTGTATTTTTGATTTGGGATTGCTGTAGGGGAACATTGCACAATAAATGACCCCCCTCACTGACTGACAGCTGTCAGTTCACACTGGTGAAGTGTGAAGAGTTGCACAGCAGTCAGGTTTACTGCAGGAGTCTTCTTGCACAAAAGCAGCAAATGTGGAGGTAGTAATACTGGGGCAACAGCTGAGCCGCTCCTCATAAGTCGCACAAGTTGCCCCGTTGTTGCATCAGCAAATTGTCACAAACATGCGAAAAATGATTTGGGGACGATCGATGCAGGAGCAGCGTGGATAATTTGACGTTTGCGTACCCCAGCATTCAGCTTGACAGCAGCGAGGCACAAAAACCATCCCATAGTTGCTGTAGTTGCACACTAGCGACAATAACAACAATTCCTGACTCTGTTCGCCCGCATGTAATGTCTCTGTTGTGATATTGTGTGCACGCTGTGCAAATAAAAAAAAGAACAGAAGGAAAAAGCCCAGCATGCAGAGTTAAGAGGAGTTATTTGCTGAAACAGGAAGACCCACGCGGCTGATTTGTGTCCTTCCAGTGCGAGTCGTTGCCGACTTGTGTCTCTTTATGGCCGTGCGCCCTCGCGAGCAGCCCGCCGCAGCTTCCACTGCGCTGGCGCTCGGCAGGCTGCTCCAGCATCTGCCAGCGCATTTGATGGCACATCAGAGGCCACGGTAAACATTGACAGAAGCATCCATCTCCCGACAACCTGTTCTGCCTCTCTCCGTCTCCCCTTGATTATTTCATTTTATAGATTCATCCCGGTTTGGATGAGGGCTGTCGTTAGAGAAGAAGCGCCACTGCGAGGTGATCATTAGCAGCTGCGTCAAATGGCGGAAGGCCGCAGCGGGGGGTGACGTGTCTTTTGTTGTCTGATTAACTTGTCCGGGGAAATTGGGCCCTTAACTGAAATTAATTTCCCCACTCCACGGTGATTACAGTGGAGCAGCAGATTAGCAATATAAATACTCCAAACATCCTGACTAGGAGCCAATCAAACAGTCCTTTGGAGCGCAAACTGGCGTCAAAAAAGGTGTTATTTTCTAAACCTTTTTATTTGACTCATCTTTTAAAAGAGCCATTAGTAAGACAAAAATCACAGCCATTTGATAATTATACACATCATTCTGCAAATCTGCTGAATGATGTGTTTTTGTTTTTGTTTTTTAACATTCAACAAAGTGAGAGAAACAGCTCAACAATTGATAAGGCTCATCAACAGCAATAAAAGCAGAAAGATCACAAGCATCACTTTGATGGAAGGTCACCCCCCCCACCCCCAAGGCTACATGCAGCTTCGCTGTTAGCATTGTTGTGTTTGCACAGGAGCCCCACCACGCCCTAATGGACCAGACGGCCCCAGGCTCAATAGGCTGCGCTGTCCACATACACGTGTGTGTGTGTGTGTGTGTGTGTGTGCAGCAACTTAATGGGTTTTGCCTCCAATGGCCCACATCCGTGTCCATAACAACACATTTTGTCTCTTTCCCCGGAGACATGAGACACGGCGGTGACATCAGGGCAGAGACGCTGCAGAAGGCTCAGCGTTTATTGAGGGGGCGTCGTCCCCGACCACTCTCTATTTGAGAGGGATTATTCTGTGTTCATACAGAGGCCGAGATCCTGGGAATTACAGAGCAGTTTGTTTGTTTGTTTGTTTGTCGAGGAGATAGGGGGCGAGGGGGGGGAAAATAAATAGAAAAAATGCCACCTTTCAGTCCTGCGATTGAAAACACAGAGTTTTCATCAACGAGACAAAACCTTTGGCTCCCTGGCAGACTGAACACAGACTGAGACCCAGAGAGAGAGGCTGTAAAGATGTTTAATACCAGAAATACGGCCATGAGGTGGAAGTTCTGAGAGGCTGAGGTGTTGATAGTGGGGAGACCAGGAGCCACTTCTCTGACATCACAATGCACTGACAGGACAAACACAACACACAGCACGCAAGAGGACGACAGGCCCGGGACTGTGACACCATGCGGCTGATGTGTGGAAAAGGTCAATCGTGTTTGGTTACGACCCAAAACCGACTCAGTTTGCTTCCCTCAGCGGACGTGAACTCTGCATTTCTGGCTCTTTTTCTGTTGAGTGTGCAGAAGGGCCAACAAAAGCCCCCTCACAGTCACGACCCTGTGCCTCTGCATGGCTTGGATCAGGGCACACACCCACTTGACTCCGCCTCTATCCTCCTCATCGAACTCTTCCTCCTGCCCACTCCTCGGAGGAAGAGGAAGAGGAAGAGGATGCTCGGCTGCTTCCTGATGACAGCGAGCACGTGAGGGTTTGCAGGAGGCGGACCTGCCGCGGTGACCTCATCTGGACGCTCTGTCCAATTTCACAGCCACTGTTTGTTTTGTGTGTGAGGCCAATAAATAACAAATCACTATTTTAAATCATGTGAACTGGATTTGGACTCTTTTTAACAGCATATTATCAGCCAGTTAGTAAGTTGCACTTCATGTATGCTTCTGCAGGATTTCCTCTTAATATTGACTTTTGAGAATATTTACTCTTTAACACCTGTTCCATACATCATTCAATCAATCAATCAATCAATTGAAAAATACTTGGGGAAAATGTCCCTGGTCAAATGACCTTAATGGCAGCATCCTCGTTTCCTCGCCACCATTAATGAGGATGCTGCCGTGAATCAAATCGTCTCGGCGGCGCAGAAACGAGCAGCAGCAGCAGCAGCGGGCGTCAGGGGGCCTTGATGCAACACAGCAACTATTATTTTCAACTTAAATGAAAAACAGACGGGGAAAACAAAAAACAGATCAATGAAGCCAAAGGGCCGAGGAGATCAGGAGGGCGATTGACTGGAATCAGTCACACAAGCCATGCAAACACAAGGCTCGCATCCAACAATCACATCAAAACCTCTGTGTGTGTGTGTGTGTGTGTGTGTGTGTGTGTATGCCAATTTTTCTTTGCTTGTTCAGTTTCAAAACTTTGTTGTTTTTTAATTTAGTGTTTAATTTACTTCCACTGGGCTCAAAACAAAAACAACAGAATTAAAGGAACAGGAAAACATGAAGACAAGTGACACACACACACACACACACACACACATCCACACACAGACACACACCTTATTTAAGTGCATGCCTCATGGCTATTTCCAGCCTCCTTGTTCCGATCATAATCTAGGTCGAGAAAAACGTCGCAGTTGTCGCCAGGCAGGCGACCCCGAGCCAGAGCGCCTCATCACGTCAGGAGCTGCAGCCCTACTGCTGGCGTTTGGGGTGGCTGTCAGAGCGCCACGGCACGGCACGGCACGGCACGGCACGGCACGGCACGGCACGGCACGGCACCGCAAGCTGCCGCCTGCTCCTCCTCCATGAATCAGAGCGCCGCACACTCGGAGGAAACCAGGTAATAGAGATGTGGAGGGACGTAAATTGATGGTGTTAAAAAAGAAAAGAAAAGAAAAGGAAAGGAAAGGAAAAGGGGGGAAGAAGAAAAAAGCCTGTGTGATGAGTTTGAGCATAAAAAGCAGGGCAGGAGAGGAAAGCGTGGCTGTCATGGATCACAGGTGGAGGAAATGAAGTCGTAACACTGTCAGAGACGCCCATTACCGAGCAAGCGGCTCCACGTCCCGGCTGACAAACGACTCAATATCATGCAGCAGGATCCTTCACACGCTCACGACGACTTTGGTCTTGGAAGTTTGGAAAATAGTCGATGGAAAGGACGTTTTCTTTTTTTAAGTGGGGGGGGTAACTTCACTTTTATGGAAAGCAAAAAAAAGGCCCTAGAAATGCGTCCGCGACAGCAGGAGTCCAACCTCCCCGTCTGGTGGCACCGGAGAGCAGGAAGTGGCACCAGGCGACGCCACTGTATCGATTTTAATTATCCCATTACTGAGCCTGGAGGTCTTATGAAAACAGATAAGCTAAAGAGCCGCCGCCGCCTAATTACAATGGGGAGCTGCGGCGGGCGCTTGTTTCTCCGTTGATTAAAGTTGCTTCGATTTATGTTAAATAACGCTGTGATTCAAATGCAAAAACACCTCGGCGGCGGCGTCAGCGGGGAGTTTAGTGGGGGGAGGCAAGGGGGGGGCTTTGAATAGCATGTGTGTGTTTGTGTGTGACATGAGAGTTCCACACAAGACAGCAAAACCCAGACAGCGGCGCCGTCGCTGCAAGTCAAAAAAAATCCTTTTTCCAGGACTGCTGCCCTGTTGTTCAACTCTTCACACCTCAACAGTGTTTAGCCATCACAACCAAAGACCTGGACCCACCGTCGCCTCCCAACTACTATTGATTTCAACAGCCGTGTTCTCACCTTGGCTCTGCACTCTCCAGATGTTCTCACGGCAGAGTTGAGGCTCCACAGGCGCTGGAGAAACACTCCTGCAAAACGTACAAAACATTTAGCAAATGCAGCGCTCTAATTGCAGGTCAGCGCCAAGTGGCCTTTCACCCCCCCACCTGACACCTCCCACACACACACACACACAGAGCGGCATGACCACCAACCAACAGGATGGAATTGTGCCGAGCGGTGTGAGCACAGTCTCAGCAGAGGTCCGTGCACAAAGACAGAGGATAAATAAATAAATGAATTCCTTCTTCTTTTATGTTAAATAAAAAAGGAGGTATCATAGGTGTGTGTGTGTGTGTGAGAGAGAGAGAGAGAGAGAGAGAGAGAGAGAGAGAGAGAGAGAGAGAGAGAGTGAGGGAAGTAGCAGAGTGGAAAGGTGCAGGCGTGAAGCTTGAATGCTTGGCCACCACCACAAACACTGGTGACCTGGAAAGCCTGTGTGTGTGTTTGTGTGCGTCAGCTTTGAGAAACCCTTTTAGAGAGCTTCTCAGGGGATTAATACGCTTCTGCTGTTTGGGTCTCTCTCTCGCTCTCTCTCTCGCTCACTCGCTTTCCTCCCCTTGTTTGTGTGCATGTGTGGGTCCATCATGTGCACGTGTGGTGTGTGTGTGTGTGTGTGAGAGGGTGTCCATATTATGCACAGCAGCGGTGGCCGTGTGAAGGAGATAAAGTGTTGCAGCGTGCAGTGGATTTGCACCAGTGCAGTGTGTGTGTGTGTGTGAGAGAGAGAGAGATAGAGTGTGAGAGAGAGAGAGAGAGAGAGAGAGAGAGAGAGAGCACCCAGTAGCACGGCCACAGAAAGCATTCTGATTGGCATTGCGGGTTTTAAGCAGAGGGCGCAATGCCAGCAAGGCAGAAATAATTCTGGTGGCGGGCGAAGAGCTCCATCCAACACCTTCTCTCCTCTCCTTCTATTCCCCACCAGGAAGAGAGAGCAAGGAGAGAGAGAGAGGAAGGAGAGAGAGAGGGAGAGAGAGAGAGAGAGAGAGAGAGAGGAAGGAGAGAGAGAGGAGAGAGAGAGGAGTCGGAGCCTAAATATAAATAAAAGTGTCACGGCTTTTCACTGGCTGCGCATGGTGTGTGTGTGTATGTGTGTGTTTATTTGCCGTCCTAGCTGGCGCAGCATGAGGAGGTTAAGTAATTGCTGTCCACCAGTTTAGAACTTCCAGCCGGGGACTTCAAATGGAATGCGGCCCTCTTCCTGGCAGTGAAATATGTTAATTTAACGGATAATTAATTCTCTCTCATGATAACTCGGAGGGCCGCTGGCTTCTGTCTCAGGGCCTTCTTTTGGCTGTGTGTGTGTGTGTGTGTGTGTGTGTGTGTGTGTGTGTGTGACATCATTTCTGCATGGCGCCGGGAGAGACGTGCGTTTCCTTGAAAGCTTCGCAGCGACTTTTACTAAAAGAGGAAGATGTTAAAAGACATCTGGCAATCAAAAAAAAAACCCAAACCCCCAGGCGGTAAGAAAAAAAACAACACACCTGCAATGTTGAGAACACAAGGCGGCTCCTTCGGCCCCACCCCCTCCCCAGGGGAGATCAGCGACCCGCCCATCTGGAACTACTTCCTGTTGAAAAAAAAAACAAAAAACAAAATTCTCTCATGACACGACAATGACAAACGTCTCCTCACCGTCTGTCCGGTTCCTTGTACCCCCGACCCCCCAACCCCTCAACCCCCCAACCTCGTCCTCATGGACCAAAGTCGCAAAGGCACTCCCGAAAAAAAGAAATGAATAAAAAAAATCCCCACAGCGATGAGCGGCTATGAACTTCTTCCCTCTAATAGGATCCCAGTTGGAACAAACACGTTTTTGTTTCAGCAGCGGCTGGAGAGAAAATGAGGAGCGAGATAGCGGCCAGATAAAGGAGGAGAAGATTGTTTCCTGGGCTAATCACGCCAAAACCGGAGAGCAGCGGCAGCGGCGGCAGCGGCAGCGGCAGCGGCAGCGGCAGCGGCAGCGGGTCCAGCGGCAAGCTAATTATGGCCTCCAACAAAGGACACATCAAACAGGTGCCACGTTGTAGCCGCCGCGTCCGAGGCGTCACGCAGCGCTGGCGGCAGCGCAGGAGGAGGAGGAGGAGGAGGAGGAGGAGGAAGAGGAGGATGTCTTGCAAGCGTCTTCGGTGCTACGGAGGCTGGATTACTTTTGACAGAAAACACACAAATAAAACATTAGCGGGGCTTACAGGGAGAGCTCGCAGACACCCGCCGAGTAAATTATTCAGACATTGACTTACCGAGGGGAAGAAGAAGAAGAGGAAGAGGAAGAAGAAGAAGAAAAAATAAAAAAATATATATATATATATATATATATGAAAGCGTCTGTCTTGCCTCTAATCCCCGACAAAGCTCTCAGTAATAGCGCGGCGCTCGAGAGTTGATTCTCTCCAGACTCTATTCATCAAACTTTGCAGTGTATGAAATCAGAGTCTGACAGGCCTCTGCAATCCTGCAGCCGCCGCATTATTACAGCGTTTAGCTGCAAACCGGCTCTCCAGCCCACTGCCGCCCCGTGGCCGCCGCTTGCCTTTAATTGGGGACGTTCTGGGGGGGGTCGAGTGGCAGGGGTGGGGTGGGGTTGGAGGGGGTTGGAGGGGTGGTTGGGGTGGTTGGGTGAGGGGGCGCCCTCCACTAATCCAGCCCAAAGTCTTTGTCCGGTGGGGCTGCTGCTGCTGCTGGTAAAAGTTATTTTTTCTATTGCCTCATCAAATTAAACTGAGGTGGGAAAGAAGGAAGGAAGGAAGGAAGGATGGACGAGTGAAACCCTTTCTTCCTCCCTCCTGCAGGTTGCGCTGCAGTAAAATGCTGTTTGTGTGTTATTCTGACCTTGAGAGTACGGAGGACGGAAGCTGACCTGCAGCCGTCCTCAACCCCTGATACAACCTGAAGATTGAAAGATGGAATTTTTTCTTCCGGGGATTTGTATTGTCTCGTTCCTCTTTGTCCGACAAGGTCATGTCCATCCGGTGTGGATCAAAAAAGAAAATGTGCTGGGCCATTTCAAGGATTTTTTTTCCCACAATACCGACAGAAAATGAAAGAGTTGCAGACTTCTGAGTTTTTGAAAATATAACAAGACGGAAGGGTGAAATGTTGGAAATGTTTTCCGTCCCTTTAAGCACCGAGCTGCTCTGCAATTTATCATTTCAACTTTTCAACTCCACTAGTGAACCAGGGGGCGCCAGTTCTGCTAATTACACCAGACTGAGAGAACGCTCAGAGTTACTTGTTAAAAAAGTGCTTTTACCTTCTCTACCAGTCGACTCGACCAAGCCACAAAATGTGAGTCACATCTCACCACTGAATTAGTTCCATGCCAAAGCCAGGAGCAGCCTAATGATGGAAACTTCTCCTCCTAATTTGCTAAAAACTGAGACGGCGCTTCCTCCTGCTGCCTCTCAACCACTGCGTTTTTGGGGTTTGCTTTTCAGGAATACGACTGCAGATCCACTCTGAAGCGCTGATTACAGATGCAGATCCAGCAGACGTGAAGTTGTGGGGGTGGGGGTGCGGCGAAGGACGGGGTTAGATGGAGGCAGACGATTGGCCGTGGCGATCCCTGCAGCGACGGGCTGAAAGGAGGGGGAGATTGTGCACTTGATGCTGACTGAATCAGTCTCTCCGTCGGCTCCACGGCATTTTGGCCCACACTTGTGCAGAAAAGCTGCTCTTTGGCGCACTCTCCAAAAACAGAGAAGAAAAGATGTAAAGTGGACCTGAGAGCTAAGAAGCAGAAGACTTTTCTTCAATGGAGAGCACTCAGCCAGTGAATCAGGCTCCTCCGCTGCTCCATTCTTTCAAGTGTCTGAGCTTCTCATTCTCCCAAAGCAAAAACATATCACCACTTTTTTTTTCTTTGAAGAATTTATCGAACACGCGCGAGGTGTGTTGATTTGTGGGCAGCGCTCGGGACCCAGAGCCACGGCTTTGACAGCAGCGAGACTGGGGGCACAAGCTAGAAATGAATCCACTTGTCCGGTGTTTTTGTCCCGGTGGGCCAGACAGAGGAGAAGATCAACCAAGGAGAACCACGGAGGAGAACCTGGAGGTCAAATCGGAATTTGGCCTCGGTGATGAGCCGCGGAATGAAGTCATGAAAATTAAAAAGAGCAATTTTTCAGCAAAACTGTTGAGAAATCTGGAAACAGCTAAAAATAAACGTCACGTGAGACGGTAAAAAAAAGCGTGCGCGGAGGTGAAGACAGGACGGGAGTGGAGTGGAGCCGCCGTCAGTCAGCGCACTAATGGATGGGAGCCCAGACATCAAGCCCCGCCCCCCACCGCCACCACCGCCAGGTGCTTGTTGACAAGTTGGACAGGTGACCTGCTGCCCTCTCTACCCCCCCACCCCTCAGAACAGAGGAACCAGGGGAGAAACACACACACACACACACACACACACACACACAGCGGCTTCTCTTTATTTTGCCCTTTGGAGACACGGCGTGGCTTGACTAATTACTGAAAGGACCCCTGGAGGCCGGCGCCATTCATTACAGCGCCAGGGCAGCAGATTCATCATCACAGAGATTTAACAGCTGATAAGAAATTCATGCTGGGATTTAACTTTTTTTTTTTTTAAGATGCCATCAGTCATCGCGTGGCTCTCCTGCAGGGTACAACAAAAAAAGGGAAAAATTGAATATATCACCCAAGTATATTGTTCCCTTTGTTCCTTTTTCCTGAGTCGAGGCATCAAATTAGCCGTGAGAGTTAATGGCTGGAATCATCACAGGGACGTACGGACGACTGGAAAGGCTGACGGAGTGAAACAAAACTGGCTCCGTGATTCACTTCCTGGCTGATTTATATCCCGGACGTGTCTCAGCTCTTTTCTTTGACTCCGCCTCCCTCGCTGGCCTCTTCCTCTGCCGGAAAAATTCATAACCAGCGCCGTTTTTGGGGGATTTTTGCAGTTCTCGCCAGATTCCCCAGGCGATCAATTTGCTGAGGAGTGTGCACAGCTGCACCTTCGCCCTTTTGTTTCAATGAGGCTTCTCCCCCGTGCGTTCAATTACTCCTGATTTCTGACTCCCCCTCCATTCTCCCCCCCACCTCCCCTCCTTCCCCCCACTTTTCACTCTATTCTTTTCCTCTGTTTTGTTCGCCGTCGCCTCTGCACGGCAGCCTTTGTGAATATTCTTCCTCTGAAGCGCTCGCTAACTTTTGACAGGGGCCTGTTCCTGTCTGAACTCGCTCCAAAAACGCCAGGCGGGGGATGTAAAGAGCCGCATCCATTATTGAACAACAATCACGGCGACGCAGGAAGCTGCGGTCCGGGGGCATTTGCATTCTGTGGCCCCTGTCAGTCTCTTTGGTGAGCCGCCGCTGCCGCCGCTGCCGCTGCTGTCGCCGGCTCGCGTCACGTCTGCCGGGAGTATTTCAGCAGCAAAAACAAGCGGCGAACAAAAGCGCGGCACTTAGCGCCGTGTTCCTGAGGAGTCAAACGCGGGGGGAAATTGCCATTTTAACAGGTGCAACCAAACGTCCCCTGCAGCCTCGCCTGGGGGTCGCACATCATTTATACAGCAGGTTCAGGCAGGTCTTCTGGTTGCGACTCTTTACTCCACGGTGCAGCTCCGTCTCCAGCACAATCTCCGCTCGCTGCGTTACAACTTTGGTCTCCCCAAAGACACAACAGATATTTTCTGGACTCGTCTCTTCCTGGACACAATGTGTCTGAAAGGCTTCCAACGCCACGTCACGGTCATCAAACTCAAGTGGCAACAGACTAGAATACTGTTGCCATTGTTACACTAAACACTGCCGGACCTCATGCACTCAAAGGCATGCTTTACTGTCTGTTTTCATGTGGTTTTAAAGATTGTTTTTATCTGTGCTATCTATTTGACTATGTATTGCTCATTGCACCACGGAGAAGGAGAAGGAGGGGAGGAGGGGAGGGAGGAGGAGGACTGCACAGACATTCCATTGTCCCTGGTACAATGACGGGAGAGATATTCCATTCTATCCTGTTTGAAAGTCAAACTGTTATTATTGTCATATTGTTGTTATTAACGCCACGTGGCACCAACACATTCACGCACTCACGCTGTGTCTTCCCGGTGGGAGGTGTGAATGGCTTAGCAGACTGAAGCTCAGCGCTGCTGCACGTGGCCCAGGCGAAGGTACCAGTATTGATCCACTTCCACTTCCACCTGAGAAAGAGGCTTCATTTCAGTCACGTGACGCACGTTAGCCAATCCCAAGCCGCCGTGGGTGTGGTTACCTGCTGCAGGAGGAGCTCCAGAGCCAAACACACACACAGACACACAGACACACACCAGCTGTGGCCTCAAGGCGACGCTACTGGGAGGACTGGGAGATGATGTCATGATGGAGTGAGGATCAGGATCACTGCTGCACCTTGATGCTGCTGCTGCTGCTGCTGCTGGGTGACTCCTCCAAAGCTACACACACACAGAATACATCCATTGAGTAATGAACCCCCCCATGGACGGGTGGAGGTGTGGAGGTGTGGAGGTGGGACGTCTACCCGGGTTGCCTGTGAATCTCTTCTTCTCTTCTTCTCTCCTCCGTCTCCAGAGCCGGCAGCCATCTGAGCAGCCGCCGAACCCATTAGCCTGTCAAATTAAAAGAAATAAATAAACAACAATAATAATAAAACAGAGGGGGGGAGGGAGGGAAGAAAGAAAGGAGGGAGGGAGGGAGGCAGGGGAAAAAGGGAGTCGTGGCGTCGCTGCTCAAGGAACAATGTGCGACAGCAACATTGTGTTACTGCCCCCCCCCCTGTTTTAATTTGTGCGTCGCTGCCCTCAGAAGATTAATTGAAAAGCGAGTCGCCGCGGCGCTTTTCAAGGCTAATACAACACACGCTCAATTAAGTGCAGGCAAACACGGCCGCTGCCGTGCTGTATTTCACACGTGTCGGCCCTGCAGAATCCATACTGTTGTTGTCGTCGCTGCCCCCCTTCCCCTCCCACCACCACCGTGCCTCCTGATGATAAGCTCCCTCTCGCTCTCAGACTTATTTTGGTAATTAAGTTTCTTCTCAGCATTTCACCAGAAAGATGTCAACGAGGAGGAGGAGGGTGAGGAGTGAGGGGGAGGAGGTGGGTGAGGAGGAGGAGGAGCTGGATGAAGCCGCCCTGCTCCTGAATAAATGCAGAGGGGCGAACGGGCTTAGTGGATTTCAAAGTCACCCAGGCGGCTTAATAGCTTCCCTAAATGACTCAGCACATTATTTCCAGTTGTACAGTAGTCCATTACACGCTGCGTTACCGTGGCCATGCGGAGGTTAGCCCCCCCCGCCCCCCGGCCCCTCCTGTCCTTCTTGCTCGGGCCTGGCATGCGTTCAACAAACCACTTGAGCCTGAATGCAAAATGAAGTTCCGCTGGCTGTAACTTTGAGGAGAGTGGAGTCTCTTCTCCTGGTGTTGCCCAGGAGCCTGCAGCCTCCCTCCTGCCTGTCACTGACACCTGCTCCCCTCCTGCACTGCAGGTGATAAAAGAAGAGAGAGAGTCTGGGGAAAAAAAGAGTGCAGTGCGTTGGCCAGAGGCGGGCGTGGACGTGGATGGAGTGAGACGGCGTGAGCGAGATAAATAGAGGAGGAGGAGGGGGGTGGGGGGGCGCCAGAGAGCAATTAGCGGCGCTCTGCAGGCCAATCCCGAGGAGACCAGGCCCATCAATCATCCCGCTAATCCTTTGTTTCTCAATGAAGATAACCGTGCTGCGGGGACTTAACATTTTCTTAATAAGTCATCTCGGCCGACTACACCTGCACCTGCACCGGCAGCTCGGCCCAGGAATTAGCCTCATCCCTTCGGCACCACAGCCGCCTGATAAGCAGGCGCAGGGCGGAGACACACCCAGAGAGCCAGTTTGGACCAGCGGCGCGGGAGGTTTCCTCCCTCCTCCCTCCTCCCCCCATCCTCCCCCCATCCTCCCCCTCCTGCCATCTCAGGGTTGCTTGTCCTCTAAATTGGCGAGTATGAAGGCAGACTTTGTAATGGAGCGCCCTCAGGACTCTGGAATTAGCCTAATGAGGTAAAGCTAATGTTGCTCCTCAGGCCTCCAGCCACTCAAAGGCTGCAGTTAGCAGCGTTTTTTTTTTAAACTTTTTTTAAACTCATCTTCTAACACATCGCGCGGCCCAGGAGCGTTTCACGCTCGGCTAGCGGACATCTGTCCCAGGTCAAAGGTCAGCCTACCGCAGAGCGCTGGCCCCGCCCACGCAGCCGCCTGCCTGCCATGAAGCCTCGCTGTGGTAAGAAATCAAGCCGCTAGCAGGCGAGGCCGGGGACCAGGAAGAGGAACAGCCTTTTGTGATGTCACCAGGGGCCCTACTGCCTCCGTAACAGCTACTAATCACTGCCATGCCCAGGGTTTGGCTCCGCCCTGTTCCAGCAGCAGATCATGAATCCCTGAAGAAGCAGCAGTGTGCGTTGCAGCGTACGAGATGACTACGCGGTGTTTAAACAGGGACGCGGTGGCTTTTCTCTGATCCTGGGACGTGGCGTTGACTCGGCCGTCAGCAGCCACTTTCCCAGAAAGCAGCAGCAACAGCGCTCAGCCTGTTCAAACAGCTAGTCAAATAAGGTTTGAGCTAATTGCCGTAGCTTTGAGGCGCTCGCTCGGCGCTAGTGAGTTCTCTCATATTCATGACGACGGCCCACGGGCGCTGCTGCAGGAAGGAAGCCGCCTGACGGTGCGGTGAGGGAACGCCAGCGGGCAGCCTGCACACGACTCCAAGGATAATCACCACATGCTTTTCTCCTTCGCAAAGAAGGAGGTTTTCCTGCTTTTCCAGGGAGGAGTGAGAGGGCGCCGGCGACCTTTGTTCAAATCAAGTCAGCTCCAGATTGGACCAATTCAAGCGGCGACCTTGAAGGCATCTCCTTTGTCCGAGCCGCCTCGCTCCACTCCTCCGCCGTCGCCACCGCCGCCGTCCATCCATCATCTTCTCTTGCTCACCTTTTGTCTCAGTGACAACATTTCTCGCACCTTGTTTTTCTGCTCCTTCCTTCCTTTCCTCCTCCTCCTCCCCCTCCTCCTGTCTCTCTATCATTCCCCGGGAGAAGTCGGCCGCGGGCGGGCGGGCGGGCGGGTCGGCGTGGCCGCCGTCACGGGCGCTTCAAGGTCAAGAGTGCTTAGCTGGATATTAAAGAGACAGATGGCTTGTAGCGAGCGAGTGGGATGGCAGCGCCATGCAATTATAGCCGACGTGCCCACTGACCACACGGCAGGAGAGAGAGAGAGAGAGAGCGAGAGAGACAGCGGGAGATCGACAGGAGACATCACCGCCATCTCCAGGAAAAAAAGAAAAAAGAAAAAAAAAAAAACTCTGCAGAGACAATCTAATATCAGCGCCAGCGTAAAAAAAGTCCACAACAGGCGAGAAGAGACGGCGCATACAAACAAAAGCGCAGTGGCACACACACACACGCACGCACGCTTGCACATTGCGCGCACGCGCAAATGACAGAGAGATGGTCTGATAGGAATTGTAATGGCTCATTAAAGCAGCAAAGTGATGCTGTGGAGGGCTGCAGCAGGAGGAAAACACAGTGAATGATTGATACAGTGATACAGAGTCTGCCGCCGCCGCCGCCAGCAGCCCATTACAGGTGATTTACAGGGAGTGTGGAGCAGCAGCAGCAGCAGCGGAGGAGGAGGAGGAGGAGGAGGAGGAGGAGGAGGAGAGATCCCCACAACCCCCCACCACCACCCCTCTGCTCTCTTTACATTTTTGATCCTGGCCGAGATTTCAACATTTCCCCCCCATCAGGTTCTCACTTCTCCTCCTCAATGTCTGCTAAGGGAATTTGGAGGAGAGCGAGCGAGAGAGAGAGAGAGAGAGCGAGCGAGAGAGAGAGAGAGAGAGAGACGTGCATGATGGTTGCTGGTGGAGGGTGCTTCGTATGCTGATGGCAAAAAACAAGAGAGTAAATATGTGGCCATGAGTGCGGCGCATGATCAAGGCCCAGTGTGATTTCCCCACCAGTGGCGCTGATGGCCCTGCAGTGAAGCCAGTGGCTCACAGTCGAAGAAGAAGGAGAAGACGACGCAGCTGCCACCTTTTCTTCCTCATCAGCCCATCTGTCAAAATGTACACGTGGTACAATTTTTCTTTTTTAATTTTTTTTGTTTTTTTAATGGGAGCTGCAACTCCACAAGGAAGTCATGCACGCAGCAGCAGCAGCAGCAGCAGCAGCAGCAGCAGCAGCAGCAGCAGCTACTTTTTTATTGTCTCTGGCTATTGGATGCAACCTTGACGTTGCGTTTCTTCTTCTTCTGTCAGTAATAGCAGCAGGCCATTCCAGAACAGTGAAAACAGGCTCTTGGGTTTCAAAATAAACAGACAGATTCAAATCCAAGAGTGCTCACCAACAAAACAAAACGCCTCTTTTTTTCCCCGAATGAGGCGAGGCGAGTAAAAGCCGTTCTTCCAATCAGTCCGACTCCCTCGTCCTGATTTTTTCGGTCGCCAAAAGGGAAGAGGGAGCAGCGGAGTGGCGCCTGCATGGCGGCTTTGAAGTGGAAAATCCTCCGCTGTCAAGTGTTGACGACTTCCTCGCAGTCGTCAGCCCTGATTTGTCCGCCGACGGCTGACATCAAATTGGTGCGTTCACATGAAAGGCGAGGGGGTGGCGGAGGAGTCAGGGAGGGGGAGGGTAGGTTGTGATGTCCCGGGCGCAGTGCGGTGACGTGCACGCTCCCAGTGTGGTGCGCTAATCGCCCCCAGATATCATCCGTACGGCGGCCAATGAGCCTGGAGACAAAGTAACACACAGCCACAGCAAACACACTGACGACACTGACAGCATCGTCTGTATTCCCACGGAAATGAGAACGGCTCCAACATCTCTCATTGGCTCTTTGGGATTTGACGGCCAATCACAGAGGAGCAGGGGGCTCACGATGGCGCCGTGACCCTTCCGTCATTGTTTAGCGGGGGACGATAGAGACGTGGCCATTGTGGACTCCCGTGCGTCCGTGTGATTGTGGACGGGGAAGAAACAGCAGCGCTGTGAAATGGAGCCAAACTCCCGCTGAGGCAATTGAGGCAGGAAATGGGGGTCGCGGTGGGGTCACGGCGCCCAAACTCAGCAGTCCGAGGAGGAGGAGGAGGAGGAGGAGGAGGTTTCTCCCTCTTTTCCTCCTCTTTCCCTTTTTCTTTGCCCGCAGTCACTTACTCAGCCAGCCCTCTGCTGCTGCTGCTGCTGCTGCTGCTGCTGACACACACACACACACACACACACACACACTGAATCAAACCCAACACCCTTCTTGGTCCCTCGTCCCCCCGGAGGTGAGAGTGTGATATCAACCAATCTGTTCCAATCGGCCCTGCTAACCCCACTGCTCCCAGCAGCCCCTGCACTCCCAGCAGCCCCTGCACTCCCAGCCCCGTCCTGATGGTGTTCCTACTGGCCCAGCGAGCCGAGCCGAGCCGCAGCTCCGAGTCTCGGCGGCGGCGGACGCCAAGCTGGGATCTTGGCAGCTTTCAAAAATAAAAATAAAAATAATAATAACGAATGCTATTAATTCCCGCACGGTGCATTTGATGCAGATGACTTGGTTGTTTGCTGAAGGGTGATTAAACGAGGGAAAAAGAAGAAGGAGAAAAAGAAGAGATAAAGTGGCGTCCCGCTCGTCTTGATTTCAAAGTGAAATGTGTGGAAAGTCGTCTGACCAGCGAGGCGGCGCTGCAAAAACAGCGGCGCCACTCAGACAGCGGGCGGCCGGCGGGCTCGGCAGACATGTCAGCGCGCCGCTTTCAACTCCCCCCGATCCCGCCTCCTTCCTCCTGACAGCAAGCGCCGTCGTGGCGCGGCCCGCCGTTCCCTCTCTTTCAGCTGCCGTCCCGCCGCGGGACTCAGCGGCACACATCATCGCCGCAGGTGTCGACGGGCCGCCACCGCCACCGCCACCGCCACCGCCACCGCCGCAGACGCACAATCAGGCCAGAATTCTCATTTCTGCACAGCCCAGTAAATAGAGTCAAGCGCCTGAGCGGCACAGCGACAGACGAGACGTGTTGGAGGTGTCCACCCCAGCAGTCAGAATGGGAACCAATCAGACCAGAGCACGGACCAGGAACACCATCCAGGCATCCTGACTGGCCGACTGGCAAACGATGCTGGAAATTCACAATGAAAAAATTCAAATGTGCAACATTGGCTTAGCTCATAATTTTCCTATCGAGTCATTATAGGAAACACTGAGCAGCACAGCTTCACTGGAGGACAGGCAGCATCTGTCATGTCTATCCATCCGTCCATCCACCCATCCATCCGTCCATCCATCCATCCATCCATCCATCCATCCATCCATCCATCAAACCACTGAACTCAAGAGAGCATCTCTGTTCATTAATGATCATGATAATTACTACCAATGAGTCAATTTTATACATTTGACTGAGCATCCAGCAGCATCTCCTCTGAGGTAATTGGCAGAAAGAGGAGATGGGGGTGGGTGGGTAGGTGGGGGGGGAGAAGGGAGACGGTTGGCGCGGGGGGTGGGGGGTGGACATCAAACAGTGCGGTGGTGACGTGAGGGCAGTCAGGACGGAGCGCCACCCCCTCCCTTCCCCCCTCCTCCCTGTGGGAATGCCACGCATGTTGCAACAATGTGGCAACAGGCCCTCATCCCATCACCCCCCGAGGCTCTTTAGCCCCCCCGTCCCCCACCGCTCCTCCCCCCTCCGTCTTCACAAAACTGACAAGTGCAGCGTCCTGGCCTTGTTCAAAGCGTGGCAGAGCTTCCTGGAAGGTCTGCCAGGAAGGAAGGAAGGAAGTGCAAGTGAATGACTGCTGCTGCTGCTGCTGCTGCTGCTGCGTCCATTTGATAGGTTTTCTTACAACAGAAAAAGGAAAAAAAGAGGGAAAGTAGAAAAGCGCGGTACAGGTGTCAGGTTGTGTTGACACATCCGACACGCACCGTCCTGCCATTCCTCCTAAAACGCCGCCGGCAGGACTCCCACCTGCGGCGTTAACGGCTCCACCTGCTCCACCCGCAGCTCACACTTTACTTGTGAGCTGCGCTGCGGCGCAATGTTTCAGACACATCAGACAGCTGACACTCCTGAAGCAGGCAGGCAGGCAGGCAGGCGGCAGGCAGGCAGGGATGTAAGGGAGCCGGCAATTAGCGCCCTCGTCAGAGGTGATAATTGGAATTGTGTTTCAGCGGCGCTGGAAAACCGTGGGAGAGCCGCGGCGGCGGTGGCGGCGGCAGCGGTGGAGGAGATAAAATAGAGCCGGGCCCGAGGACGACGGATCTATGAGCCTTTTAATGATTGGTAAGTCATGGTTTCCGGACAGGAATGAATATGGAAAAGATCTTTATCCAGCAGAGGGACTCAAGGTCACCACTGATCCCTTCCTCATCCCCCAGGGTGCTTAGCGGGAACTTTTTTTTATTTTTTTTTTTTTTTTATGAGGTGCAAACGACACCGCCTGCAGCTCCTCCTGCCTGCTCCGTTTTGCCAAGGCAAGCAAGTGGGAGCCTCCCATCATTTATCACCGTCTGCAATCAAGCTTTCATGACCTGGGTGACGACACAGAAGGACACCAGAAAAAAAACCTCCAGGTGTGTGTGTGTGTGTGTGTGTGTGTGTGTGTGTGTGTGTGTGTGTACAGAACATGCTAATGCTGCTGCAGTTTTCGGTGAATCAGAGCCGATGTGCCAAGATGCACAGCAGGCAGAGGAGTGGAAATGAAATTCACACGTCCACTGACTGAAGCTTTGACAGTGAAACCGTGAGGAGCCTCAACAGCGTCCAAGCATGACAGCAGGACGGGTCAATACTCACCCAATTAAGCTTTTAAAATTAGACAAATCACCTCCTTCTGAGAGCGTAGAAATAGAAGGACGGACGAAACGGTGCCGGCGCCGCCACAGCTGGCTTGACAGGAGTTTAGAGAATATAGGCCACAATGGAAAACAGGGTCAAGGGGGTCGGAGCAGGTGGAGAGGGTGGAGTCCAAAGGTCTGCTCTTAAAGGGCCGGGAACCCGGATGAGGTCATAAGTACTTGCTCCTCTGGGTATTTTTTTCTCAGTGTCTCCTGGTAAAAGCAGGGGAGCAGTTTTTATATTTAATGTGTCGTATCGATTGAAAACAACAATTATTTGGTTTAAAAGGATGCTTTTTGAAATGGAGTATCCAGATACGTGACTGTGAAATCATTTCTATTCAATAAGAGTGACTGCATTTGAATGTCCTCATTAATATAAACATATTCTCGCAAAAACCTTCCTGGTGGACTCTGGAAGCTCTCCAAAGGAAGAGATGCGAGTTTGATGCCACTGACTGGCTGATCTGTCCGCCTGGCTGTCCGCTTGGCTGACGGACTGACTGACTGACTGACTGTTGTCACCCCGGCCTTGATGAACATGTCACCGGCGGCGGCGGAGGCGGAGCTGTCGCCGTCGGCGCCGTCAGCTGGGCTGACGAGCTGCTCACCTGATTTACCGCCGTGATCGCTCCGCTTGTCCTCATCATTTTTTAAAAGCTCCTGAAGTGTCATTTCCTGTGGCCGCGCTCGACTTGAATGGGAGGAAATGAAGCCTGAGAGAGAGGCTTGAATTATTACCCACGGTGACTTTTAGACTAATTGAGACCACCACGGAGTGCGACACGGCGAGCGGAGACGCTTGTCGGCGCCGGTGACGCTGCGTCTCTCCCTGCTGCCCTACCTCCACCTCCCACACACACACACACACCAAAAAAAAAAGACCTGGCCCTAATATGGCAGTTAACCTTAAATGTCAAGGTGAGCGCGCCGGCGAAATGCAAAAGGTTGGATGTAAATGAGTGGCGTGAAAACACGGCCGGCCGACCTCAATCTGAACAAGTTCACGGCCCGTGTTTGGATTTGCTTTTTTTTTTCCAAACGGCTCGTCTGTAATTATGGCTGACCTTCGGGGCCGCGACGCTTGATTAGTTGCTGGTGCGAACAGTCGGGGGGCCTCGCGCAAGGATAGTCCGCTAATCAAGTGTGGAGGTTCGCCAGCAGTGACCTGCGTCGTTCCAGTGTACAGTGGGAGGGGCCAGGGTCCAGGGGACGCTGAGAGTATATATATATATATATATATATATATATATATATATATACATATATATATAAAAATATATTTATATGGCTGAGTCTCTGAAATGGGATCCATGGCGCCTGGCAAAGGGATAATACATTCAAGGCCCCAAAGCAGATTTCATCC
>CM020520.1:1392500-1420000 GCA_009823395.1 Thamnaconus septentrionalis
GGTGGAGGCAGGCTGCTTCTGCAGGAAGCTCGAGTGCATCGCGCCATCTCAGGACAGTTTCAACTGAGGGACGTTTGATGGAAACACAAGCTGAAAAGATGCTCCGCGTCATTCCAGAAGGGGGGGGGGGGAGTAAAAATGCAAAGGACATTAAAAATATAAACAGGAAAGTTGGTGAAAGCTTCTCTGCTTGCATCTGCAGAAAAAGTTCCTCTTTGAAAGTGACGACGGGGCGGCTGGATGTCAGAGCGCCGATTTCATCACCGGGGTCTCAGGGAGCCGCTGGAGTTTTGTTTTTTTTCCCTTCAATGAATTTCTTTTGTTTTTGCAGCAGCGAGGCTACGAGCTGCCACGAGCAGGTCCGGCCTCATTAGAAACATTAGGCACATATTCCATTACAGAGGGAGGATCAATAATTCATGCAGGCAAAGGTGTTGAAATGAGAAGCGTGAAGTTGAGTTGAGTCTCCAGCCAGGAGCCCAGGAGCTGAAGGTGCAACACTCCAACCAACAGCTGCTGCAGCCAGAGCTGCTGACCGCATTTTCTTTTTGTTTTGCTTTCTCCAAACGCCGGGCAGCACAGCGGCGGCAGCGGCGCCGCGCACGTGATGTTTGCATGAGTTTCTTTTGGCTGGGTAGGGGGGTGAAGCAGGAGGAGGCGAGATAGTGAGGGACGTCCTCTGATGATCAAAGTCTGGAGGCAGCAGGTTCTCAAGGTGTGGTGGAGGTGGAGGAGGAGGATAATGATGATAAGGCGGAGGAGGTGGAGGAGGAGGAGGATGAGGAGGAGCAGGACGAGGGCTTGGGGGTGGAGGTAGAGAAGGAGGAGGAGGAGGAAGATGAGGAGAGGGGGGGAGGAGGAGGAGGAGGAGGAAGATGAGGAGAAGGGGGAGGAGGAGGAGGAGGAAGATGAGGAGAAGGATGAGGAGGAAAAGAAGGAGCAGGACGAGGGCTTGGGGGTGGAGGTAGAGAAGGAGGAGGAAGATGAGGAGAAGGGGGAGGAGGAGGAGGAGAAGGATGAGGAGGAAAGAAGGAGCAGGACGAGGGCTTGGGGGTGAGGAGGTAGAGGAGGAGGAGGAGGAGGAGGAAGATGAGGGAGAAGGGGGAGGAAGATGAGGAGAAGGGGAGGAGGAGGAGGAGGAAGATGAGGAGGAGGGGGGGGAGGAGGAGGAGGAGGAGAAGATGAGAGAGGGGGGGAGGAAGATGAGGAGAAGGGGAGGAGGAGGAGGAGGAAGATGAGGAGAAGGGGGAGGAGGAGGAGGAGGAGGATGATGATAAGGCGGAGGAGGTGGAGGAGGAGGAGGAAAAGAAGGAGCAGGACGAGGGCTTGGGGGTGGAGGTAGAGAAGGAGGAGGAGGAAGATGAGGAGAAGGGGGAGGAGGAGGAGGAGGAGGAGGAAGATGAGGAGAAGGGGAGGAGGAGGAGGAGGAAGATGAGGAGAAGGGGAGGAGGAGGAGGATGAGGAGGAGGAGGAGGAGGAGGAGGAGGAAGATGAGGAGAAGGGGGAGGAGGAGGAGGAGGATGAGGAGAGGAGGGAGGAGGGAGGAGGAGGAGGAGGAGGAGGAAGATGAGGAGAAGGGGGAGGAGGAGGAGGAAGATGAGGAGAAGGGGGAGGAGGAAGATGAGGAGAAGGGGGGGAGGAGGAGGAGGAAGATGAGGAGAAGGGGGAGGAGGAGGAGGAGGAAGATGAGGAGAAGGGGAGGAGGAGGAGGAGGAAGATGAGGAGAAGGGGAGGAGGAGGAGGAAGATGAGGAGAAGGGGAGGAGGAGGAGGAGGTGGAGGAGGAGAAGGATGAGGAGGAAAAGAAGGAGCAGGACGAGGGCTTGGGGGTGGAGGTAGAGAAGGAGGAGGAGGAGGAAGATGAGGAGAAGGGGGAGGAGGAGGAGGAGGAGGAGGAAGATGAGGAGGGGGGGGGAGGAGGAGGAAGATGAGGAGAAGGGGGGAGGAGGAGGAGGAAGATGAGGAGAAGGGGAGGAGGAGGAGGAGGAAGATGAGGAGAAGGGGGAGGAGGAGGAGGAGGAAGATGAGGAGAAGGGGAGGAGGAGGAGGAGGTATCCAATTTACACAGAGAGACGGCGGGAAATTTGGAGCAGCAATGGAACACCCGTATGGCCAAGAGCGGTGGGGAGGCGGAGCAGAGAGAAAAACAAAAAACCCCAATACGACAAGGAATCTGTGGATCATCGTCCAAGACTGAGAAAGAAAGAAAGAGAGAGAGAGAGAGAAAAGCAGCGTTGAGCTGGGCTGGAATAATACGTGAGTCAGCTGCAGACGAGAGTGTTGGTGATTTTCCAATTTGTCCTCGGCTGCAGCGGCAGGAAGTGACCTTGAGCAAAGCACAGGGACACAGGTGCTGCTTCTACCCACACTGCCGGCCGCAGGGAGACCAGGTGAGTGGGCGGGGAGTGCTGGCCCACAGTGAGCCCTCTGTTTACAGCCGCTGTTTATTTTTATTTTTCACAGCTTCCCATTAAAAGCAACGCTTTGTTAAATGCTTCCATAAAAGATGAAGGCAGCCTGAGGTGAAAGACAGATCTGTGGGAGCAGCGGGAGGAGGTGGAGTGGCTGTGAGTCCAGTCACTGTGAGCCAGCAGCCTCCTTCTCCTCCTCCTGCTGCTGCTGCACTCCTTCATTCATTTCATTCTTGCTGCTTTTATCCATTTGACCCATTGATTTATTTAACTCACTGACTGTGCTGTCCCAGCACCCTGAGTGTGTGTGTGTGTGTGTGTGTGTGTGTGTGTGTGTGTGTGTGTGTGTGTTTTGTGAGGTCTCCTGCTGCTCCTCTCTGTCCACAGCCGTGATTTCCAACATCTGTGGAACACATGTTGACTAAGAGGGAGCAGCCTTGCCCTCTGTGATGTCACAAAGGGAACCCACCACCTACAGGTGGGCTCTGCGTTGTGAGGCCACTCTGCTGGGTGCTCGTGCCGACTTGAGATCAGATGGGATCCGTGTTCCTCAGCCGGATACAGATTGGATTTTTCCCAAATTGTTTTCAATTGACGTCAAATTTGAAGAACACTTTTGAAAAACGACGCCACAAAAATAAGAATAAAACATCATTTTGATGGAGGCTTTGAGAAAAGAGGAACGGAAGCAATTGAATTGACTTTGCTTTCTGCCTCTGTGGCTTCGACATCGCTGAGGAGGAGACCCTGAGTGGAAGCAGAGGAGGAGGAACGACTAGCAAAAAAAGTCACAACACGATCCAGGCCACAAGTTTTCTAGAAGGAATGAGGCCACGCTGCTGCTGCTGCTGCTGCTGCTGCTGCTGCTGCTGCTGCTGCTGCTGCTGGGTGTGTGAGCGTGTTTGTAATGTTCCCAGACTGCCGAGCGACTCGTCCTGCTGCTGAACAGTCACCCGGAACAAGTGAGTCACTTAACGAACGCGACGCTTTTTTTTTTGGCTCGATACGCAATTAACCCACATCGCCGTGTGGAAGTTTCTCACTCCCCCCCCCCATCCTCCTCCCCCCCCACCTCCGGCCGTGGGGCCAGTTTTGATGGAGTGAATATCTAAAAATGGCTGCTGCTGCTGCTCTGCTGGAAATCAATCCCCCTCCCCTCCATTGATTCCATTAAAAGCCTTTTTGGAGATTGATTACGCTGAAAGCCTCCCTCCGCTCTGGATTACAGCCGCACGCTTCCACTCCGCCGCCCTCTTTTCTCTGTTTTTTTTCTGCCCGTTCCACGCGCCAGATATGGGCATTTATTCCATTACGCTGCCGAGGTGCAACGCCGGCAGCGTGAACATCAAGACCACCGCCTTTGTGAGGAGAAGGCCTTTGCTTTGCGCAGATAGGACGAGAACATCCTTGTTTTTTTCTTCTCCTTCTTCTCTTTTTGGCCTGATAAGCGTTATCGGCCGTGTCGTCCGCTTTCAACATCGTTTCTTTCTCCCCACCGCCGTCAAGATCTTCACTTTTATTCCGCCCAGGAAAGCCAAAAACAACCTGGCCAGGGCGGAAGACTTTTTTTTTTTTCTTATTCCCTCTTCCTTTTTTTTTTGACTACAAGCTGCTGATGATAAGGCAAAACAATTATTATCCTGGGGCAGCGCCGCCGCGCGCGCTGCGCCGGGGCCTGGTTTCATGCTGGAAGCTGAGACGGAGGTGAAAAGGCCCAAAGAAAACAAAACAAATTGCATATGGATTTCTCAGCTTTCAATAGCGCCGCCTTATCTCCGTAATGGAATATTTATCAGCAGAGACTGCGGCGTTCAGCCGCTTTCACCACTTCCTGCCGTTTGTATATTGACCAGATAAATGATAGAGAATATTGAGGCTTGTATAGGATGGCGAAGGCGACGTGGTGGTGGCGGGCGGGGGAGCCTTACTCAGCGTGCGAGGGGTAAAGTCGGGGACAGTGTCCTTGCTGCCGCCACCGTCCTGATTCATTTATCTGTCACACAATTGTGCTGAGCGCACAACTATCTGCTGGCGGCGTGTTTATGAATACATCCAGCCACACCATGATATGAAAGCAATAACACTTGACCACATCTCACATCTGACTTCACTATTTACTTATTTATTTATTTCTAAAGCGGTAAATAAAAATAGAGGAAGAAAGAGTGAGGCGTGTGTGTGTGTGTGTGTGTGTGTGTGTCCTGGAATTGCGTTTCTGTCTGTCCGTGCACGCTCGTTTGATATTGAGTGCATTTTAGTGCTGCAGGTGTCTATCAGTGTGTGTGTGTGTGTGTGTATTTGCATACGACTCAGTGACCTCTCTGCTCTGTCCTGCAGGCTGGGCTCCTCTTAGCTCCGCCTCCTCGCCATCCCTGAACGCTTCCATCGCACTGACCCCCCCCGGCCTCCACCAATGAGATGCGTGGGGAGCTGCAGCCGCAGGAGCAGCGGCCTGCAGCCACTGGACGGCTGCCTAAACTCATTTCAGGCTGCAGAGTTGCAGCCTGAAAACATCTCCTGGGTTCAGGGCACCAGCCACTAGCAGGCTGCCTGGCTGCCTGGCTGCCTGCTGCCTGCCTGCCTGCCTGCCTGCCTGCCTGCCTGCCTGCCTGCCTGCCTGCCTGCCTGCCTGCCTGCCTGCCTGCCTGCCTGCCTGCCTGCCTGCCTGCCTGCCTGCCTGCCTGCCTGTGTATTGTTTATGACATGAATGTTCCCTTCTTCTTTTTGTTGTTTTTTTTGTTGTTCCAACGCACCCACAATTGCTGCTCTACTTCCTGTTGTGCACATTCTTCACAGCAGGCTGTGCTCATGGTGGAGCTCCTTGGTGCAGCAGTGACACTGACCCGTAATGAGAGGTGAAAGCTGCACCAACAAGCAAAGCCATGATTTTTTTAAACGCTGTTGCAGGCCCAGCAGTTTGAGGCTTTGTGCGCTGACATGTTTTTGTGAGTCTGTGTGTTGCTGTTTGTTTTGTTACCTACCATGCAACCAGTCTCATTTTTCATTCGTCCTCCTCGTCTCGTCATTTGTTTTTCTTCGCCGCCGCCACCGCTGCCTTAATTGGACCTTCTGCCACGCCGCAGACTGAAAACTTGACAGTTTGGTCGTCGTCTCTGTGTCTTTTTTTGCCATCTCGGTTCCTTCTCGTCACTAACGACCGCGTGGAGCTCAGTTGGTGCCTGGAAAAGTTGCGATTGCAGGGGGCGAGAAAGGAAAGAGAACAGAATGATTCCTGGGCAGAGCGGCTCAAAATGCTTCATAAATACAAAGAGTTTACAAACTATTGCAGTTGACCCCTCACAGGAGGGAAACTCATGTTCTGGCAGGGGTCAAGGGTCAATGATAGTAGCCAAAATATGCAAGAAAACAGAAGTGATGTCGTGGACTGGCTCTGCAAACCAGGCTGGGTTGAAGAGAATATTGCCTGGTTATCATTGCACCGCATTCTCTGGCTGTTTGATTCAACCACATCCATTTTCCATGAGGCCATGTGTATATACTGTATATTTATATACACATATATATTTGAAGCGTGGATGTGCTGACGCCGCTGCACCGGGGCGGCTCTGTTATTACTGCGTGGAAAATGAAAGGGACGGTGTAGCGCCGCTGTCATCTGCACCCACCCAGCCCCACTCCCCAGATGTGGACCCCCGCCCCATCTGCACACACACACACACACACACACACACACACAGAGCTGTGACTAAGCCTGCTAGATTAGCCCGTCGCTGTTGGCGAGCCGCTCTTGCCGGAGCTGCGGGTCGCTGCCTCGTCCTGAGGGGCTGCAGGCGCCGCCACCCCCCTCCCTCCTTTGACCCCAGGCAAGACGTGGCCTGCCGCTTCATTAGGTCACCCCCCAGCCCCCCACCCACCACCACCCACCACCGCTGCCGGGGTATTGTCAGGCAGGTCCGGGCTGGATTACCATATGGCCGCTCTGGGTTGTGCTGTCATGGAATATGAATCCCAGCGCAGAGGCTGCTCGTCCTCTCGGCCCTGACAGCCGCTGGGGTGCAGCAGCAGCAGCAGCAGCAGCAGCAGCAGCAGCAGCAGCAGCAGCAGCCGCCAGGAGCGGTGGAGGGTTTTTCCGCTGTTGCAAAGATTTCATCACGCTCCAGAGGCCGCCGCCGCCGTAACTGCGAGTCACTTAGTTGGCGGCGGAGTCCTGGTTGTTTACCTGAGTTGGGCGTCAGTACATATCATCTCCACTCACTTAAGTGCTCGGACACACACACACACACACACACACACACACGCACGCACGCACGCACACACACACACACACACACACCGTGGAGGAAAAAAACTAAAAAAAAGCAGCAACCCACTCAGGCTGGAGGAAGCTCGGTCTCTTGGACAAAGTGCAGCAAAGTAGCGCAGGAGGAAAGTAAACGATTCTTCCACAAGCTAATTGCCTCCTCTGCTCTCAACACCCACGTTTCTCAATTAGCCCAAATAAAATCCAGCCGTTTGTGAAGTCCCGCTCTATGGAACCTCAGGAGCTTTTTACTTTTACAAGGGAAATAAAAAATGTTTCTTTTGGAGATTGGAAAGCGGCAGGAGCTCACAGCTCGCAGCTGCTGTGTTTGGTGGGGCGGCGGTGAGGAAGCAGGTTCGTCACGGGGGTCCGGGAAAGACAATCCAATCCAATCCTTCACGGAGCACGCCAACAAAAACCACATCATCACACCAACAAAGACACAGCGCCCTCTGCTGGGAGGGCATCACAAATATCGCCAATATTGTCAAAAGAACAGCGCAATACGCAGACTCTCCAGCAGAGGGCTGCGAACCCGATGCTCTTCAACTGACTCCTCGACGTACCCCCCCTACTTCCTGTTTGCCAGGTGTGGCTCCGCCCACGGAAGGCGACACCTCCACCCTCGGCGTGGTGACGACCCCCTGGGCTTTGAATGTCACCATCTGTGGAGGACCTGCGGCGCTGCCGTCACTACGGCCCTGCCAGGACGCCGCTTTATTGCACAGGAACTCAGGTGGCCCCTAATCTGATTCCACAGGCTCCGCCCACCGCGCTCGGCTTGACATTATCTCCCTGTAATTGTTGTGGCTCAGATGTTCGGGGGATTGGCCGGCCCCGTCCTAATATCACCCCCCCCCCTCCTCCACCCCCATCATGATTATTAATGATGCTGTGATTGTTTTAGCAAACAGTCTGGGTTTCTCCCTCTCTCTCCCAGATGTGTGTGTACGTGCACACTCCTCCTCTCTCTTGCACTCTGTCACTATAGTGGGCGGAGCTTCGGCGGTGGCCAGCAGGGGTCAGCGAGGTCACAGGTACATTTGGAGGCGGGACCGAATCTGAAATTAATTAGACGGCTGGACAGCGTAGCGAGCGTGGCAAGGGCGGAGAGAGGGCGGAGCAAGGGCAGCGGGTGGTGTGACCAGAAGTCAGACCAGAATTTGAGTCCATTTGTGCGGTCCTGACGGTGCGGCCAATCAGAGCGCGGCGCCGCCTCGTCAGAAATGAATCAAAGCCATGAACAATTTGAAGCAAAGTCTGGAGGAGTGTCTGGACGTCTGGAGGAGGTCTGGTGGGAGAGCAACAGCGTGCCGCTTTTCCTGCCGCTTGCTGACTGGCAGCGGTGTTGCGGCTAAGCCCCGCCCCCTTCGCGGCGTAAAACGCTCAGTTGACTCGCCAACGTCCCTCCTGTCAATGAAGAGCCAGCTGCGCTTAATAATCCTCCCTCCAGTTTTGCAAAGATGTGGTGGGCGTGGCCTGTGTACAAACCCCTCAACCCAACCCTGCAGCGCCACCTATCTGCTGGCCGGGGGAGGTGGGTGTCATGTCGCTGGGGGACGAAGACTCAGGGCCACGGCTGAGATCCGGCTGAAATGAACGGATTATGTATGTTCTTTCTGAAGGCGGCAACGCGGAACGGCTCCTTTGTGAAACGTCAACGTCGAAATGAAGATAAAGTCATTAAACGCAGCAGCAGCAGCAGCAGCAGCAGCAGCAGCCGTCCTTGGGTCTTTCTCTCACATGGCTCATATTTAATGGTCAAGATGCTCTCAAGTAGGATGTTCTTTCTCAGCGCCGCCGTGTGGAGAGGAGTCTTTTCTTGTCTGAGCAAAGCCGCCTGCCGCCTGCCGCCAGCAGCAGCAGCAGCAGCAGCAGCAGCAGCAGCAGCAGCAGCAGCAGCAGCAGCAGCAGCAGCAGCACACTACTCTTGACTTTGCTGACGCTCCCGGCAGATCTTTGACGGCACATCTCCAGCAACCATGTGCAGATGGAAATCCAACATTTCCTCTTCCAAGGGCTCCAGGAGAGAGATCTTCCACTGGGTGACTGACAGGAACCACACCGGCAGGAAGTGACATCACAGCAAAACCTCCGTGACAAGTTGCATGGAGCCGTGCAGAGCAAAATGAAGACACCTAGTGGTATTACGTAATATTGCTATTGATATCAAAAATAATTTTTATTTTTTTTAAATCAAAATCACATGTAAAGCAATACCCTAAACGAACACTAGAGGGTTCTTGGTCAGTGTGAAGAGAACTACTTATAATTGGAGAGCTAACGGAGAAACAAAGTTGCTGCTGCTGCTGCAGAGTTTTGGAAAAAACAAGCAGCCAGAATATTTCTGGGAGTTGTTTGGCAGGCTAGCAGATTAGCTTTGAGGGATGGTTTGACTTGATGAAAAAAACAACAAATATCACTGTAATACTGTTTTGTCGCGCACACACACATGAAGTAAAAAGTACTTTAGTCTCTTGGGGCAATTTTTTCCCCTTTTCGCTGTTTTCAAACAACATAAAGTTCTAAATTGCTTTCTTTTCTCTTTAAAAATAAAGCTTGTGCACTTGGAAATAGCGACGCTGGAAACATTCTGCAGGGGTTTTTCCTTCCCTCCGAGCCGAAGGGAATGAAAGCGGTGCAACATTCCGCCTGTGAGCCGCCCAGCGGAGAATTTCCCTTTAATAAGCTGTTGTGCGACAGGAAGACGTTGCAGCGGCGCCAAACTGGAGGCGAGGCTCCGCCCCCAGCGCCTCGCCGGCCGCCGCTCTGAACGGAGGCCAGAGCAGCGCACGCCGCCGCCGCCGCCGCCGCAGCTATGGCAGCCGCTCGCCGCTGGAAGGAGATTAGAAGCGGCCGCGCTCGGCGTTTCCTGGTCCAAACGAGTGATTCACTGGTTTCATGCTCTTAACGGGATTGGCTTCAAAGACGGAGACGCTTCCTGCAGCACTTGTAGCCACTTGCAGCCACTGGCAGAGCCGCCGCTCGGGTTTGATGTCATTAATAAATAAAGAAAGACAGAAGTACCATGTAGCTTGGCTGATTTTTTTTTGTTCTCGTTCAATGATTGAAGCCGTTCGTTGCGTCCAGCGTCCCACTTGAGTCTCAACAAACTCCAGTTGAACCTCCAGGCAGACGAGATCCTCATGCACGAGTTTTAAAATTAGATTCAAGTCCTGTTTAAACAAATCTGACAGTCGCTGTTGGTTTTTCCTCCTATATCGGCACTTTGAGTTGAAAACACACTGCTGGTTTTCGCATATCGCTGACTGAACATCAGCTTATCTCGGCTGCGTCACACAAAAACAGCAGGCAGGAAGTGAAAGAAAAGGGGGGGGGGGTGAAAGCGATGAGAGATTAAAATCAATGATGACAGTTTGTGTGAGCGCGGCGACGAACCACAGGTGGTCGCTGACAACGCAACCAACTCAGAATTAAAAGGAAAGGAGCTGCACACACTCACTGCAACACTGAGGAGGAGTCGGACTGGCAGCAGAGCCGAGGACACACACACACACACACACACACACACACACACACACGTCATCATCTCGCTCCGTTCCAAAGACATTGTTTGCTTGTTTGTTGTTGTTGTTGTTGTTGTGTTGAAGTGCACTGTGCAGTTGTGTGGAAGGTTGTCGTCACTGTGGTGGTGTTTGTTGTGATTCAGTGGGAGGAGGGCGGTGCAGCGTGCTACACACTTAGAGACACCCCCTCCCCACCGCCCCCCACCCCCACCCGGACCGTTGGATCTAATCTTAAAAACCTGAAGAGCGGAGAGTCGTTTATTGATTGCGAGGCGGCCGAGAGCGGCGGCGGCGGCGGCGGCGAGCTGCTCTGCCCTCTAATGGGATTGTGTTCTTTGTTTGAGACGCACAACTACACCCACCTCTGACATGACTTTCCCTTTTTTCTCCCCTTTCTTTCATTTGCAATCAAACAAAGCGTGTCCGCGCCGACGCCAGGAAGTCGGGCCTCTTGTGTTACAAGGGCCTCCTGGCTGATTGTTACCGCCGGCGCTTCGCTGAGGCCAAATTAAATGTTTTCTAATTTGAGTCCCGAGTGCCGGCGGAGATTGCGTGTGATTTTTCAGATTGCTTTCTTTGATTGTTTTTGTCTTGCGAGGCGGCCGCGCATCGCCTTCGGTGGCGACGTGTCACTTTTCATGTCTGCTTTTCTGGAGGTTTGATGTAACGCCGCCAGAGACAGTGGTGGGATTACGTTAAAAAGGCCGCCGGCTCCGCAGAGTTCATTATTACCTCCTCCTCCTCCTCCTCCTCCTCCGTTCCTTCTTCTCCTCTCTCTCTGTTGTTGGCAGCGTTCTGAGTGACGTTCCCGGAGAGGCCTCGCAAGATCTGCCGGCTTCGTCGTTTCCCTGAATGATGATAAAATAAAAAGCGTGGAGTCTTTGAGGCCTTGAGGAGGATCATTACTTTCACTCTGCCTGCATCAGTCTGAGCCGGTAATCACACCTCTCACTTTCACTGCTGCTGCCGCTGCTGCTCACCCTCCTGGTCGCCTCGGAGAACTTCTGCTTCTTATCTTCTCAATCTTTTTATCTTTGCATGTATATCTGCAAATGAAGCGGCACAAAACAATTCAAGGAAGCTTCGAATTGGGTGTCACAATTTGAATAATTTGGTGACAAAATTTCACAAAACAGCCACAAACTCCAGAATGTGTTCTTTAAGTCAGTAATTACTCTCCACACGAGGTGGTTTTTTTCTACTTACAATCCAACAACTTCAACGTGTGGTATAAAAAGCAGCAGCGGACTGCGACCCCATGAAGCCGTTTTTCTTTCAGCTTTGGTTTTGACGGGCAGGATTTATCCCTTGTTTTTTCTCCTCTTCTTGGAACAAGTGGCACTTCAGATGCGCTGGTGGTGAAACGCTCTTAATGTGAAAGGACCGGCAGGGATGGAAGCCTCGATTCTCGGCTGCAACCCTCCATCTTCGGCCTTCAACGGACATAATCTTTTGTTTTTTTCCCTCTCAGCGCCCCCTCCAGTCGGTCTGAAGCTCAGCAGGGGAGAGGCGGGCCTGATGTCATCTGGCGGCTCTGATTGGATTGTTTTCTACCGTGCAGATGACGTGCGCTTGCTAGAAGTTGGAGGATCTGCAGTCGTGGGCCAGTGGACGGCTGTCGCGCCCTCGCTCGCCGTCAGGACCATCAGTGTGAAGGTTGAAGATTCACACCTAGCTGGGATGCTAACACAGCTAGCGCCCCCTGGTGGCAAACTGCAATTAATTGCTGCCAGCAGCTTGTCTCCTTTTTTTTCTGACAACCTGGAAAAAAAAGTATTTTGTAAAGTTTAATTTAATTTGAGTGGAATCTTGCTGGGAATGTGTTTTTAACGCCTGCAGACTTTTCCCTCTGATGTCAGCAGGAAGTGTCTCGCCTGTTTTTTTCTCTTTTTGCAAATTTCTTGGATGATTCCATCTCAGCGGCACCATGCAAACTGTCTTTTTTAAATTATTTCTGCTCCTCTTCTTTTATCTGCCATTTCAGGGGCGAAAATACTTTTGCTTTTGCTGTGAATCTACAGGGGTCAGGGGTCGGATCGTGACCATCATTAATTCTGAGTGGAAACATTTTTTTTATGGGGAGGGGGAGCATAATAGATGCTCAATAAGTGAGACTGACAATCTTGAGATGGGATCAGGAGACTAAATGAACATTTTCCAACTTAATGGGGCTTTGAAACCAGTGGAGTCGTCTGCTTTAAATTACATTTGGAGCTCTTGCTGCTTTCCAGGGTCTTCGTTAGCTGGTGGGCGGAGCCTCTCCCTCTCTCTCTTTGATCGTCCACCGCTGTCCAGTGATGTCACCCGAGCTCTTGGTAATGCAGCGGAAGTCGACCTCGCTGTATTCACGGCCAAGTCAGACTTTATCTCCGGCCTTCATCACATCCGTGTACCAATCAGGGCGACGGGCGGAATTGGAGCCGGCGGCGCTGCTTAAACAGAGGCTGTTAGCGAGGCCCTTATTGAATCAGCATGGCCTCTTGAGATCCAAATCTGCTTTTAAAACCAGATCCTAGTCGGGACGTAATGACGCTAGCGGGACCGGCAGGAAGCGACACTGTGGAGGAAGGAGGGAAAACATTTGAAATGTAAAAAACTGATTAAAAAACAAATTAAAATTGAGAGAAAAAAAACAAGATTTTTCCCTCCACCGCTTTTACCAGTTGAACAACAAAACCGTCATCTTGCTGCGGTGGATGCAGCTCCTTGACGCGTGTCAACAGAAGGAAGTCCGGCGCCAGGTTGGGCTCTTTGTAGTCGCTGCAGTGTTAAGGCGCCTCCAGGAAGCGCCGACTTCAGACGAGAGCCGTGCTTTTCTTTTGTTTTCCGTGTTTGCCGGGCGATGAGGGTTCCGTGCAGGAAGCAGCGTTCTTCAAAGACAACGAGTCCGAGCCGGGGGCCGAGATTCCTTCCGTGTCCTCACTCGGTCTGTCCGTCTGTCTGCTGTGGAAAAATCAAAAGAAAGCACAAAACGATGATGATGACGACAACAAGAACAACAGGAGCCAACTGGGTCGGTGCTGGAGTCGAGGCAGGAAGTGGGTGTCTAATGGCTCCAGACTTGGAGCAGGGAACCAGGAATCTGCCTGGAAATCAGCCCGCCTTCATGTAACAACCTCACCCTGTTTTTTCCCCACATCGACTCATCATTGGCTGCAACGAAGCTTTGAATAAATTCTCAGCTCTACTGCCTTCCGTATGCTCATGTGTAAAATGATGCATCCTGAATCGTCGTCTGGCTCTTTGAGAAAACTGACGTCAGTCAACTTGACTCAAAGCGGATCTCAGTCAGTAAAAAAATCAAATAAAAAAAAAAATCATGAAATAAGGCTGAATGTTTTCCAACAGCAATGATTCACACTGACACTTTAATGGAATGCTGCACTTCCTGTCTGGGGTCTGGATCTGGTGCTCATCTTGGTACTGCCTTCATTCAGGATCGCCTGATTATGATTCTTCATTTCCAAACACACATTGGACGACTGAAGCGGCTACTGCACATTGTGTGTTTTCTGTGCATTGCAAAAAAAAAAAAACTTTAAAAAAAACACAAGGAGGTCTTAAAATTTGAAACGCTTCCAAACAGTTGAGTGGCTGCAAACTGGGCCTGATCTTGCAGGGCGGAGACCCGGACCGTGTGTCTGTGTGTGTGTGTGTGTGTGTGTGTGTGTGTGTGTGTGTGCGCGCCCTTGTGTGAGTGTCTGAAGGTCGCGACAGGCAGGTTTACCTGCACATGTATGTGATGACGGCAGCTGTCAGGAGCCGTAAAAGCAGGCTGAGCGTGGATATCGCATATGTAAATGGCCAATGGCGCCGTTTCCTCCTCGCGGCCACTTTGAAGTGGATGGCGGCGGCCCTTCAAAGGGTTAGCGCTGGGCTAATCGTAGCATCGCATCCCGCCTCCGTCTTTTTATCCTGGGAGGGGGAAAAAATAAAAACAGTTTTACATGCAAAAAAAAACCTCTGCGCCGTCGACTTTATTTTGAATTTTCTGTTTGTTCTGAAAATACCTCCAACACGCGCGCAGAGGAGAGGCGGTGGCGGCTATGCTAACAGAAGCGCTATAATTTGCTTCCCGCTGGGTTACAACTCGGCGCTCCTCGCCTCATCTCGGGGTGAAACAAACCGCAGCGGCAGCCGTTCATTACACCTGCCTGCCTGACAGCTTTCCCTCCGTTACACCGGCTGACGTGTTTGCACGGCGGTGCAAAAAAAAAGCCGCCAAAATACCAGACTGCGTGGCGTGGCGTGGCGTAGCGGCCTAGCATAGCAGCCTAGCATAGCAGCAATTAAGTGGGTGTGAGGCTACAAGTGAGCCGGTGAGTCGCTCAGCATCGGAGTCTCCAGACTGTCGACAGTGAGAAATCATAGACTTCATAACACCCCCCGTCTCAGCAATCAGTCAATTGTTAGCTCAGCGCGGGCGCAGGCCTTACACCAGACCGCAGGATCAAGATCCCGGTCGGTTCATTCAGCGAGTTGCAGTCGGGGAGTCGCATATGGCGTCGTGCAGATGGACAAGCTGTTATTATTGAAGGGGGAGACTGGGGCTTCAAAGTTTGGGAGGGAAAGTTCATTACCGCGCCACTTGGAGCTTTAGAACGGCGGAAAATTACTTCCTCATCCCTCTCGTTCGCTTTTCAACATATTTCTCCAAGTCAGCCTTTCACAGCGCCCCCGCCAGGAGGCACCAGGACGCGCAACACTTCAGAAAAGCCTGAGCGTAACGGCAAAGTTTTCCGGGGAAAAAACAACCCCAAAAATTCCATGTGTATTTTTTTTGCTTCTGGAAGCTGCACATTTTTTGATTTAAAGTTTGATTTGTACAGTAAAACTTCATTTCAACAAAGAGGGACAAAACAAATCCCTGATATTGGAACCGTTTGTTGTTTTTTCCTCCTGGTGACACAAAAAGATGTATTGTGACTAATATCTGCAAAGGCCTCGACAGAGCAAACACAAGACAAAACAAAACAAGCGGGCGGAATATATTTTCATAAAGTTGTTGCAGGTGTTCCATCGACAGCGCTGACTCCCGTCACCTGCGCCTGGTGTGTGTGTGTGTGTGTGTGTGTGTGTGTGCGCGTGTGTGTGTGTGCTGGAGAGATGGAGCGACGGAGGCGGAGCCAGAGGAGGAATAAACCTCAGCCAGCGGCGGGACGTCTTCCGATGAGACTGAGAGAATCTCCTGCGGCTCTCCAGGGCCGCATTAGTCTGAAGGTCACGGAAGGGGAAAATGACCTCGCCGGCTCCGCCCCCCCTCTCTCTCCCTCTCTCTTCCCTCCCTCTTTCTCTCTCCCCCCACCCCTCCCACCCCTGCCCTGTAATTGAGCGGAGAGCCTGGTCATTGGCCGCCTCAACATGCTAGTTAGTTACACGCGTTTTCACCGTAATCACCCGGCGGACGAGCCGCCCGGCTGTCCGTCTCCCCCCGTCTCCCCCATCCTCTCCAAGGTCGCATCAATTTCAAAGCCGTCCACCCCGCCGCCGCCCGCCACGCCGCCGCCGCCACTGTCTCAGCGTGAGCCGGGCCGCCGTCATTACAGGCTTTCACAGCCTCATCCTCCCCGTCAGCCTCCACCTCCTCCTGTCTTTAAAAGAGCATCTCAAGCCAAAATGCCAATTATTAGCCAAACGGCTGATCCTCGCTTCTTTTTCTCCATCCCCTCCTCCCACCTCCTCCCACCTCCCCACCTCCCCCCCGGTCATCGGCAGCGAGGAGCGATTTAGAAGTAACCTTCCAGTCTGAGTGCCACATCAGGACGGTGATATTAGTGAGGAGTCACTTCTGACTCCTCCTGAGGAGGTGGAGGAGGAGGAGGTGGAAAGAGGGAGAGGAGGAGGAGGAGGAAGGGGAGGAGGTGGGGGAGGGAGAGGAGGAGGAGGAGAGGGAAGGGGGAGGAGGAGGAGGAGGAGGAGGAGGAGGAGCAGCTCAGTGGGTTCAGGTGCGCCGCTTCAACACAACAATCAGTACACTTTGAAATGACACCGGTGGGATTTTTTTTTCTAGAAATTTTTAAATAAATAATTGAAATGACATTTTCAGGCAACAAAGCCCAAAATAGAAATGTCATGAAAGGACGGAGGCAACAGCAAAGTAAAGCAACACAAACAGGCCGTAACCGTGGTAACAACAACAGTGCAACACAAACTGACTCCAGTGTTGCACTGAAAATGAGAGCAGAGCAGCTTGAACATCATGGACCTGTTGGTTCCTCTCCTGCCTTCACTGCAAGACTGCATCACCTCCTCCTCCTCCTCCTCTTCCTGCTCGTCCTCCTCAGACAGCAGGTCAGCTCCAGTCAGGTTGGCCAGCAGGGCGGCGCCGTGGCGGTGGTGAGCAGACTCACCTCAGCAGGTCCTAAAAGTGTGAACGTCGGTCCGAACATCTGTTCTGGCTGCTCCGTGGCCTGCGTTGGCAAACGGCCGATGGCGCCACCTGTCTCACCAGCATCCCAGCGACCCCCTTCTTCCAATTTGTGCAATGTTGCACAAGACGACGGGACAACGGCGGAAATGACGGCTGGACTGCGGAGCTGATGTGTGTGCGGTGTGATGATGATGATGGCACAGATTGACACCGATGGACCGTCCGCACGTGTCCTGCGTGCTCAGCGAGGCGGCAGCTCCAATTGAGATTCTTCTTACAGGATGACGAAGGCAGCGGCAGCGGCGGCGACGACGTGGTCGATAGAAGCACAGCAGCTTCCTGTTGTCTGTCCGCCAATAGGAGTCCGGTGGGGGAAGGGGGGGGGGGCTGAGCCATGAACTCCTGATGGTTGTGTATCTTTGGGCAGGTGGTCGAAGGTCAGGCAAGCGGCAGGAAGGTGAAGGCGTCTCTATGCTGCAGGCCTGATGCAACAGTTACACTATATTCAAGAAGAAGAAGAAGAAGAGGACAGGAGGGGGGAGGGGCTAACTTATTTGTTTTGAACTGAAATTGATTCTCACCTCCTGACTTTTGCTTATTTTATTCTAATTTGACTTTTGCTTGTTTATTTGAAATAATTTTTCTGAACAGCAAATTTTATTATATTTATAAAATGTCTTTGAGGACTTTTTAAGGACTATTTATCGGAATATATTATAGATAATGGATACTATGCAGAACCCCCCCCCCCCCAGACAGGTTTCCTCTAAGGCAACAATAAAGAGGTCACCCCCCCCCAGCCCCTCCCTCTCCTCACGGTCAGCAGTCTCTCTAATGCAGCCACCCACCTGAGCTGACCCAGATATTCCCCCACCCCATCCCTCCCCTGGGCGCCACCCACCGGCCCTGGCGGCGTCCTCGCCAGACGGCCGTCACACACTGCCGGGCGCCGACGGCAGCCATTTGTCAGAGCGTGGGCGCTGTGCCGGCCAATCAGAAGCAGGCCAGCGGACACGCGAGGCCTCGTCACAGGAAGAAACATCGCTCAGAAATAATTTGGCTGCCGCTGCATCGGGAGGGGGAGATTCACTGTTCGCATTTCAGTCACCGTCAGGCCCCCCCTCCTCCCCGGACCCCCAACACAGCTGGACTTCCTGTGTGGTCTCCTTTCTTCTTCTTCTTCTTCTTTTTAAATTGCTCAGCACTTGACCCCCCCCTCTTCCAGAGGCACAAAGTGAGACCTGACGTGCGACGCAAGCACAAACTCATAATCGGCACTGATGTCTTCCAGAAGCAGGAGATCCCCCTTAATAGAAGCGATGCCCTCTGGGAGCACAAAGGAAGAAAAAGGCTCCTGTTATTTTCCCAGAGTGCCGCCTTTTTACATTCTGCAACTTTTGTCAACAGCCATTATCTTCTAAATGGAACCTGTGTGTTCCATTAAAGCCTGCGAGCCGCCGCCGCCGCAAGAAATGGAACCAGACATGAGCAGAATGTGAAGCCGGCGGGACGAGACGGAACCGTCCGAACGGAATGTTGTTCACCGGCGAACCGTCTTTAGCGGACGATAAGTGGCCAGTTATCTTGGAGCATCGACTCTCTCTCTCTCTCTCTCTCTCTCTCTCCCTCTCCCTCTCTCCCAGACTTCAGTTGGCTTCTGGCTCTTAAAGTGAAAAGACTTCTTCTGACGTCTCACATCTTCAAACGGGGGATAAGAAGTGAGTTTGTCATCATGGAGGAAGTCCATTAGACTGATGGGAAGCTCCAGGGAAGGAGGCTGTGACCTCCTCCACTGATTTCATTGGCCCACAACCACAACAACAACAACAACAACAACAACAACAACAACAACAACGATGCAACGTGGGTCTCCAGAGATTCTGTATTTTTCTTAAGTTTTTTAACAATTAACTGTCTCTCCATTCTGGTCACAAATGAGGGAGGGAGGAGCAAACATCCATCCTTTTCCTTCCTATCAGCCTGCATTAAAGACGCACATGTTTCTGGACATGTGCTCTTTGTGATGTCACAAGGGGAGGTGACACCCTGCTCCTGCCCAGGTCTCCAGGAACCCAGAGTTCAAGTCAAGAGCAGCTCATGGTTCCACATTCGCCAAACATCGGAGCGTTAAAGCCTCTCGTCTGATTGGCCGATCCTGGAGGTCAACCTTGGCTGATTGTAATTCCCTGTCTTGCGTCGCCTGGCCGTTGTTATTTCCATCCACCCCCCCCAAACTGCTCAGACACTCCATTTAAGCCAATCAACAAGTTTGAGGTGAAGCAGCGTGGTTAGCGGGCGAGGGCAGCGTCGGCGCCTCCCACTGGCCAGTTGTGACGCGCAAAACTTCCAAACTAGGAGGCATTAGTGATGTGGGTCAGAGCGACGGCAGCCGTCATTGAGCGCCGCTCCAGTCGGACATATTTCTTAATTAGCCTCAGTGTCTGCCGGCCTCAAAGTAATTAACTCCATCAGAGAAAAGTCCTCGCTTTAAGTCGGGGGCGGAGTCAGAGGGGGATGGCAGTGGGGGATGAGGGGGTTAAAATGAAAATTAGACAAATAAATAAATGAATAACTGACGGTGACTAAGTCCATTAAAGATTCTGCAGTCATGTGTCTCCGTCTGTGTTCCATCAGCAGCCAGCAGAGGAGCCAGCAGAGGAGCAGCAGAGGAGCAGTAGAGGAGCAGCAGAGGAGCCAGCAGAGGAGCCAGCAGAGGAGCAGCAGAGGAGCCAGCAGAGGAGCAGTAGAGGAGCAGCAGAGGAGCCAGCAGAGGAGCAGCAGAGGAGCCAGTAGAGGAGCCAGCAGAGGAGCAGCAGAGGAGCCAGCAGAGGAGCAGTAGAGGAGCAGCAGAGGAGCAGCAGAGGAGCCAGCAGAGGAGCAGCAGAGGAGCCAGCAGAGGAGCAGTAGAGGAGCAGCAGAGGAGCAGTAGAGGAGCAGCAGAGGAGCCAGCAGAGGAGCAGCAGAGGAGCAGTAGAGGAGCAGCAGAGGAGCCAGCAGAGGAGCAGCAGAGGAGCAGAGAGGGCAGCAGAGGGAGCAGTGAGAGGCCAGCAGAGGAGCCAGCAGAGGAGCAGCAGAGGAGCAGCAGCAGGAGCAGAGCAGCAGCAGAGGAGCCAGCAGAGGAGCAGCAGAGAGCAGTAGAGGAGCAGCAGAGGAGCCAGCAGAGGGCAGCAGAGGGCAGCAGTAGAGGAGCAGCAGAGGAGCAGTAGAGGGCAGCAGAGGGCAGCAGAGGGCCAGCAGAGGGCCAGTAGAGGAGCCAGCAGAGAGGGCAGCAGAGGGCCAGCAGAGGAGCCAGTAGAGGAGCCAGCAGAGGGCAGCAGAGGAGCAGTAGAGGAGCAGCAGAGGAGCCAGCAGAGGGCAGCAGAGGGCAGTAGAGGAGCCAGGAGGGAGCAGCAGAGGAGCAGTAGAGGAGCCAGAGAGGGCAGTAGAGGGCCAGCAGAGGAGCAGCAGAGGAGCCAGCAGAGGAGCCAGCAGAGGAGCAGCAGAGGGGCCAAGCAGAGGGCAGTAGAGGGCCAGCAGAGGAGGGCCAGCAGAGGAGCCAGCAGAGGAGCAGTAGAGGGCCAGCAGAGGAGCCAGCAGAGGAGCCAGCAGAGGAGCCAGCAGAGGAGCAGTAGAGGAGCAGTGATGGGCCAGCAACAGGGCAGTGAGGCCAGCAGAGGAGCAGTAGAGGGCAGCAGAGGGCCAGCAGAGGAGCAGTAGAGGGCAGCAGAGGAAGCAGCAGAGGAGCCAGCAGAGGATCCACCAGTAGAGGGCCAGCAGAGGGGCAGTAAGAGGGCAGCAGAGGGCCAGCAGAGGAGCCAGTAGAGGGCCAGCAGAGGGGCCAGTAGAGGGCCAGCAGAGGGGCAGCAGAGGGCAGTAGAGGGGAGCAGCAGGAGGCCAGGAGGCAGCAGAGGAGCAGTAGAGGAGCCAGGAGGGCAGCAGAGGGCAGTGAGGGCAGTAGAGGGCCAGCAGAGGGCAGCAGAGGGGCCAGCAGAGGAGCCAGCAGAGGGCAGCAGAGGAGCCAGCAGAGGAGCAGCAGAGAGGGGCCAGCAGAGGAGCAGTAGAGGCCAGCAGAGAGCAGCAGAGGAGCCAGCAGAGGGCCAGCAGAGGAGCCAGCAGAGGAGCAGCAGAGAGGAGCCAGCAGAGGAGCAGCAGAGGAGCCAGCAGAGGGCAGCAGAGGAGCAGCAGAGGGCCAGCAGAGGGCAGTAGAGGAGCAGTAGAGGAGCAGAGAGGAGCCAGCAGAGGGCAGCAGAGGGCAGTAGAGGGCCAGCAGAGGGCCAGCAGAGGAGCAGCAGAGGGGCCAGCAGAGGGCCAGCAGAGGGCAGCAGAGGAGCAGCAGAGGAGCCAGCAGAGGGCCAGCAGAGGGGCAGCAGAGGAGCCAGCAGAGGGCCAGCAGGAGGGCAGCAGAGGAGCAGTAGAGGGCCAGCAGAGGGCCAGCAGAGGAGCAGTAGAGGAGCAGTAGAGGGCCAGCAGAGGAGCCAGCAGAGGAGCAGCAGAGGATCCCAGCAGAGGAGGGCAGAGGAGCCAGCAGAGGGCCAGCAGAGGGCCAGCAGAGGAGCCAGCAGAGGGCAGCAGAGGGCCAGCAGAGGCAGCAGCAGGGCAGTAGAGGGCCAGCAGAGGAGCCAGCAGAGGGCAGCAGAGGGCCAGCAGAGGAGCAGCAGAGGGCAGCAGAGGAGCAGCAGAGAGGGCAGCAGAGGAGCCAGCAGAGGAGCAGCAGAGGGCAGCAGAGGAGCAGCAGAGGAGCCAGAGGAGCAGCAGCAGGAGCCTCATTTCCACTCCTGCTAGATTACCACTGGAGAAGCGATCTGGGAGGAGGGGGGTTGGGGGGTAGGGAGGGGGGGGGGCTCATAATTTGTTTTGCTCAAGGTGTTTTCTTTTTCTTCTTCTTCTTCTTTGCTCATCGTCAGAGAACAGACTCGTTGCCGCTGAACAGGTTTCGTATCATAACAACAAACAAATTAAAATGGAACATGACACGGTGGCCTGTGCTTGTTTTTTTTTCGTTTTTTTTTTTATCTGCCTGCGCGCCACATGCTTCTCTTCCTCCTCCACCTGTTTGTGCAGCAGACGGATGGGAAGGGGGGGGGGAGTGGAGGGAGGGCGAGGGAGGATCCGTGGAGACTGGAAAGATAAAGCGTCGCATGATGGACGCTGTAATTGCATCCGAGACAACGAAGCGCATTATAAATCCGCATGTTTTACTGCCTCATCCCCCCACCCCACCAGCACCACCACCCCTCCACCACCCTTCCTTGATGGAATCATTACCCTGTTTGTCCCGAAGAAGGAGGAAGCTGGCAGGAAGTGCTCGGCGGCAGCCACGCCCACCAGGCCGACCGGACCCGCTGATACGGAGTCGGAGATGGAAGTCAGAGGTCGGCTCGTCCACGGATGGAGGAGATCCGCATCCATCATCACTGCACCACCCGAGGCCCTGCAGGTCCACAGAGTGGAAGAGGAGTCAGGTCAGCACCAGGATGGAGGAGGAGGAGGACGACTGGACTGCAGGATGGAGGACGACCAGAGCGCCATCATCAGGCCACACTGCCGAGGCTTCACTGTCTCCACAACATGAATCACGGCTACAACAGCAGATCATCCTCAGAGATATTCAGCTCAAACTCCTGCTATTCTATTTCTATGTTTTTGGGATGTCTCACCAGGACAGCGAGCAGGAGGCAGAACTCTGCCCCCCCCCCACCGCCACCAACATTCCTCACAGAGCGGTGGGCTGCGAGGATTTCCTCTCCCATCCCTCCTAATCTCAGCTATGGATCTGCAGCGGCTTAAAACTCCATCTTTTCCAATTGGCTAATGATCTATTTTGAGCAGTTGGGAAAATATCTGTCTCAGTTAGTTCTGCTGCTGAAAAGTTTGAGGGATGGTGCTGGAGGCCAAGGGTGGAGGAGGAGAGGAGAGTGTGTGTGGGGGGGGGGGATCAATACCCCCATCAGAGGACGGGGACATGATGCATGCGGAGCGTGCGGCCACGCTGGGACATTGCACAGACCAATCAGGACAACTTAAAGCATCGTAAAGCGAGCGAGGCACAAACAAAAGTTTATCGGCAGTCGTCGCCGGCGTCATTTATCACAGCGAGAATAAAAATGGGAAAAGATTTACAGAAAGAAAAAAAGTTTCAGCTGCGGACAGAAAGATTCACAGTCAGCAGAAGTCGTCTGAGCTGCTGCTGGTGCCCCCCCTCCCCCCACCCCAGTACCTGAATGGCATCCAGGCTGTAATCCTTGATGAATTTACTTGCATTATACTTGCAATTACAGCGCTAATCTGGAAACACGTTCTCTCAGCTGTTGTTGCTGTCGCTCTTTTTTTTCCCCAATCCGGGGATTTAGGGGCGTTGTGGGAGCCCCAGCATTGTCTGAGCACGCATGGTTAAATGAAGAAATAGATTTTGTTAATGAAAAAGGCAACAGATGGTGGCTGGGATAGAAATAGTGGGGGGTCCCTGCAGAGCATGAACATTTCCTGCAGAATGATGGCGAGCGGATTAAGGTCATTTTTGCCTGGTTTTTCAATTTATAAATTCATGCTCAGTGGGAACAGGGGAGGGGGGGGGGGGGGGCATGGATGGGAGGGGGTTGGGGGGCATGGATGGGAGGGGGTTGGGGGGGGGACTGGCATCCTGCCTCGAAAACTCTCTGGGAAATCCAAATGTCAATGAGCACATATTGGAAATGTGCAAATATTAGAGGAGCAGGGATGAAGAGAGAGGAGAGCACCGAGGGCCCAGACCCCCCCAGACCCCCAGACCCCCAGGCCCCCCAGACCCCCCACCTCCAGACCCCTGGAGATGGTTTATCTCCACCAAAACAAGCGCGGCCTCGCTCACAGACCAGCATTGTTTTTTTGATTTAATTTTTTTGTAAGATGGGAAACAAAAGAGGGCGTTATTCATTCCGGAGCCGCGTTCAATTTCAATTCCATGTCCTCGTGTCTACGCCGATGATTCCGTCGTCTTTTTTTTTTTTTGCCGTCGTCCTCGCGGTCGTCTTTTTTTTTCTTTTATTTGGTCAGCCAATAACCGTGGGGGGGAAATAAAAAATAATAATAATAAAAAAGTCCCCATTGATCCGAGCCGCGTCCTTCCTCTGCTGTGTCCTTGAGCTGAGGCTGAACCCAGGGGCCAATGCCGTTTCAATGTCACACTGTGAATGGAACAATCTTCTCCGAGACAATGGCCAATTTTCGTTGTACAAATTGCATTTCATTTTTTTTCTCCTTCTCCTCCACCACCGACCCCCCCCTCCCCCCACCCTCCCACTTTCCCCCTAACAGAATAGAAAAACCTCATTTTTTTAAAAAGGAGCGACGTGAAAAATTTTACACCAATCGAGCAGCAGAAAATTAAATGAAACGCACGCTGGTGTTCGGTTGTTCTTGGATAAAGTGGCTAAAACAAATAGAAAAAAAGCTGGTGGTTGGAGTTGCACATGACCGCAAATTTGCATACTTCATTTCTAAGAAAAATAAAGATAAATAAGTCTCGGATCTTGAGGAAGTCAAATTGTGTTTCTCTGACACAGAAAATCAGCGACAGAGACCTCGTTATTAAATCACAACTACGGCCGATCCAGTAACCACACAAGCTGGCGAGAAAGTTTGACCAGCAAAGAGTTTGATGCTTCTCGCTGAAGGTCATGATGAAGGTCATGATGAAGGTCATGATGAAGGTTGGCGAGAAAGGAAAAAGAAAGAAAGAAAAAACAAGACGCCTCTGCTGCTGCTTAAGTTTTTTAGCCCCACCAGCCTTAATGTAGTCATTATCGCCCATCAACGACTCCATCCGTTCTAGTCCAGCCCACACGCACCCCCCGCCCCCACCTCCTGGCGGCCAGCGTGTGGCGCCGCAGCCTCAAAAGGCAAAAGTTACGACTCGCTTGTCATTTTTCATCACAAGTGAGATAAACGGTGATGCTCTGCAAGCCGGGGAAAAAAAACCTTTCCGGGAGCCCGAGCAGCGCCCCCACCCCCCTCCGCCCTCCACCCCTCCCCACTGGAATTCAGGACGCGACAAAAAAAAATAGAAAAAGTAGCACAGTGAGCCGCGGCGTCCTTTTATTAGAGCGAAGAATGTCTAGAAATTTAAGAGCAGCGTATTTTTAGCAGCCCATCAAGCCGGCCTTGATAGAGCTCCAGAAAATAGGCCTCAGTGTTTCAGCCCGTCGCACAATCTCAGGACCCTGACACTCCGTTTTTTTCCTTTCCTTGAACGCCGACTCTCTGGGGAAGGACACCGAGCAAAAGGGAAAAAAATGTACGGGCTCCATCATGAGGGAGCAGCTCAGGTTGTCTGTCAGCAGCAGCAGCAGAGAAATAAATTATACAAAGACGGCGACGGAGGAACACAGAGCGGCGCTCTAAAAGGCCTCGGCGCGTTGCCCCGCCCCCCACCACCCCCCGCTGCCTCGCTCCCCAGGGTCCCTGCTAATCACCTTTTAGATCCCTCCGCCCGTGGGCGGGCCCATTACCCTTCAACAACGCCGCCGCCGCCGCTTCTGTTGTTGCCCGAGACGGCACCTCGCCTCCGATGCTGCTGCAGCCGCCGCTGTTTCCCACCTTATTACCACGAACACGGGAGGTGATGAATAAATAAACACGCTGGAGTGAAAGCTGTGGAGGCCGCGACTGATCTTCATCGAAGGTCCAGTGTGTAAAATCTGCCTTGATTTATGACTTTTCTTTTGGTAAAATCTTCATCTATTGGCCATAAATACATGAACAAAAGTGATTTGGTTTTCTTACCCTTAAAATGGTTCTTATTCATATGTAAGAATAGAAATAAGATCAATAAGCGTCCCAGTGCTCCCAGTTAGCTGCCATCTTGCACCAGCATATTTCTAAGGAAGCCTGGTGTGGACAATCCAGCTGTCTGACAGCGGGTTTCATATTTAGAGCGAACGCTGATGTCCTCAAATCACAGGCCATCGTAGTTCACTGGCGAGCTCGGGAGAGGGAGTGAGGGTGAGCGAACGAGAACTGCAATCTAAAATGTAACCACTTGATGTCGCTGTTTCTTCTCAAAACCTCCAAAGGAGGAGGAGCCTGAGTGAGGGAGACGGAGCTGCAGCAGGTGAAAACCCAGTGCTATGTCGTCAGGTTAGGGTTAGACAGACACGCGTCGCTCCGGGTCGTTAAGCGCCGCCAGCCCATTGGCTGAGCGGTGGATGAATCATGCGGCGCCAGCAGCGATTAAGAGGCGTTTGTGGCAGCTGCCATCTGTTCCGGTCGGAAGGCGTCGACCTTGGCGGTGTAAAGGTCGCCGACCTCGTAACGAGGCAATCAAAAGGGCCGCACGCTGCTTTGCTGTTGTTGTTTTTTTTTTTTTTTTCATTTTAACGCCGGCTCAACGAACTAACTCTGCCCGTCGCTTAATATTCCTCGGAAGCCCAATCAGCGGCGAGCGACGGCGTGACGGCCCCGATGTCGCTAATTATCCTCCACGCCGCCGTGCCTGACATCCTGATTAAACAATTTGGACGCGCTAATGGACATAAAACAGGGACTGGGAACATTTGTGTTTAGGAAACAGGAGTCTGTCTCAATTAGGAGTTCCACGTTTGAGCAATTATTCCACTTTGGCAGAGCCTCGAATGCACCGCAAACATTTGAGTTCAACCATTAAAATATTTTTTGTCTGCTGTGCATGTTTTTGTCGCACTGCAGGTGCTGCCGTCGTAGCCGTGTTGTGCAGTGGAATGCCGCTTTTTGTTAAAAAAAAAAAAAAAAAAAAAAAAAAAATTCAATTGCACGGCTCTCGAATGTCCTGTGCTCACTGTCGCCCCCCCTGGTCAGGAGGACTAGACCAGGAAGTTAACAGACGGAGGAAGCAGAGGAGCCCAAGACTCGACCAAAGAGATTCAACCAGTGGCTGCTTTGTGTCGTTGTGCGACTTCACTCTGCAACTTGCATAGTTTCTACAAAGAAAGAGACAACTTTCCTGACTGGAGGAAGAGAATTCTCATGGTGAAACGTCAGGAGAGCGGCAGAAGGTGACTCGTCACTTCAACTCTCCCCAAAAAACTTTGCATCAGCCGCCGCCGCCATGTTGTCGACTTTGCGAGTCTCCTCGCACGTCCCGCTCAGCCGGAAAAGTGGAAAACCGGAGCGGCGCGACAAATGAGCCGCTCGCCGTCCGCCGCTCGCTGGTCCCCAGAGCGTCGTTGGGACGGCGCTCGCAGGCTGAGTGATGTGCTTGTTTACAGGCTCTTCTTTGATTAAAGTCCCGTCAACAGTCGGCAAACTGTCGCGCGCGTGTTTTTTGTCGACTTTACCGCAGTCGAGCAAACAAGCAGCAAGTCGCAGCACTTTGAGGGGGATTTGAGGAGGCGGCGTTGCTGTTGTAGCTCCTGTTGTTTGCGCTTTGCAAAAGTTTGCCTTCATCACACCAAACTGCTTTCCTCCTAAATACAGCAGGCTGCAGCGAGGCTCCTCCCCCTTTTCGCTCCGAGATCGCCCCTGTTTACAAACTCCTAACATGCCTTGGCGACCCCCCCACCTCCCCGACACACTAAAAGCGTGCAAATGTAACTGGAATGTGTGACGGTGCGATGAGAAATGAGGAGGAAGCAGGTGAGTGGAAGGCAGAGAGGAAAGAGAAAGACTTGGGCGAGCTAGAAAGATGGAGCAGCGAGACGGGCAGAGATGAATGCAGAGCATTTCTTTGATTCCGGCAGAGCAGCGTGCCGCCACCAATTAGAATCCAAGCTCGGAAAAATACACAGTTTTTTTGAGCGGCTGTTTGTCAGTTGATATATATTTCTTCTTCTTTTTTTCCCTCTCCGCCGCCTTTCCCTCGTCTGAGCACTCAACCATTATGTGCACTCTGAGCACACGCCACTCCGGATCATGCTTAATATCTTGAGTGGAGATACATTATTTTTTATTAGAACTCCGGCTTAATCAAAGGGAGGAGAGGAGGGGAGGAAAAAAATAAGC